>CAJQUW010010027.1:600000-1053357 GCA_907163375.1 Prostheceraeus crozeri
CGGCAATCAATTGTGCGACTGCAAATTTAGAGAGTATTTGAGAATCTACATGTCTTTTGCTAGCTGTTGTCGATGTATGTAAAAGTCAATATCTCAAGGTCTTCTAATATTGAAATGATTTCATGACATGACTTTGAATGACGAAATTCTTCCATACCTCATTACGCGAAAGAAACTGAAACCCTCAAATCAACCCACTATAATTTTGTTGTTTCCGGATGTTTCTTTGTCACAGCATTGCCACTTTTTAAATGAAGAAATTTTCAAAAGATAGCTTGCAAATGTGCCCTTCTCACAAATAGTTTACTACTGACAATAGAATTGAAAATCAAAAGCCATTTTTCTATTTTGAAGTTATATTTGCAGTAATTTCTCCGATATTTTAAGTTTCCATAACTTTCTCGACGATCATTCACATCTTGTGATAAAAATTTTCACATTTCTATCAGTGAAATTCCATATTTTCAAATTTCGACCACTGCTGATACTTCTTTGTGAAGACTCTGCAGACTGCTCAATAATACTGATTAGGCAGTCGAAATTAACAGCGTTTCACAAAGCCATATATTAAGCAGTGTGGGACTTTTTATAAATCACTGCTTAATATGCGGTTTTGTGAAGCGCTGCGAATTTCGACTGTTTAAATCACTGCTTTAAATTTATTTTATGAAACGCAAAACATTTTCCATACTGAGATAGAGCACTAATTTATTTGATGAAACGAGCCCCAGGTAATGCTGATTGCCTCAAATAAAAAAAAGATAAAATTATCAACAGCAAATAAAGCACTTGAAAATTGAGATTTTGTTATATTAGTCGTTTGTCGCCTAGAAATCTATTTAGTTCTTTTCAGAAACCACTAAATTTCTCAAAAAATTAGAAAGTGAAGCAAAACTATGTAAGGCGATGAAAGACAAAGAGGCGAGCCTAGTCACTTTCTGATACAAAGACCTTTTTCTTGTTACATTGAGGGATTCTGTTATCTGAGAAATATCTGTTAAATATCATAGCTGAGTTTGTTATCATAGCTGAGAAATACGATGCGTGATAATATAGATAGAAGAATATTGTAATGGATCAGCCGGTGTAATAGCCAGGAGACCAAACTTGTACCGGTTCAGCCGATGTCATAGCCATTGCCATAGATTTTTGCCACTACTATTTTCAGCTGGTAAATTTTGAAATACTGTGTACTGCGTAACTATGACGATGCATCCACTCTTGCTTCCGCATTTAAACACTAGAATTATTTTTAGTCATTAAAGTCTGTGCGAAATCCCATTGGTGTAATGTATTTCAGGGAGAAGTAAATACAGAAATTCAGAAAGAGATACATATCAGGAATTGTTCACAGGATGAAAATTAAGATATAGGCAAAAATCTGGCCCTCTACCCTCAATTTGCACGGTTTTAGAGTTATCACCCCCACTACTGATGATGTTGGTGCAGGAGTCTATGCACAATGATACGACAATGATCTAAGAAGTTCCAGTGGCATACTGTATTCTACGTCACCTATTCCACCAGCTCTTCGACGAAGAAACATTTTGAGAGATCGACCTCGTGTGAAAACATCCATGTCATCAGAGATCCAATCATTTCGTTTATTCCACACAGAGGACATAACTTCATCAAAGAGAGTTTGGCCATTCCTGAAGTCATTAGATACGAGAATTGCCACTGGCTTTCCAGGAATTATGTCAAGACACCGTGTGTCTCTGTGTTATTTGACTTCATTCACCATACATTCGATATTTGTCCTTGTAGAAGAAAGCCGAAATATCGGACCTTGTAAAAATATACATAATTCCTGGAAAGACATAACGTCAATTGTGATGCGAGAAACAAACTGAAAGGTCCGTCAGTTGAACGTCAATTGCAACTTTAAAATTCGGCAATTTTCACGAATTGAAATTGAGGCCTCAATAGCAATTCTTCTACGAGCTGGACTAGACAGAGACAATATGACTGACATTGATCGACTATGGAATCCATCGGACAATCGCCCGTTTTATCGAGCTGCCATGGGAATCGGTCGATTCAAGCAATTTTTACGTTGTGCTCGCTTTGACGATACACAAGAGAGGAACGCAGGCAGAATGATCGCCTCGCAGCTGTTCGTGATGTGTGGACGTTATTCTTGTCAACCCTCCGCACTCACATCATTCCAAATGAAGACATCACTGTTGATGAGCAGTTAGTTGTCTACAGAAGAAAGGCTCCTGGAAGGACCTACTTGCCCTCAAAGCTAAAGAAATACGGCATTAAGATATTCTGGGCATGTGAATCAACCTCGGGCTTCGCTTTGAACGGTCTGATCTACACGGGTAAGCAGCCAGGGGAACCACCAGTGCATGAACTAGTAAAGAAAATTATGCTTGAACTTCTGGAACTTCAACACTGGACGCAATGTGGTGACTGACCATTATTTTGCAACGTATAATTTAGCCACCGAGCTAGCTGTCAGGCAATTGACTATCATTGGCACAATGAGAAAACACCGTAGGGAGATCCCTGTGTATCTAAAGGACATTCGCCAGCTTCCCCAGTTCTCTTCCCGTTTCATCCATCAACATGACGATGCTATCACCCTGGTTGTGTATGTTCCTCAGAGACTCCGAAGCGTAATACTTCTTAGCTCAAGTCACACTTTGCCGGATGTCGGTCCAGAGCCGAAAATGAAGCCACAGATTATTACTGATTACAATGCTTCCAAGGGTGGAGTGGACACCTTCGATGAAATCGTCGAGGAATATACTTGGAGACGCAAGACAGTTAGATGGCCGTTGCAGCTTTATTTCAATACTCTTGATGCAGCTGCTTTCAATGGCTTCATTTTTCTCAAGAAAATCGGATATACGTAAGTTCAATGCCCTTATTATCATTTCATGATAACAGTAATATAGAGCAGTCTACTTATAGGCTGATGTGTGTTGGATATATCCTACAACGAGTTTGTATCGAAAAGCTGCTTAGCTGAGTATAGCTTGGTAGGCCTATATGCCATACATAATTCAATTGAAATCAGAGTTCACTTTGATTCTGACAGTGACTACGAAATTTACCGATTTTTTACTGTCCTAAAATATAATCGACATAAATTTGCATGCATGTTGCACCAATTATTCTCCATGTTTTTCATTCGCATACAAATACATAAGCCCTGCTGCCACAAGTAGCTACGTGTAGCCTATATAATATACACAAATTGTTGGCTTCAAGAATTCTCATATACTCTTCCTATACAGAAGCCTATCATGGGCAGGGTTTAGACAAACCGCATCCAGGATTTTTCTACTTTTAATCAAGCTGATGATAATTCCATGCTTCCCCTTGATCAGGCCTAGCGTGGATCTATAGTCTACTGCACGTGAATTATGTCTTCTTGTTTTCAGGCAATCACGAAGCACATTTCTGCGGAATTTGACCATCCAGCTAGCACCTGCTAGCATCTTGGACAGAGCAGTTGCACAAAGAACCCCACGAGATTCGAAGGCGTGCGCAGCTGCTATCGGTGTATATATCCCAATCATGGAACACGGCTTTACCACTTCTTCCAAGTGCTGCAAGAAATGTGGCAAATGCTCCAGATCAAGATGCGATGACTGTGGAATGAGTTGTTGTCCTGTCCATCGCATGATGAAGAAAGTCACCAAGTGTAGCGACTGTAATTTCTAGATATTTTCTTTATATGGTCAGTTCAAATACAATGTCATTTGTTTTCACTAATTATAATTTTGCCTTTTCAATAATTATGCAGGAAGCACACAGCAACATTGATTATGCACACAATTAAAAACGACTTAGCCGAGAGTGCAATCTCGTAGGATTGAAAAAATCTCGAAAAATTGCGAATATAAATTTCCACTAAAAACTCGAAATTTCAACTCCGGTGTAAGTTTGCAGTTTTGCATGGAACACACTGTAGCATTTGATTTCAAGTTCTAAACGACTGATCATCCAATGTAGCCTCTTCAATCATTCTACTTCCAGAAAATATTCGATTAGCTTCCTAATTTGATATTACATGCAAATCTTCGCATTGGCCACAAAATGTGGTCACATGTCCCTTTGAGGTAAGAAAATCACGTGTCCTGATAAGGGTTAAAGTCGTCAGTATTTTTAAGTCTGCATACATATTCCACTGATGTTCACTCCAGTGGAATAGCTCCAAGATTGTTTTGACGGTGATATAAGTCTATATCATGATAGTTATATAAACTAAGAAACATGCATGAAATGTCTTTAAATTCTCTCCTACACTTTTCAGCAAAGCCTGAAAATCTATTGTAATTGGTTATATTAGCGTACTTTTGAAGAAAGCAATGATCTGCTTAGTGATTATTCAACATAATTAGTTGCACCAGTTGTTCACAGTCCAACTTAGCGAAGATTCTCTCAATGTATAAAGTATTTGACTGAATTCTAACTTTTTGACTTAGTGAGGAATTTTGATCTTATTTTGACTTAATAAACTCCATTAGATAGCTTATTCAGATGATTTATAAACTGTTTCGAGTTTATTTCAATAAAATTATCTCGCTTTCAAATATTAGCTTTATTGATTTTTACTAGCCCTGTTGATCGGGAATTTGGAAATGGAATAACTAGATATTGAGTAGCATCCTCAGTTGAAGAGTAGCAACAGACCTGAATAGTCTCCATTTCATCCAATATCAGGAATCATCACCAGACTTAGTTCACATTTCTCAACATCGACTCAATTTCATATTAAAGCCTGCAGCCATACCCGGAGTAAGTTTTAGATGTGCAATTAGCATTCATTAGTTGGCATTCATTAATAAACTAATTGCGTATCTCAGAATTTGCTCCGAGTGATAAGGTTATTGTCGCATTTTGTAAGCTACATGTAGATGGCCCGTGAATTAATGTTACCGTTTAAGCAATAATTTGTATAAAATCTCTGGTGTCAGTGTTGGTAAAAAACACAACACCGCATCCTTGCGCCTTCTCATTACACTTTTTTAACAGTCATTCAGCATTTGGTGGTGTTCATAAGATGATCCAGCCTGTTCTGGTTGGAGAATGTTCTTTTCCTGTGGAAAATAGTCTCACGCGAATGGATTGAATTAAGTCAACGAAGACTTACCTTATGTCTTCGATTTGAAATTTGAAGTGGAAATCTATTAATTTTCTTTTTCAAGTTGTTTTTGTTTTACTTTGTTCAAAAACAGCACTTGCTATTTTGTTCTTTCCCTGGATGTGGTGAATAACTGACAGAAGAAGCTAGAAAATGACCTCATTAACATCTTCAACGACTTCTGCTTGTATGGAGATTGCTAAAGAGACAGTGTGCGCTTCTCTACCTTCTTGAAAATTTCCTTACTCCGTCTGGCCCCTTTTTTGCAGAAATTGCCAGCCTTCCTCATAATTTGAATTGAAGATGTATTGCTGTCGCGATAAGACACTACAGATCAATAAAAACATTGTCAAACATGCTCATCGATTTAAGATTCACTTCAATCGGAAGATAATAAAGTTAGAAAATAGACTTCTTCGGATACATTTAATTTATTAGAGTTGGCAGAGTACAGAAAACTGAAAACGAGCAAAAAATTGTAAAAATTAATTCGAGGAACAAAATATTTAAAATCTAAAAAGGAAGTCATAGATACAAAAAAATTATTGGGCAACTAATAAAAAAGGATCCAACATTGTTCAACTGAAGATCAAACAATAAAACAAGTCACAAAAAATTAATTTAAAAAATCATTAAAATAATTTGATAAACCTCAGGCAAATAGTAAAAATCAAAAAGTACACATGATTACAATTTAAAAGCATTTTTCCTCCTATTACAGCCGTTGATGATTTGCTGATGGGGAATAAGAGAAATTTAATGAGCTTCTTAAAATCAATCTTTTATTATAAGAACGAACACCTGTGTGCACCAAGCTCCAAGTGAAAGAAATTTCACAGGTTGGATGCTCTAAAATAAAATGCTGAACAACGGCACAGGTTTTATCATTTCTATTTGAGTGTTCCAAAATTCGATAGAGCATGACTCGGCCGGTTTCAACAGCATACCGTTTACTGCATAGATTACGGGTAATGTTATATATCACATTCTTCGAAAAAGATTGTTTATATTTATTGTAATTAGAGCAAGTAACACAGTTCTCAAGACATAGTAATTTTTCTATTGGTGGATGAAACGTCTTCCTCAATGTTTTGCGACTGTCGAACCAAAGAGTTACATTATCTTGAAGAGCAGAGCAAGACATTGTCTTTTGTGTGACGAAAAGAACACGAACTTACACTTTGTAGGAATTATGATGACACCTGCTCTCATCTTTCTCCACAAAACGCTTGATTGTATGCTTCAAAAAGAATCGGTGTGGATAGCCATTGTCCAAAAAACGTTTCACTACCAGATCTCTGGAAAACATAGCGTTCTCCGAAATAGTGGATCTAGATTGAGCACGATGTAATTCGCCTAACACGATAGCTCACTTCGATGAAGTAGAAAGATGAGCAGATCAAGGTAAGACAACTCCGTTCTCAACATGTCTTATTTTGCAATCTAGAAAAGGCAGACTTCTGCTTTGAGATACAGATTCTGACGTGAATTGTATCTTAGGACACATAATGTTGGCAAGAGAGGAAATTTCAGCCAAACTCATCGTCGAATTCCAAGTTATAAAAACGTCAAATTTTCTTTAATGTTTTTTTTAAATTTTATTTTTGACTTGTTTTATTCTTTGATTTCAGTTGAACATGTTGGATCCTTTTTTATTAGTAAAAAAATTATTACCCCAATATTTTTTTGCAGTCAAAAATTTTATAATTTTTATTTTTCTTCCTACAATTAATTTTTACAATTTCTTTTAATTTTGCTTTCTTCCTCATATGTCTACATTATAGCATTACTATATTATAGTCTTACTTATTTCTTACTTAAAGTTTCCTCACTTTTGCTCGTTTTCCGTGTATTGTGAACTTCTCACACATCACCCACCTGCTTACCTGACATATAGGGCTGTATTGACCTTCTCTATTGATTTCAGTGTCCGTGTTGATTTCAGTCCGTCGAATCTTGTTCACCCCGTGCAGATCAATCTTGTGAATGCTTGCAGTCATTATATGTTTCACTGGCATTGAGAAAGCTGTAAAAGCGAAACGTCAGTAGTATAGGGTATGACATCCGGCGCTTCGCTTCGCTCGCACCGGATGTCACACCTTCCGAGATTTCAAAAAATTACGTAGTCTATAAACTTCAAAAATTTAGGTAGTCTAAAAATTTCAAAAAGTTAGGTAGTCCAAAAATTTACTTAGTCTAAAATTTTACAAAATTTAGGTAGTCTTTTCACATACCGTATATACTCGCATATAAGCCGATCTCGCATATATAAGACCATCTAAATTGCTTTGCTTAGAATTTTTTTTTTTTTTTACCGCATAAATTCCGGGTACGGTACTTATCTAATTTTTACACTATTTTTTTTCATAGAATTCATAGAACTGTATTGATACTAGATGATTTATGCTTACTTTTATGTTACTTAAAAATAAGAGATTTTTTTTTTTTTTTTAAAAGAAACAAACCCGTTCATTACATCGGCTTCCGTCGCTCCTCTTAGCTTGTTACCATGGCAATGGTCAACCACAACCCACACAAATAACAGATGAAAAAAAAAAAAATAAAAAATGAAAAATTGTAGCTGGAAAATTGTGTTCATTTGTTCATTTGTTTTGTTCATTTTGTTTTTATACCGCAAACCCTGACATTCAGCATTGTATTTTATACTTCTAAACTCGGCTTATATGCGAGTATATACGGTAGTCTAAAAATATCAGAAGATTGTATTCAAAATATTTATTAAAAAATGGAAACCTCAGAAATGGAAGGAACTTCAAAAATGGAAGGAACTTCGAAAATATATCCTTCGTTATCACAATTAAAAACAAGTGAAATGGACATTGAAAAAATGAACATTGAAAAACACAAAGATAGAGTACGTTATATGAAAGATAGGGAATCTCAATTATTATTAAGATTAGAACATTATGATGAATAAAGAAAAAGATGGACTAAAGTTAAGAATGTAACACAAGGTATTGGAAGATTTTTAACAGTAAGTTTAGGTGCTTTAACAATTGCTATTTCTTCTGGCGCTCTTTCATTTCCTGTTATTGCTACTGCTTTAACAGGTACGGGTGTTTTTACAACTTCAGTTGTTACAATGTTAGATAAATCTTTAATAACTAAGAAACAAAAATCATCAAAAAATAAACATTTACATATTAAAGAAGTTTATGATAAACTACATTATTACTTTCAAAGAGTATGTGATGATAATGTTATTAGGTTAGATGAAATTGAAAAATTTGATCAAATACTAATGAAGCTAATAAAACATCAATTCAATTACGGACACAAGTTAATGACAAGAATAGACAGGATGGTAAAATTTCTAATGAAGAAAATGATAAACTTTTTTTAGAAGAACTAAAAACTTTATTAAACAAAATTTTAAACGAAAAAAATTCAGACAAAAAGATGTCAGTCAACAAAGCAATAAAAAAGTAGTTTGTTCAGTAAAATGTTTTTATTGTATTCCAATGTTACCACAAAATTCAAATATTATATTCTAAAAACGAATAAAATTAAAGCTTGTAATGAAAAAAGAATCCAACAATTAGATGAGTTAATAAAACAAAAAAATATTATGAAAGAAAATCATACTCAGCATAGAATGACAAAAGCTGGTGTTCAATCTGATATGATAGAAAAAAATGCCACAAACCGAGCAAGCAAAAACTGATTTTGAAAAAACTATTGAACCATTTAAAACTCTTGAAAAGAACTTACAACTCATGTTAACAGAATTGACATAACTGATCCAATGCAGAAAACTATATTAGATGACTATGGATTACTAGAAACAAACATCAATAAAAAGTTACCTAAATCTATGCAATTCGAACATTCTACTTCATTTATAGATGGACAAACAATAACTAGATTCTATCTTGGTGGTGAAGAAATATTTACAAGACCTATAAGAGGTTTAATTTATTCACCAGATAAGTTACCTTTTGGTTGAGATAGAATTTTTGTAGACTCTTAAGAGGAGCAGATTTAAAACGCTATGATGTAGATGATCTAATATAATATAAAACTATGTTAGATAAAGTTGGTGCAGTAAAGACTCTTAAACGTTAGAATTAGAAGATTTTTTATCAACTGGTAGTAAAGTAGGAACAGGATTACAAACAGAAACAACTGTACTTTTATCAGATGACCCACTAAAATTAATAAATAGATTAGAGATTTCATCATCTGCAACAAAAGAAGGACATAACTCTAGTTTTAACGAAATACATGCAATCTTAGAAATACTATTAGAAAAGGAAATTATGAATTAGAGGACCTATGAAAATTAGTTAAAATTTTTATTCCTTAAATTTTTATAAAAAATATTTCAAAAAATTTTTTTTAAAAATACTTCATAAAAAATATTTAATAAAAATTGTTTTATAAAAAATGTCTTCGAAAGAATTATCATCAGCAGAACTAGAAAAATTGATAATCATTTAGAAAATCTAACAGAAATTTTGGATTCATCAAAATTTAGTACGACGTTAAAAATTATAACAACTACTTCATCACACACTTGTAATTTAGAACCCATTCTACATTTGGAACAAAATAAAAATTATCAAATTGCATTGACTAGTTTCTCCACATTTGACACTATTCAAAATGTTATAAAAGATGTGAATGGTTAATTTAGATATTCTACTGATAAAGGTAAAACGTGGAAAATACTAACTTTTCTTTCTGGTTCTTACGAAGTTGAATCAATATCAAATGAAATTAAGAGACATTTAGGTATACCATTTAAAGATAAGAAACAATTACATTTTGCAGTTGAACCGGCAGTTAATAAATTTTCTCTTACTTTAGACGAAAATCATCAAGTTGATTTTAATCATGATAGATCATTGTCAAAGCTATTAAGATTTAATAAAGAAACCTATAGTCAAGGTTATCATTTAGGTGAGAAGATTCCAAAAATAACTGAAATAAATTCAATTGTTGTGAATTGTGACATTATTGAAGGAGGATATATAAATGGTAAATTGTCAAATTTAATATTCAGTTTTCCAGCTTTTACTGTACCCATTGGTTATAGATTAAATGTATTTCCACAAACATTAATATATTTCCCTATTACAAGAAAAACTATTAACAGCATTAACATTAGAATCACTGATGAGAAAGGAAGTAAATTTTGGAGGTGAAGCGACTATGATAGATCTTTTGGTTAGTGAAGTTTAATTTTCTCAAAAAATTTTTATTAAAAATGAGTGAAGAAATTTTTACAAAATTACCATTAAATGAAAAAAACTTAAATTTAATCATCATCCAAATTTATCTAATAAAATTTTGTCAGTTATTTGTGGAAGATCAGGATGTGGAAAAACATATTTATTGTTTAAAATTTTGACGACTCCAAATTTTTTGGATTACAACAATCTTATAATTTATACAACAACAGCAGAACAACCCGGCTATCAATTTTTAAAATATGGATTTGAAAATAAACTTACAAAAACAGCAATTGCTCCATTATTCAAAGAATATAAAAAATCTGAATATGTAGAAGAAATAAGTTCGTGGTGTGAAGAAGCAGCAAAAAATATTCAGTTAGTGGAATCTAATAAAAATAAACACATAAAGATACAATTAATAGATGATAGTGGTAATATGCAAGATCCTAGTAAACTAGATAAAACAATAAAACATTGTGTAATTTTTGATGATTGTGTTGATGATAGAAATCAGTCAGTTCAGAGAAATTATTTCACAAGAGGTAGACACAACAACTGTAGTGTTTTCTATTTAACACAAAGTATGTATTCATTAGTTGTAAGTGTTATCAGAAAGAATGCAAATATATTTATACTATTTGAAATAAATGCAATAAATTTATGTGATTCGTTAAGAAATTTATGTATAAGAGATAAAGATGAATTCAAACATTCGTGTAATAATGCTTGGTCAAAAGATTATCGCTTCATCACAATTAATACTGGTAAAAAAATACATGATGGAGTTATAGAAAGTATTTTCGCGGAGTGATCGAATAATTTATTTTATTCTTAAAATTTTTCTTGATCTTTAAAAATTAAGAAATTTGAAAATTAGAAAATTTAAAAGATAAAGTAGTTATTCCATCAGGTAAAATTTTTCTTTTACCATCAAATGGATCTAATGCTAATTTATGTAATTATTAATAATTTAATTTACTTAATTATTTTATTTTATTTTATTTTTTATTTAATTTATGTATTTATGTAATTTATGTCTTTTAAATACATTTTATGTTTCTTTGAACTAAGTCTATAATTACATGCTGTTTTTATTTCATTATTAAATAATGCATTCTTGTAATCTCGAAATGTTATTTGGTTAGCCACTGATGCCTTTGAAATTCCTTTTAATGTTTTAGATGTTTTTGAATTTGTTTTAGATGTTTTAGAATTTGTGTTATGACAATAACATTTAGATTTTAAAAATACAGCATCTGTTATGTACTCTTCATTTCCTTCTAGTTCATCTTTTACTTTACATAAATCAGAAGGATGAATGAAGTCATTTATTTTATTAATTTCTTCATTAAGTGAAGAATTATACGGCATTGTTAATTCTAAGAAAACGCTATCAGTATCTGTAAAGTGTAATTTATAATTTTCGCCATAAGCAGGTGCTAAATAATCATATACAAATCTACACATAAATAGTTTACCTAATTCTAATATAGTGAATCCTATAAAATTAAACTTATCGTGTTTCATAATGTTTCGTCTTAGATGCACTGCACATAGTTCATCACTGAATATAGTAGCTCTTTTATATGTAGGTTTCCTTGTTAAATTTTGATATCTATCTTTATCATAAACTACTCGTATTTCAATATTCTGTCTATTACGCACATTTTCTAAAGTCTTGCCATAAAATGCATTATTCATTAATTTAAAGAACAATTTTCCAAAATCATCTTTATTTCTTTTAGCTATTTTACGTTTTTCAATATTGAACTCTATATAATCTTTTAACCAACTAGATTTTCTATACACTAGTTTCCGGTGAATTTTAAAAAGAATCATTTCATGATCTAAATACCAATCTAGTATTCTTCCTTCAACATACTTTCCTTTATTACTTTGTGTTAACATAAGTTTTTTTGTTGGCCTGTATTTCTTAGGAATTAAAGATTTTTGATAATCTGAACAATCTTCTATATTGGGAATTTTGTTTTCGGGACAGAAAGGATAATATTTTGTTGCGCCTTTTATATAATCAGGGTATCCTGCATCAACTTCATATATATAGCCATATATATTTTCACCATCTAATGTAGGTTCGCATTCAAGAATGGTACTCCATTCCATTTCACCTGTTGGTAATTCTGGTATCATGCAAGAAGAATAAGCTATTAAAATCATAATATGACAAATAGTATTCTCTCATGAATTCATCAACTGCTGCTTGACTCTCTTCATTTGATACAAGTCCTTCTATATTTTGATTAAACAATTTTATATATTGATCTTTTTCTTCTGGATTTAAAATTTTTAAATAACCATAATCATCAGGATTTACTTTCTTATTATAACATTTAACATATCTACTACCTAGAACAGATGAAACACCACCTCTAATTCCAGATTCCAAAAATAATAATTTATCATAAGAACTTTCTTTATAATATTTAAGTTCAACATTTGTATGTTTCAACCCTGCTAACCATGTTAAACCTGATGTAGAATAACAATAACATGGATCTATTCCGTAATATTCTACACACATGTTACGAAAGTTTTCAAAAAGATCAGCAAGGATTAATACATCTATCTGAAGATATTTCATTGTATAATCATGCATTGTTCTACAATTTAACTCTCCCCAATTCTTTTCAGCTTCTGCATAATCTTCGTCAGATAGTTGTGATTGTTTTAATGTTGATTTAAATTTATCACGTGAAAAAAGTTGATGTTCTTGCATTATTTCATTTATTCTATTTATATCTCCATTTAAATATTCGTAGGGAAAAATACCTTTCAAAGGTTTTAAATTATATTTATTTAATATTTTACATTGTTCAGGTTTCAAAGTTTTTCCCATGATTTCTAATGAATAAGGATTAAAAAATCTAAATGCATCTAATATTCTAATACAACCAAATTGCACTGAAAAATATTCTTCTTCTGTTTTGCGTAGTGCGTTTGTTCTTAGTTGTTGTAATTTTTCAGATGAGAATAGATCTTTTATTATTAAATGGAAATCACATTTAGAACCATTGTAGTAATATAAAGGTACAAAGTTATATCTAAATTCATTAGCATTAGGATTACAAGAAATATGTGCTGCACCTCTGTATAATCCATTTAGATGATCATGATATTTTACTTTATAAGTTATAAACTCTTTTCCACAGTAATAACAATTTTTTTCATTATCAAATTGTACTAATTGGTCATACGTTAATGGAAGGATTGGTTTATTTGTTTTAAGCAATTGTGAAAAATATTTTTGTAATTCTTCTATTTTCTTTGTAAACATTTCTGAACTATCTTCACCATAGTATTGATAATATTCCAATTTAAATAATTCAGGATAATTTGAATGAATGTACATTCCCCAACATAATGGGTTTTGTTCAAGCAAATGCTTACCAGAACTTTGTGTCATGTTAACATTATATGCTTCAAAATCACAATATATAATAAAGGGTACTATATTTTTGCAATACCATTTATTATATACTAAATAATCTTCAGTAAAAGTATTTTTAACTGCTTCATTTTGTTGACAATTCTCCAAATGTCTATTCATTTCTTCTTTAGTTCTAAAGCTCGTCATACATTGGAGACAGGGAAAATTAGCATTATCTGAAGTTTTTGTAAATATAGAAATATCTTTACACAATATGTAATGACCTTGATAATATAGTATATTCGCTTGTGCTGGTTGCATTAACTGCTGCTTTAACTTTTTAACTTTTGTTGATTGATGATAGTAGCCATCGAGTTTAGTGGATAATGAAGTCAAAATTGCGGAACTCGAATAAATCTTTATTAAAAGTATCGCACAAATTTTCGGCCGAAGCCTTCATCAGGTGCATAAATTCTGAAGAAACGGCTGGCATGTCAAAAGATCGTAGAACATTAGTCATACAGAGAGTGTCACGGTGTGGAATCGATATGGAATAGATATTGATACTGGCATTGTCACTGTCTGAAATACACATGAAGACACTGGCATTGTCACAGTGTGAAAGATAAAATAGAATGGAAAAGAAAATAGAAATAGAAATAAAAGAGAATAGAAAAGTTCCTTGCTCTTCCCGGTCGCTCATTGATCAAGTATCTGCGAACAATATGCTCCAGAAAACCATTATCCTGGAATCGTAGTCCAAGAGTACTAAGAGCATCATGGAGCATCATGGATCATTCAAACGAATTTCACTCAAAAGTTAAACTATTTTTGCCTTATCTTGGGGATAAATTCTGTAATCAATCTCGACGTCTCCTCAGGCTTAATGGATTTGATTCAAAAGTGCATATTATTTTCAGAAACAAACCACCACTTTCGCAATCCCTGCAACCAAGACGTGGTTATCGTAGATGTGTCGATAACTGCATTTCATGCAAATGTGCTTCGAAACCTGGTGACTGTTTCTCAAAATTTATTGTTTATGAGATTTGTTGCAATTTATGCCAACGTAAATATATTGGTGAAACCTGCAGAACTATGTATTCCAGATTTAGTGAACATTTGAGTGTGGAGAATTCCCCAGTATTTAAGCACATGTTTGATGTTCACCATATGCGCTTTTCTCGCTCATCAGCCTCCATACCACTCTCTTGGAGAATTGTTGAACGCAATTTACGCCATCCAAATGTTAGGCGCTCAGTAGAGGCTTTACACATACGTCGACTACAAGGCAATTTGATGAATGGGTGCCTTGGGCGTGAGTTAGACATATGTAATTGATATGTTGACCTCCTGTTCTTTTTGCTCCTTTTTTTTGTTTGGTCCTGTGTTTTATCTCCCTTTTATATTGTTGCTGTTTAGTATTATTTATTTAAATTTTTTTTTTCATTTTTATCTTATAATTTTTTGTTTATTTATCTATTGATTTATTTATGTGTATATTTTTTCATATTTGATTAAGTTTATTTAATATGTTTTTGTAAATATTGTCATCGTTGTACAATGTTTTATTCAGTTCTTGCCTGTCAGCATTTTACCATTCTATTTTATCTTTCACACTGTGACAATGCCAGTGTCTTCATGTGTATTTCAGACAGTGACAATGCCAGTATCAATATCTATTCCATATCGATTCCACACCGTGACACTCTCTGTATGACTAATGTTCTACGATCTTTTGACATGCCAGCCGTTTCTTCAGAATTTATGCACCTGATGAAGGCTTCGGCCGAAAATTTGTGCGATACTTTTTAATAAAGATTTATTCGAGTTCCGTAATTTTGACTTCATTAACTTTTGTTGATATTCCTGCTGTAATATTTCTAACTGTTCTTGATATTGTTCTTCATATTTTTTTAAAACTGTTCTTCATGTTGTTTTCGACATTGTTCTTCATATTGTTCATGATATTCCTTACTTAACATATTTATACCCATATGATATTCTTGTAGATTTTTTTGTTGACAATGTTCTTTATATTGTTGTAGATTTAGATGACATTCTAGTCGTTTAAATTGAGAAATACATTGTTGGACTGTATGATAATTTTAAATATTCTTTATCTTCAAGATTCCATTCGTGTTCAATATACTTGCGAAATAATATAGTTACTTCTTGTTGATGTTCTTGTAGATATTGTTTTTTATATAGTTGCGGTAACATCTTTAACTTATGTATATATTCTGACAATAGAGACGAACGCACGGTTTCGTACTCATAGGGAAATCCACATCCTTTATAATTAATATGATTAACCATTGTTGGTGTTAATGTTTTATAATTTCATATTTTTCAGTACATATTACATTTCCTTTGTAAATAATATTATGATGCATGTAATTTCCTCTTTCATTGTATTCTATTTCTGTTTGGCATAAATTTTTGTTATTCAAATAAAATTCTTTTAAGTTGTTATGAACAATGTTATTAACTTCAACATCTCCGGTATGTAAGGGAGTAATATCTCCAATAGAAACATACTTCACATTTAATTCAGAAACATTAGCTTCTATTAAATTTTTATTCTTTTTATGAAACTTTATTAACCTATTATAATCATATGGAAATTCATCTAAGCTATCAGATAGATCAAAATCATTTATATATTCTTCTTTATTATAATGACTTAGTCTTCTTTGTGATATTTTGCAGGATGTAAATTTGCTATAACACTCCACAGAAAACAATATTCATCTTCATTCTGTATGTTGATTATTTGTGGAGAACTGAAAGGAAGGGGTATGTAACTACCACTAGTATTAATTTTATATTTGTCAATTACTATTTTCTTAGATAGTATTGCAATAAATCTCCAACCAGATTCACGCAACTGAGCTTCAGTTATACATGTAGCATCTTTTAATTTATTTATCATTGTTTCAAATATGGGTTGTATATAATTTACATTATGAATTTCTTGTGTCTGTGTAAAATGTCGTTGAACTACTTCTTCAGTCATTCCATCGGATCCAGTTTTTGTATAAAGTACTTCTATATTCATATAACATTTGAAAGATTTCTTAAATGTATTATAGAAGTTTGTTAATACATCATTAAAAGTTTCATCGGTTTCATTATGTTCAACAGATTCATCAAATAAATATCTTATATCTGTTACAGCTTCGTCGGTTTCGTCAGTTTCGTCAGTTTCATTAAATAAATATCCTGTATCTGTTTCGGGCGAAGTACTAGAACCTTCGATTTCCCCAAAAAAATCTTCACTATTAAAAACTTTTTTATATTCCGAATGTGAATAGTCATCAAATATTTTTTTAACTTTTATATCAGTAGGTAATGTTTCTAGATAGTTTTTGTAATTATTTAATTTTGATATATTTCCTTCATCAGCTCGATCTAAATTCTGTAAATGCATTTTACTTTTTAAATGAGATTGATCACTTCTTTTTGTTTGTAACTGTCTTTTACATAAGACACAACAAAACTTTTCCATTATTTATTTTTTAAAGAAAAAAAATTGTTTTAATTTTACATGTAGATATAAACTAGTAAGGCCCCCGGACTTCCTCCAGGATTTATATGCATAAGTATGTTAAATTAAGACAGTGCACATTGTATGTATGCACATTGTTGCATACCAAGTTTACCAACTCATTCGTCTACACTGATTGGCTGTCTTACCATTTAGATCGCGTTCTCATTGGCTGTTGCTGAATCCGTCGTGAAACGGACGTGATCATGTCTAGCGAGGCAATTTTTTAAAGCAAATGAGGAGTTCATTTGTAAATTTAATGTAGTTACTTGTGTAATTAATATTTTTTCGGTAAAAATTTACACAAAAGTCTACTTTTCTCTGTAATTATGATACTTAGGGAAATGAGACCGGGCGGTTTTAACTACAAATTTTTTGTTCTATTAAATGGTAGTATCATAATGGCGTAAAGTTTCATGGTTTAGGAGGAGTTTGTCGGCGTTTTGCATTTTATATATAAGATTTTAGATCTCATGAATTTTTTAGATGAAGGCATGAACATTTAATTGCTGCAATGTTTTTAGATCATATACAGTTAGATGTTCTTTATTAATTAACCACCATAAATTATTGTAAGCCAAAAATACTCTGAAACTTCGCAAACAAAGTGGAAAATCATTTGTTTTAGTGTATTTAAATATCCCGTGTTTTATCTTGTAATCTTTGATGAACTGCATATATTTTTGATGGTAATGAAATTTAACTTCTTGTTTAGGTGTAAGAGGATTTGTAGTATGACGATTATCTTTTAAAACTGGCACATGTTGTATTTTATACCTTTTTTCGTGCAACTTTTTGTCGTGTAACTTTTTTCTCCAAGATTCATTTATCGCATCCATCATTTTTTAGAAAAAAAATTATATTTAAAATTTATATCTAAAAAATCTATATCTAAAATTTATATCTAAAAATATAATTAATTAATTATAAAACTCACACCGTTTATTATTGGTTTTCTATCTTCAATTGTTTGTTTTGCTTCAGCTAACGTAGATTTGGCATTAGATATTATTGATGTTGCTTTTTTCAAGGCATTTCTTACATCATCAATTCCAGATTTTAAACATTTTAATGTATTATTATTTTCTAATATACTAGCTATTGGTATACCAAATTTTGCATTTAAATAATTATCAAAATAAAAATAAAATGTTTCAGGAATGATTGTTAGTGACACTTTTGCTTCATTTTCTAAAAAGATAATTATTTCTTCTATAGGTTGAGGTGTTAAATTTTTTGCTTTCGCATACATTCTAATATCAAAGTCTTGAGAGCTATTATATATTTCACGTTCAGTATCCATTAATATATTCAAATCTTTATCATATACTTGCATTTTCTCAATTATAGACTAGGACAAAGTGTTACATGTCGCAGAAATTTTTTCTTCAATATAATTTTTTGACAACCTCTACACTTTACTTTTTCTTTTAAACAATCCTTACACTGATATTTACTATCATGAAACTCTGTCTTAGGTTTAATAATTTGACAATTTGTACATTGTCTTGTAGAATTTATACAAGAATTATAATGATTAGTAATTCCTTGACTTGTAAAATATTTATTACAATTACGACATAGCTGATCTTTCATTTTATATTTTATTTTATCTTTTTTAGCTTCCTCAGGTTGCTCACATAATTTTAAATGACGTGCAAAATTTTTAGACGTTATATTCTTATTACAACCAGAACATATTTTTTCGTATTACATTGCATAGATTGTCGTGCATCCATAGATTGCCTAGCTTGAAGAATTATATTTTTTTGTGGCATGTGAACCTCTTCCTGATTTTGATCTACATGATTTTGATCTACATGATTATTCTGTACTAGATGATTATTTGGAACTACATGAGTATTCTGTACTGGATGATTATTTGGAACAAAATAATTATTATTAGGACCTACGTTATTTTTTCTAGCTGTATAAGGATTTTGTCCTTGTTGAGGTATAAACAAATGTTGTGATTGTTGAATGTTTGACATAGGTTGAATTTCTTGAACAGGTTGCATATATTGACCTTGTTGAGGTATAAACAAACTTTTTAATTGTTGTGATTGACGAATGTATTTCTTATTATGTCATAGGTAGTAATTGTTGCATACTTGACATAGGTTGCATATTTTGTTGAGATTGTTCTATAAGTTGACCATATGGTGTATATTTCATATGTGAATATAATAACGCTTGATTTGTAAAACGCATATTGCAAACTTGACAAATTTGAGTCATTTCCATTTTTTATTTTTATGTGAGAAAAACTTATTTTTTATTTTCATGAGAAAATAATTTTTTATGACACATATTTTATTGTTAAAAAGTGATGTTACCAAATGTTGGTGGAGGTGCATATGTCCCGAATAATCGAGAATCAGAAATAGAAATAGAAAATTATATTATGAAAACTGGAGACGTTTTATCTGGTCCATTGCATCTCTCTATTCTTCCACAACAAAATACAGAGTTAACGAATAAACAATATGTTGATGCACAAATCAATGACTTAGAAGAAAAATATATAAACGATGTTTTGGTTCCACTGATGAATGAATTAAAGTTGCTAAAACTTAATGACAAATCATTAAACGAAAAATTATTAAAACTTGATAAAAAGGATAGAGAGCTAGAAGTAGATATAGCAAAACTTTTGAAAAGATTTCAGAACAATCAAAAATTTTAATATTACTTTCTATAAATTTAAAATCTGCTGTAATTAAAAATAAACATCAGATAAAAATGTTAAAAGAGCAATTAGAAGATGAAATAGAAAAAATTTAAAGCAGTTACAAACTACGTTCCAAAAAAGTGTTGATGAATTAAGTTCTAAAATTACTCAACAAATGAAAAAGATGAACAGAATAATAAATGAAGTAAAATCACTTTATCAAAAAGTTGATAAAATGAAAACTCTTAAAATCAATTTAGAAAATGAATTAAACAAAAATTATAAAGGAAATAAAGAACAGTTAGATGCTGTTAAAAGTCAGTTAGATGTTCTTAAAATTAAGTTGAAGGCTCTTAAAACGGATTTAAAGATGAATCAGCAGAAAATGCAAGTTAATAGAAAAGAAATTAAAATACATCACGCGCTGCTTAACGCAATAGAGAAGGTGCAAAAGCAAATTAATAAAGTCATCACGCGGCTATTGTCCATTCACAAACGTACATCTTTGTCTGATTTTGTAAACGTTAATCTTAATCACAAATTAAAATTAAAACCTAAAAATGCCTGTAATTTATAAACACAATCTTAAACATTTTTCATCAAATCAAAACATTGCAAGTGAACCTTCTATGAAATCTGTTTGCTATTATAGCAGTGTAAAATCAATCCAAAAAGAAGGAGATGGTGTGAACAGCGGAGCTGGAATATTTTCAAGTGCAAGTAAAACTAATAAGATTATTTTATATAATTTCAGATTAACTAACTTTTAAGATTTAATTTCAGTATCAACTAAACGAAAATTAAATATATTTTTGTCATAAATAATTTTCTTGTCACTAATAATTTTTTGTTATAAATATTTTTCCCAAAAGTTAAATTAAATCCTAAAAAATGCCTAAAATTTATCAACACAATCTTTAAAATTTTGCTTCAAATCAAAAAATAACACATGAACCATCTATGAAATCTGTTTACCATTATAACAATGTAGAAACTATTCAAGAAGAAGGAGATGGAATATTTTCTGGCATCAGTGATAATATAAGAAGTATCGTTAATGTTATTAAAGATAATAAAGATTTGATTACATCTGCTGCAAAAGGAGCAGCTGCTATAGGTAGTACAGCTAGTGCAATATCAAATGCTGTTAAGTCTCAAAACGAATTAAAACAACTAGAAACTATTCGTGGACTTAGGAATGATGCCAAAGAACTACAATAAGTTAAAAGTCTCTCAGAGGAAACAAAAAACAAAATTGCAAACCTAGCAGCTGAGAGTAAACATGAGGAAAATAAACAAGATAAGAAATCAATTGACGAAATAGGAGATAATGGTTTAACAAAATTCTAAATTCATTCGAAAAAGGAAACCTAAGAAACTATTTTTCTGTGTGTGAGGAAAAACAAAAAGTCTTCCTTAAACAATCACTCAAATCGCTTTATCGAAAATAAATTTAAATTTGACGATCCTCAGTAGTAATCCCATCCCAAAATCAAGGCCAAAATGTGCGACGATGAGTCATCATGCTGACTCAGCCCCACCCCTCTGGAAGGAAGGAGGTGGCTAAAGATGCGCTGGGAGGAATGTGTCCGTGAGGAGGAAAGCGTTCCCTCCCCCCTCTGGAAGGAAGGAAGAACTCTCCTGTGAGGCAAGGGTAGGAATCTAGGAACGCCAGAGTTAGAAAAAGGTGGGTTTTGGACGTTTTTGGATAAGAAAGGCCGTTTTTTGGCATGAAGAAGTGCTCGAATGGAAAAACGGAGGCCAGATTCCGAGTCTACGTGAAATTTATGTTAGGAAGGTTGTTTCCAGCGAAATCAGAGAGAAAAGATTTTTGGGACGTCCCCCCCTCCGGACGAGACTTCCAACTTTGGTTCTAGAGATCGCAGAAAGTCGTGCAATAGCTCATTTGAAAGCTAGGACTGACAAAAATGCAGTGAAAAGCATCCTATGTCCAGGTTTTCTTGTTGAAAATGACAGGAATCTCTGAAAACCGCCAGAGTTAGAAACAGATGGGTTTTGGACGTTTTGGGATGAGAAAGGCCGTTTTTCGGCATGAAGGAGTGCTCGGATGGAAAAACTGAGGGCAGATTCGGAGTCTACTGTACGTGAAATTTATGTTAGGAAGGTTGTTTCCAGCGAAATCAGAGAGAATAAATTTATGGGACGTCCCCCCCTCTCTGGACGAGACTTCCAACTTTGGTTCTAGAGATCGCAGAAAGTCGTGCAATAGCTCATTTGAAAGCTAGGAGTGAGACAAATGCAGTGGAAAGCATCCTATGTCCAGATTTTCCGGTTGAAAATGACAGGAATCTCTGAAAACCGCCAGAGTTAGAAAAAGGTGGGTTTTGGACGTTTTTGGATAAGAAAGGCCGATTTTCGGCATGAAGGAGTGCTCGAATGGGAAAACTGAGGGCAGATTCGGAGTCTACTTTGGTTCTAGAGATCGCAGAAAGTCGTGCAATAGCTCATTTGAAAGCTAGGAGTGAAAAAATGCAGTGGAAAGCATCCTATGTCCAGATTTTCCGGTTGAAAATGACAGGAATCTCTGAAAACCGCCAGAGTTAGAAAAAGGTGGGTTTTGGACGATTTGGGATGAGAAAGGCCGATTTTCGTCATGAAGAAGTGCTCGAATGGGAAAACTGAGGGCAGATTCGGAGTCTACTGTACGTGAAATTTATGTTAGGAAGGTTGTTTCCAGCGAAATCAGAGAGAAAAGATTTTGGGACGTCCCCCCCCTCTGGACGAGACTTCCAACTTTGGTTCTAGAGATCGCAGAAAGTCGTGCAATAGCTCATTTGAAAGCTAGGAGTGAAAAATGCAGTGGAAAGCATCTAATGTCCAGGTTTTCTTGTTGAAAATGACAGGAATCTCTGAAAACCGTCAGAGTTAGAAACAGATGGGTTTTGGACGTTTTGGGATGAGAAAGGCCGTTTTTCGGCATGAAGGAGTGCTCGGATGGAAAAACGGAGGGCAGATTCGGAGTCTACTGTACGTGAAATTTATGTTAGGAAGGTTGTTTCCAGCGAAATCAGAGAGAATAAATTTATGGGACGTCCCCCCCTCTCTGGACGAGACTTCCAACTTTGGTTCTAGAGATCGCAGAAAGTCGTGCAATAGCTCATTTGAAAGCTAGGAGTGAGACAAATGCAGTGGAAAGCATCCTATGTCCAGGTTTTCTTGTTGAAAATGACAGGAATCTCTGAAAACCGCCAGAGTTAGAAAAAGGTGGGTTTTGGACGTTTTTGGATAAGAAAGGCCGATTTTCGGCATGAAGGAGTGCTCGAATGGGAAAACTGAGGGCAGATTCGGAGTCTACTTTGGTTCTAGAGATCGCAGAAAGTCGTGCAATAGCTCATTTGAAAGCTAGGAGTGAAAAAATGCAGTGGAAAGCATCCTATGTCCAGATTTTCCGGTTGAAAATGACAGGAATCTCTGAAAACCGCCAGAGTTAGAAAAAAGTGGGTTTTGGACGATTTGGGATGAGAAAGGCCGATTTTCGTCATGAAGAAGTGCTCGAATGGGAAAACTGAGGGCAGATTCGGAGTCTACTGTACGTGAAATTTATGTTAGGAAGGTTGTTTCCAGCGAAATCAGAGAGAAAAGATTTTGGGACGTCCCCCCCTCTGGACGAGACTTCCAACTTTGGTTCTAGAGATCGCAGAAAGTCGTGCAATAGCTCATTTGAAAGCTAGGAGTGAAAAATGCAGTGGAAAGCATCTAATGTCCAGGTTTTCTTGTTGAAAATGACAGGAATCTCTGAAAACCGTCAGAGTTAGAAACAGATGGGTTTTGGACGTTTTGGGATGAGAAAGGCCGTTTTTCGGCATGAAGGAGTGCTCGGATGGAAAAACGGAGGGCAGATTCGGAGTCTACTGTACGTGAAATTTATGTTAGGAAGGTTGTTTCCAGCGAAATCAGAGAGAAAAGATTTTTGGGACGTCCCCCCCTCTCTGGACGAGACTTCCAACTTTGGTTCTAGAGATCGCAGAAAGTCGTGCAATAGCTCATTTGAAAGCTAGGAGTGAAAAATGCAGTGGAAAGCATCCTATGTCCAGGTTTTCTTGTTGAAAATGACAGGAATCTCTGAAAACCGCCAGAGTTAGAAAAAGGTGGGTTTTGGACGTTTTTGGATAAGAAAGGCCGATTTTCGGCATGAAGGAGTGCTCGAATGGGAAAACTGAGGGCAGATTCGGAGTCTACTTTGGTTCTAGAGATCGCAGAAAGTCGTGCAATAGCTCATTTGAAAGCTAGGAGTGAAAAAATGCAGTGGAAAGCATCCTATGTCCAGATTTTCCGGTTGAAAATGACAGGAATCTCTGAAAACCGCCAGAGTTAGAAAAAGGTGGGTTTTGGACGTTTTTGGATGAGAAAGGCCGATTTTCGTCATGAAGAAGTGCTCGAATGGGAAAACTGAGGGCAGATTCGGAGTCTACTGTACGTGAAATTTATGTTAGGAAGGTTGTTTCCAGCGAAATCAGAGAGAAAAGATTTTTCGGACGTCCCCCCCCTCTGGACGAGACTTCCAACTTTGGTTCTAGAGATCGCAGAAAGTCGTGCAATAGCTCATTTGAAAGCTAGGAGTGAGACAAATTCAGTGAAAGAGACGGCGTGTCTCTACGTTTTTCCGTTGAGGTGTGAGAGTGACTTTAAGATTTTTACCCATCACCGGAAAATCGACAGACTTAGAATTTTTACGAAAATGGCTCTAGCGAGTGAACAAGGCATCGGATGGGAATACTGAGACCAGATTTGGAATCAGCGTGCAATTCTGCAACTAAAGGGTGAGTTTCAAGTAAATCGGAGAGAAAAAGTCGAAGATTTTCTTCACACTGGGTCTCCACACGGGATTTTTCGTGAAAATGTTAAATTGTGGCCTACTTTGGTGACGACTCACTCAGGAATGAAAGTGAATGAAGAGCTTGGATTTCTTTTAGGGGCAAGACCGCACTTTGTTCTCTAGGATCATATCTTTTCAGATGTGTGGAAGGTTTCGTTTCCAAATGAGAGCATGTTTAAAATCGAATTTTTGCGCATTTTCCAAGAGTTTTTTCAACTCGGCTTCTGGTCATCGTAGAGAGTCGAGAGATGTCTTAAATGAAAGGTGAGAGCGAGAAAACATGGCTGTCAAAATTTGAAGTCAATCGGAGCACTAGAACCGGAGATAGACGTGTGTAAAGTTTTTGAATGATGGAGATTACGTCATCAGCTGATCGCCACAAACTATATAAGCTGGGAACCGACTGAGACTTTTCATTGAGACGAGAGAGATTGTCAAGGTAGGTCGTCTCTCCGAATTTCCGATGATGACATTGGACATTCCAAATTTCAGGTTTCCGTAGGAAACCGACTTAGAAAATTTCATTGCTGATATCAGCTAAGGCGTCAGACTTAAAGGTTAGCCAGGAGATTGCCTTCGTCTCCAGGCCATAAAAGACTCCAAAACTTTAAAGGCTTGTAACTTTGCTTCTACAAGTCCTTTTGACTTGATTCAAAAAAGATTCGATCGCCATTGATCAGACCTATATTGACAGAATACTTATAAAATTTCATAGGTAGTGGTAAATGCTGAAAAATTTAAATTCATTATTTTTGGAGGTTTTCTGGGGTTTTCGACCCTGCTGAAGTCAATGAAGGCATGTATAAGTGTGTAAGAGCCAGTCTTTCCATGATACAAGCGGCTTTTTACTGAAAGCGAGCATGACACGGAGAGTTTTGCTGTAATATTCCACTGATAGGGTGTTCCTTCGGGACGGCGGATAATGCCGCAGTGATAAGTGTGGCAAGGGAGTGTGTCATATTTTAGACCGAAACCTCTGGGGCAACTCATGTTTGGCATTTGACAAATTTCTCAACGTAGCACTTTGAACGCCAATCGGTTGAGTCTTAGCTATCTTGTCATGGGTGGCATCTAAACATTTGCATTGCAAAACGCTTGTGAATCGCGGCTTGCTATCCCTCTCCACGGCTTGCTATCAAGCTCATCAAAGCAACGACTTGCCAACCTCTTGTAAATAACTCCACCGGTTTTTATGTCAAAATCGGGGCCCGGATACCAACACAGTGACATGACGTACGCTCTGTCCGCCCGAGGTTGGATTTGTGCTTGCCTTGGAGCTGGGATAAGATCCCCTCTGAGTAATGCCTGTAACGGATTCAAGAGCTTAACACCTAAACGCTTGCTATCAAGTCGCTATGGCTTCTGCTATCAGGCCTTTGTGAAATCTCGTCTAGCCTCAGTACCTCAGGGTTGGCAACGTCTATCGTTTGTCATTGTAACTTGGTAAAAATGAGAGGGTTACTGCAGGAATTGACGTCAAATCTTTTCGCGTCATAGGGAAAACCAGTTTTTGCGTTGGGAGTTGGTTACTGAAAGCATGGTGACTGCCGATTTCCATAAATGGTAAAACTGCTGTTGTCATGTCAAACGCATGGCCACATAGGGAAGGTCTGAATCATGGCTTTGTGCTCACTGGGTATATAAACCGCTTCTTTTCTCTAGTCTTCACTCCTGTTTCAAGTTGCAAGACGAACGGTGAGTTCTCTGATAACGTTTGCTCCTTTCAAACGTTGCAAGTTAGGTCTCTTGAATTTTAGATGAAGGTTATTCCTTTGAGATGATTATTATTTTTTCAATCTCACAAACTACTCTATCTCCTTGCAGATGACCGACATCACCATTTTCAAGACAAGCCAGTGCAGTTGTGGTAAAATCTTGCGCTCACACAATATGCATGCGTATAGACAGAAATGTTTTAGTGATGACAATCACCACTTAGGCAAGGTGTTTATTATTTGCTGTCGCTGTCGCATGATAAAAACCAGCGAGAAGAATAGAGAGTTGCTGATGGAGCATAAGGCATGCGTAAATGAGAATAAATTGATGAACATGTATTCGCCATGTTTGCAAATGCAAAGACCTCTGAATATGTTTCCATCAACAGTAATGCTCACAAAGATTTGCTTTTGAGTAACGACAAGGGCCGTGGAAAACCTACTGAAGGCAGTGAATGAAAACAAAGAAAATGAAAAGAATAGGAAGGAGATGGAGATTGGAAAGGAGGTGTGTGAAAGAGATGAACAGGCTGAAGGGCAAGTGATGGCAAACAGTGATGAGGAAAAACATGTAAAAGAAGTAGAGCAGTTTAAGGATGATTTAGCCATGACATCAGATGAGGATGTCATGGCTTTAGATGCCACTCGAAAGTGGAGAGCTCCTTTGACATCAACCAACAAGCGAATCATGACAACCTGCAGTAAACTGAAGCAGCGTCGCTTAAGTAAAAGTGAGGTTTTTCATACTTCGAAGGATAGGGCCCTTGAAGAAGCGAAGGGGTAGGCGGCATTATATATGGGTATGTTTGAAGATAGTGAGAAACAGAATAAATCACTTCGGGGTGAGATGGAACAGCTGTCTCGAACTAGAGAACTAAACATCACCTTGCAGAAAAGCACTGAAAAAGTTACGTGGGAGAAAGATCAAGCGATTGAGGGGAGAAGGATCAATAAAGTAGAGGTTGAGAGGTTGCAGAAAGAGTTGCATCTGGTTATGGAGAATAGAAAGGCGAAGGAAGAGGAAATTAGGAATTTAAAAATTGAGAGTCAAAAGTTTAGAGGGGAGAAGTCCATGAAGCATGGACGGTATACTTACGAGCTACATGTGCCTACTCGCTCACCTGCTCACATCATTCAAGCGCCAATTTTGTTTGAGTGCAATCCATCTGCACCTATACGCTGTTATGAGAATCCGAGTAGGGTAATTTCATGTAATCACCTCATTGTAAAAAGTCAAGGTCCAATAGATGAGATCATACTCAGAGGCAAGCATGAAATAGGTAAGTTATAGGAAATCAAATAACATTATGTTCTCTAATGAATTTTCTTTTTATTTCAGCTGATGTCCCCGACTTGTTAGTAAGCAAGCAGCAGTCCCGAGAACGAATCATCGGTCCTCTGAAGGGCCACCATGGGGCAAGACATGATAGTACCTCCTCGCAGTTTGCCCTGGACAGGCTTCGGTCTGACTGAATCTATCATATAAATGAAAATAGAATCACAAAGTTGTATCTGCTATCAGTCAACTTTGTCATTCTATTTATATGATAGATTCAGCCATCTTCAAAGTTGCATGGCACGGAGAACTTCGGTATAATTCTTCCTGTTGGTGGGCGATCTCTCTTGAGACAGCGGATGATATCGTAATGATGAGTGTGGCAAGGGCTTCAGACTTACCTTAATCCGACTTTCCAACGGTCGTTGTGGTCTCTTCGCTCAACGTAGCACCTTGAACGCCAATCGGTTGAATCTTAGCTATCTGCCACAGGTTACTTTTTAAATTCTCCATTGCAGAAATTCTCCATACGTTATCTGAGAATGAAACATGAGTTCTTTTAAGAACTGTCTCTATCACGGAGACGAAATGATGAATGGAATGAATTGGAAGGGACATTCATGCGCCACACGCAACCACAAGCTCATTTCTCTCTTCGCTAGTGAACAAGCTCTTGTGAACGTAGTCAGAAAGTGTATCATGGTTTGCAAAAGCAAAGTTTAGTGTAGTCAAATAGTCTTACCATGACACACGTTTGTGAAAGTAAAGTTTGATCATCGAAGTTTTATTGACCGAACTCACCACAGCACTAGAAAGTTTCTATCCCTAGTTGAGATCCGGACTGCAGTGTGCAAAATGTTTTATGTGACGGTCTTTTCACAAACGGTGAAGTGCAAATTCAGAGTGAATACATCTGTTAGGTATACATCAACTTTGGATGTGAAGTGAAGCGAATCTATGTACAGAATGAATTGAATATTAGACAACGCATGCAAGTTTCTGACGACTTGAGTGGTTGAACCCAAGTCTAAGTTTAACATGTTGGATATAAAAAGTGAGATGGATAGGAATAAGTGTTGAATGTTTTATAAAACCAGATAAAGTCTTGTCACAAACATTGAGTGTGTGAGGGCTAGTTCCATGACATTTAATCGCGTGGGTCCTAAAGTCCTAAAGTCCATAATCCAAGGGTAGGGTCATCTGCGATTGGATTTAGGGATTTATGGTTTTATATCACACGCGTTAATCGTTAGTGTAGAATACGTGAAGCACATGTTCGCTTAAAAGTCTAAACTTAAACGTTGAAATAAGTTTTTTAAGAAGTTAAAAACATTCACATGGTGTTGTGAAACTTAGCGAGTGTTGAAAAAAGTTTTATGAAATGTTTCTGCAGTCACACTCGTTAGCGTACCAGCTTTACTAAATGTGTTGTTTGCCTTTATCAAATTGAATGCGTGTGTAGACTGTTTTGTAAATAAAGACAGATACTGTTAAACGTTTTTTGCAGTCTGCATCGACAGCATACAAGTATACACATAACAACCTGTAACGTTTCTTAAAAGAGTCGAAAGCATATGAGTTAGGAAACACTCAAATCATGTGTGAGATAAAAATCAACCTGCTAGATGAAGTGAGTCCCTCACAAAAGTGTTGCATATGTTTTACGGGAAACTTGTAAAGGAGAACTGTGTATCGAGAACGTTTACACTCATCATAGGCAGATGAATGATATATTCTAACTTCAACTTTCTGACGTTCAAATGAAATTCGTAAACATGAAGCTCTAGACTCAGCGGTGTAAAAAACTACATGACGAGTGACAACAACTTTATGTTGATGAAACCTTCATAGGTTGATGACTACAGTCACGTTTAAAATTGATATAAAAACCTGTAGAAACGCATAAGTCTTAGATGCAGTTCAACGTTGTGACTCGTACATTGAACTAACAAAATGAATAAGTCTGTGTAGAGGTACATAACACGCTCATCAGTAGGAAACAGCAAAGCATGTAATGAATTATCAAAGCAGTGAATTATCAAAGGAAAAGTATTTGAGTTACAAGTCTGTGTTGACGAGAGTGGATCTATTTCATGGGTATGAAACAGTAAACATTACATTAGGAATGTCCATGAGTATTATAAAGGTTAGAATCAAATGTGTCAGTTTGCTTTTCATGTGCATGACAAATGAAGAGAATCAACACGTGTCTCATTTCTAAACGAATCGTGCATTGCTTGTAAGTTGATAATAGAATCAACATTGAAACCTGCATCAAGTGATTTTCTGTGCGAATGCAGACGATGTGAAAATGACACACTGATTGACATTTAACAATGCTTGCACTATTCAACACGCTGTCATTCAGAAGCAGCTAAAAATGTTTATCATAAAACTTATCAGTGAAACAGATGTCATAACTCTTCAGGCCTTCATGTGCACACAAAGGTTCACGAGCGCACTCTGTCACCGGTTTGTCGCGCTGCCCCCTCAGCAGATAGAGTAGAACACAAAGATGAATGATAACTCTCTCTCTCTCTCTCTCTCTCTCTCTCTCTCTCTCTCTCTCTCTCTCTCTCTCTCTCTCTCTCTCTCTCTCTCTCTCTCTCTCTCTCTCTCTCTCTCTCTCTCTTCTCTCTCTCTCTCTCTCTCTCTCTCTCTCTCTCTCTCTCTCTCTCTCTCTCTCTCTCTCTCTCTCTCTCTCTCTCTCTCTCTCTCTCTCTCTCTCTCTCTCTCTCTCTCTCTCTCTCTCTCTCTCTCTCTCTCTCTCTCTCTCTCTCTCTCTCTCTCTCTCTCTCTCTCTCTCTCTCTCTCTCTCTCTCTGGCACCCGTCTGTCGCATTGCCCCCTATACACATTGAATTTTCTATCGAATCCGTGCAACGAACAAGGATGCAAGAACTTATCGTCATCTCAGGCCTTCCAACCTAGCTGACCCACCTAGCGTGGGCGACTGAAAGGATTCTCACGTTGACAATTCGTTACTGTACACTGTCACAGTGTCGAACGCGCAAGAAACCATTTGCTGCGTAAAGCATGGACACTGTCGATTTGTTCAAGGCTTCAATACCTTGCTAGCCAGTCACAAAAATGTTCGAGAAATATAAGGGAGACGTTCACACTCATTCATCAAATACAAGTCGTTTGATGCAATGTCGTTCGATATAGCTTTCTTAGATATAAGCCGAACCCTTGAGCTCCGCTGTAGATGCAGAGTGAAGATGTGAAGCTCTTTCTCCTGGCTGCTTTGCAGGCAGAGAAAGGCAAAGAAATTCGCTGCCCCGTCCACCTCATTCCACATGACCTTGTGGAAAACCCTTTGTTCAATGATATGGCGCTAGAGTATCTAGCGTTGCTGAGAACTCAGCGTCCGGAATACTTAAAGTAATCGAAGTGTTTCATCGATCCTTCCGAGGGCCCGGTCACCAATTCGTTGGAGGCCACCATATTAACAAAGAAAAGTTACAGACTGTGCCACACGCAAACACTAGATTCAAGGATCTCGATCTTTCTTAGAAAATGAAGAAGCTTTTATTAAATTCATCTTATGAGAAAGCAACTTCATGACAAGTGTTAAACTTGTCCAACACACATCTTCAAAGTCCTAACTGCCATGAAATCATCATGTTTAAAGTTTTAAAGCCCATATGATAACTCGCAAGGATCTATTACAGTTACATGATGTAAAATATAAACGTGTGCAGAGAGAGGATGACTCTTAGACGTGAAGTCATGAATTTTATTTCTTCACCACCCGTCAAATGGAAATAGTAAGGGTGGTGGAAGAATCATCAGAGCAACATGTTCTATAGTAATGCAGGCGATGACAGTCACGATTGGATTTAGAGATTTAGCGTTTTATATAACATACATCAATGATAACTGTTGTTTTAGAGTGTATACATGCATTTACCAACTTAACCATTTGTGAATGACATAGCTAAAATGCTCAAGTCCATAATCTAAGGAGTAGGGTTACCTACCGTTAGATATAAGGATTTAGGGTTTTGGATAACACAAATTGACGATCTCTTTTAGTGTAGAATACATTCAACACATAATGCATATGTTCGCTTTATAAAATGACTTTGAACGCAAGACTCAATTTCATGATGAAATGACAGATTTCATATCGTTGATAAGATATAGTTCCATGCTCATTATGTTGTACACTTTACATTTGATGCAGTCAGCTGAAAGGTGATTGATGCATGTTCAATAGAAGAGTTGAATACATTGTATGTATTTTAGTGATTGGAATAACAAGTGTGTAAAGAATTGATTAGGAAAATATATAATTGTCAGCGCATGAAAGTTTCTTGTTATCAAAGTTAGGAATATATGAACATCATTAATCAGTCAGTGTTGTATTTTGAAAGTCGTATGCTGACAGAGACATAAGTTTACTGAATTATACAGCAAAGCTCCTAAATCCCTAAATCCATAGGATAGGTGTCACTGTGTTGAGAGTTAGGGATTTAGCGTTTTACAAGTGTAAGTTACATAGATAAATCACTAAGTCCATAACATAGTCAACTCTATGACAAGACTTAGCGTTTTATATCATCCATGTTAGCAATATCTGCTCGTGTAGAATGTGACTCAATGAGTTTAATTAGATAATGTATCATCAATTTCATTCACTTGGTGATATGATGAAGAAAGTGTGAGATAGAAGTGAAAGCGATCTCATAAAGTTTAGAACACATAGTTGAATTGTAGGAAAAAGTAAAGTGAAAAATTATGTCGCATGAAATGAGTGATGCAAGACTAGCTCACATTGAACTGAATTGTTGGTGTAACAAAAATGCTGTGTCGGTTTCAACAACATATCATGTACATACTGTGTCGTTTTCTTGGCGTTTCAACAGAGTGTATTGACTTAGTAATAAAGTCACAACCATTTTGCTGTTTGTAAAGCTAGGAATAATAGCAAAGTCTTTTCAGAGTTTCTAAGATAGGTGAAGTATAAAATTTAGTCACAAGCATTTCACTGTTTGTAAAGTTAGAAACAAAGTTGATGTTTGTAAATTTTGAAATAAAGTTAGAATCCTTTCAGTGTTTGTAAAGTTAGAGATAATTGGTTTAACAAGCTCATAGCACGTTAGAGAGTTGACTGTACTAAGATCTAAGGATGTGATGGTCAAATTGGAATTCAAGTGATTGAATGTCATCTTAATGAAGATAGAAGTGTGTTTGTGGTTGCATATGGTGCAAGTTTGGCTTCCCTTCATTCCATTTCATCATTTATCCTTCCCCTCTGCATTCCATATCCGAAGATATCTGGTGGGCTTGGGACCGCTTTAGCTGCATTAGAAGGAAGTTCTTATATGAACTCATGATGCATTCACCAAGAAATGTGGTAAAACAGTGTGCTGTATGTTTGCATGATGATTTTATGAACTAAAGAACGTCCATCACTCACTCTGTCACTGAAAGAAAACATGAACGAGTTGACATGACAGCCATTCGTATGTATGCGTAAAACTCTTACTTCATCATCTGATATCACAATAACATATTCACTCGCTTCCACTGTCGACTCCTCACTTTCCACCATGTCTTCACTCCACGTCTCTCCTTCCTCTTCACTGTCACTCATTCCTTCCCCTTCACTGACACTCATTCCTTCTTCGTCATGTTCCTCTTCACTCGGAGATTCCTCCAGATTCATCTTCGGGGAATCGGGTGGAGGTATAACGTTGGATTGATCAAATAAGGAATAGTATTTCATAAACTGAAACACCATATCCTAAACTCGTCGGAGAGAATAGGTTCGCCCACATAAGTAATTCTATATGGGGCAACATGTGCAATGGGCTTGCCAGACATGATCATTTGTGAAATAAAGGATGCACAGCCTTTTAAAAGTCAGATCATGCAATCATATTGCTCTAAACTTATGGTTGGAGGAAGAAAAGGTAAGACATATTTTCATTGACTGCCATCCTCAGCCACTCAACAAACTTAGATGCATTTATCGCGTTAATCTCCCTTATTCCCAACATGGAAAGAATATTGCTGAATTTCCTGATTGAAGAATCGCAGCTGGCTTTTTTCATCATCCTCTCATACGCCTATCCTATGCTCTCATTATCTGTTGATGGTTAAATGACACTATTACGTAAGGTCAGACGACGGTCGAAAGTTACTAATGTTTCTTAGCAGAAGCATCCATGATCCCGTGACTTGTTATCTCAGTGGCGTCATATTTTCAATCATCAGAATGTGACATCTGCACACACAATGAGTTGTTCATCCCTTCGTAGATGCGTGTATAGGGGGCAATGCGACAGACGGGTGCCAGAGAGAGAGCGTTATCATTCATCTTTGTGTTCTACTCTATCTGTTGAGGAGGCAATGTATTTAATGCGAGAGAGGGTCGCCATCCGGCTGCGCTGTCATTCATCTTTGTGTTATACTCTATCTGCTGAGGGGGCAGCGCGACAAACAGGCGACACAGTGCGCTCGTGAACCTTTGTGTGCACATGAAGGCCTGAAGAGTTATGACATCTGTTTCACTGATAAGTTTTATGATAAACATTTTTAGCTGCTTTTGAATGGCAGCGTGTTGAATAGTGCAAGCATTGTTAAATGTCAATCAGTGTGTCATTTTCACATCGTCTGCATTCGCACAGAAAATCACTTGATGCAGGTTTCAATGTTGATTCTATTATCAACTTACAAGCAATGCACGATTCGTTTAGAAATGAGACACGTGTTGATTCTCTTCATTTGTCATGCACATGAAAAGCAAACTGACACATTTGATTCTAACCTTTATAATACTCATGGACAGTCCTAATGTAATGTTTACTGTTTCATACCCATGAAATAGATCCACTCTCGTCAACACAGACTTGTAACTCAAATACTTTTCCTTTGATAATTCACTGCTTTGATAATTCATTACATGCTTTGCTGTTTCCTACTGATGAGCGTGTTATGTACCTCTACACAGACTTATTCATTTTGTTAGTTCAATGTACGAGTCACAACGTTGAACTGCATCTAAGACTTATGCGTTTCTACAGGTTTTTATATCAACTTTAAACGCGACTGTAGTCATCAACCTATGAAGGTTTCATCAACATAAAGTTGTTGTCACTCGTCATGTAGTTTTTTACACCGCTGAGTCTAGAGCTTCATGTTTACGAATTTCATTTGAACGTCAGAAAGTTGAAGTTAGAATATATCATTCATCTGCCTATGATGAGTGTAAACGTTCTCGATACACAGTTCTCCTTTACAAGTTTCCCGTAAAACATATGCAACACTTTTGTGAGGGACTCACTTCATCTAGCAGGTTGATTTTTATCTCACACATGATTTGAGTGTTTCCTAACTCATATGCTTTCGACTCTTTTAAGAAACGTTACAGGTTGTTATGTGTATACTTGTATGCTGTCGATGCAGACTGCAAAAAACGTTTAACAGTATCTGTCTTTATTTACAAAACAGTCTACACACGCATTCAATTTGATAAAGGCAAACAACACATTTAGTAAAGCTGGTACGCTAACGAGTGTGACTGCAGAAACATTTCATAAAACTTTTTTCAACACTCGCTAAGTTTCACAACATCATGTCAATGTTTTTAACTTCTTAAAAAACTTATTTCAACGTTTAAGTTTAGACTTTTAAGCGAACATGTGCTTCACGTATTCTACACTAACGATTAACGCGTGTGATATAAAACCATAAATCCCTAAATCCAACCGTAGATGACCCTACCCTTGGATTATGGACTTTAGAACTTTAGGACCCACGCGATTAAATGTCATGGAACTAGCCCTCACACACTCAATGTTTGCGACAAGACTTTATCTGGTTTTATAAAACATTCAACACTTATTCCTATCCATCTCACTTTTTATATCCAACATGTTAAACTTAGACTTGGGTTCAACCACTCAAGTCGTCAAAAACTTGCATGCGTTGTCTAATATTCAATTCATTCTGTACACAGATTCGCTTCACTTCACATCCGAAGTTGATGTATACCTAACAGATGTATTCACTCTGAATTTGCACTCCACCGTTTGTGAAAAGACCGTCACATAAAACATTTTGCACACTGCAGTCCGGATCTCAACTATGGATGGAAACTTTCTAGTGCTGTGGTGAGTTCGGTCAATAAAACTTCGATGATCAAACTTTACTTTCACAAACGTGTGTCATGGTAAGACTATTTGACTACACTAAACTTTGCTTTTGCAAACCATGATACACTTTCTGACTACGTTCACAAGAGCTTGTTCACTAGCGAAGAGAGAAATGAGCTTGTGGTTGCGTGTGGCGCATGAATGTCCCTTCCAATTCATTCCATTCATCATTTCGTCTCCGTGATAGAGACAGTTCTTAAAAGAACTCATGTTTCATTCTCAGATAACGTATGGAGAATTTCTGCAATGGAGAATTTAAAAAGTAACCTGTGGCAGATAGCTAAGATTCAACCGATTGGCGTTCAAAGTGCTGCGTTGAGCGAAGAGACCACAACGACCGTTGGAAAGTCGGATTAAGGTAAGTCTGAAGCCCTTGCCACACTCATCACTACGATATCATCCGCTGTCTCAAGAGAGATCGCCCACCAACAGGAAGAATTATACCGAAGTTCTCCGTGCCATGCAACGTTGAAGTTGACTGATGGCAGATACAACTTTGTGATTCTATTTTCATTTATATGATAGATTTAGTCAGACCGAAGCCTGTCCAGGGCAAACTGCGAGGAGGTACTATCATGTCTTGCCCCATGGTGGCCCTTCAGAGGACCGATGATTCGTTCTCGGGACTGCTGCTTGCTTACTAACAAGTCGGGGATATCAACTGAAATAAAATAGAAAATTCATTAGAGGACATAATGTTATTTGATTTCCTATAACTTACCTATTTCATGCTTGCCTCTGAGTATGATCTCATCTATTGGACCTTGACTTTTTACAATGAGGTGATTACATGAAATTACCCTACTCGGATTCTCATAACAGCGTATAGGTACAGATGGATTGCACTCAAACAAAATTGGCGCTTGAATGATGTGAGCAGGTGAGCGAGTAGGCACATGTAGCTCGTAAGTATACCGTCCATGCTTCATGGACTTCTCCCCTCTAAACTTTTGACTCTCAATTTTTAAATTCCTAATTTCCTCTTCCTTCGCCTTTCCATCCTCCATAACCAGATGCAACTCTTTCTGCAACCTCTCAACCTCTACTTTACTGATCCTTCTCCCCTCAATCGCTTGATCTTTCTCCCACGTAACTTTTTCAGTGCTTTTCTGCAAGGTGATGTTTAGTTCTCTAGTTCGAGACAGCTGTTCCGTCTCATCCCGAAGTGATTTATTCTGTTTCTCACTATCTTCAAACATACCCATATATAATGCCGCCTACCCCTTCGCTTCTTCAAGGGCCCTATCCTTCGAAGTATGAAAAACCTCACTTTTACTTAAGCGACTCTGCTTCAGTTTACTGCAGGTTGTCATGATTCGCTTGTTGGTTGATGTCAAAGGAGCTCTCCACTTTCGAGTGGCATCTAAAGCCATGAAATCCTCATCTGATGTCATGGCTAAATCATCCTTAAACTGCTCTACTTCTTTTACATGTTTTTCCTCATCACTGTTTGCCATCACTTGCCCTTCAGCCTGTTCATCTCTTTCACACACCTCCTTTCCAATCTCCATCTCCTTCCTATTCTTTTCATTTTCTTTGTTTTCATTCACTGCCTTCAGTAGGTTTTCCACAGCCCTTGTCGTCTCATCAGCCTCCTTGTCGTCACTCAAAAGCAAATCTTTGTGAGCATTACTGTTGATGGAAACATATTCAGAGGTCTTTGCATTTGCAAACATGGCGAATACATGTTCATCAATTTATTCTCATTTACGCATGCCTTATGCTCCATCAGCAACTCTCTATTCTTCTCGCTGGTTTTTATCATGCGACAGCGACAGCAAATAATAAACACCTTGCCTAAGTGGTGAATGTCATCACTAAAACATTTCTCTCTATGCGCATACATATTGTGTGAGCGCAAGATTTTACCACAACTGCACTGGCTTGTCTTGAAAATCGTGATGTTGGTCATCTGCAAGGAGATAGAGTAGTTTGTGAGATTGAAAAAATAATAATCATCTCAAAGGAATAACCTTCATCTAAAATTCAAGAGACCTAACTTGCAACGTTTGAAAGGAGCAAACGTTATCAGAGAACTCACCGTTCGTCTTGCAACTTGAAACAGGAGTGAAGACTAGAGAAAAGAAGCGGTTTATATACCCAGTGAGCACAAAGCCATGATTCAGACCTTCCCTATGTGGCCATGCGTTTGACATGACAACAGCAGTTTTACCATTTATGGAAATCGGCAGTCACCATGCTTTCAGTAACCAACTCCCAACGCAAAAACTGGTTTTCCCTATGACGCGAAAAGATTTGACGTCAATTCCTGCAGTAACCCTCTCATTTTTACCAAGTTACAATGACAAACGATAGACGTTGCCAACCCTGAGGTACTGAGGCTAGACGAGATTTCACAAAGGCCTGATAGCAGAAGCCATAGCGACTTGATAGCAAGCGTTTAGGTGTTAAGCTCTTGAATCCGTTACAGGCATTACTCAGAGGGGATCTTATCCCAGCTCCAAGGCAAGCACAAATCCAACCTCGGGTGGACAGAGCGTACGTCATGTCACTGTGTTGGTATCCGGGCCCCGATTTTGACATAAAAACCGGTGGAGTTATTTACAAGAGGTTGGCAAGTCGTTGCTTTGATGAGCTTGATAGCAAGCCGTGGAGAGGGATAGCAAGCCGCGATTCACAAGCGTTTTGCAATGCAAATGTTTAGATGCCACCCATGACAAGATAGCTAAGACTCAACCGATTGGCGTTCAAAGTGCTACGTTGAGAAATTTGTCAAATGCCAAACATGAGTTGCCCCAGAGGTTTCGGTCTAAAATATGACACACTCCCTTGCCACACTTATCACTGCGGCATTATCCGCCGTCCCGAAGGAACACCCTATCAGTGGAATATTACAGCAAAACTCTCCGTGTCATGCTCGCTTTCAGTGAAAAGCCGCTTGTATCATGGAAAGACTGGCTCTTACACACTTATACATGCCTTCATTGACTTCAGCAGGGTCGAAAACCCCAGAAAACCTCCAAAAATAATGAATTTAAATTTTTCAGCATTTACCACTACCTATGAAATTTTATAAGTATTCTGTCAATATAGGTCTGATCAATGGCGATCGAATCTTTTTTGAATCAAGTCAAAAGAACTTGTAGAAGCAAAGTTACAAGCCTTTAAAGTTTTGGAGTCTTTTATGGCCTGGAGACGAAGGCAATCTCCTGGCTAACCTTTAAGTCTGACGCCTTAGCTGATATCAGCAATGAAATTTTCTAAGTCGGTTTCCTACGGAAACCTGAAATTTGGAATGTCCAATGTCATCATCGGAAATTCGGAGAGACGACCTACCTTGACAATCTCTCTCGTCTCAATGAAAAGTCTCAGTCGGTTCCCAGCTTATATAGTTTGTGGCGATCAGCTGATGACGTAATCTCCATCATTCAAAAACTTTACACACGTCTATCTCCGGTTCTAGTGCTCCGATTGACTTCAAATTTTGACAGCCATGTTTTCTCGCTCTCACCTTTCATTTAAGACATCTCTCGACTCTCTACGATGACCAGAAGCCGAGTTGAAAAAACTCTTGGAAAATGCGCAAAAATTCGATTTTAAACATGCTCTCATTTGGAAACGAAACCTTCCACACATCTGAAAAGATATGATCCTAGAGAACAAAGTGCGGTCTTGCCCCTAAAAGAAATCCAAGCTCTTCATTCACTTTCATTCCTGAGTGAGTCGTCACCAAAGTAGGCCACAATTTAACATTTTCACGAAAAATCCCGTGTGGAGACCCAGTGTGAAGAAAATCTTCGACTTTTTCTCTCCGATTTACTTGAAACTCACCCTTTAGTTGCAGAATTGCACGCTGATTCCAAATCTGGTCTCAGTATTCCCATCCGATGCCTTGTTCACTCGCTAGAGCCATTTTCGTAAAAATTCTAAGTCTGTCGATTTTCCGGTGATGGGTAAAAATCTTAAAGTCACTCTCACACCTCAACGGAAAAACGTAGAGACACGCCGTCTCTTTCACTGAATTTGTCTCACTCCTAGCTTTCAAATGAGCTATTGCACGACTTTCTGCGATCTCTAGAACCAAAGTTGGAAGTCTCGTCCAGAGGGGGGGGACGTCCGAAAAATCTTTTTACTCTGATTTCGCCGGAAACAACCTTCCTAACATAAATTTCACGTAGACTCCGAATCTGCCCTCATCCGAGGCCTCCTGCATGCCGAAATACGGCCTTTCTCATCCCAAAACGTCCAAAACCCACCTTTTCTAACTCTGGCGTTCCTAGATTCCTACCCTTGCCTCACAGGAGAGTTCTTCCTTCCTTCCTTCCAGAAGGGGGAGGGAACGCTTTCCTCCTCACGGACACATTCCTCCCAGCATTTCCTTGGCCACCTTCTTCCTTCCTTCCAGAGGGGGGGCTGAGTCAGCATGATGACTCAATCGTTGCACATTTTGGCCTTGATTTTGGGATGGGATTACTATCCTCCGTTTGTCAGTTACAATCATAAAAAGAATGATTATATAAAAATTGCAATGAATCCCGGATCTTCTAGTAGAGCAAATAATGGAGGAGATTTAATCTTTGAAGTTGATAATCAACAAAGTTATTTATATTTACCTGATTCTTTTTTTTCATTGTGAATATTCTTTATATAGTGATGCAAATTATACAACACCATTACTAGATACCGATAATATTGCATTTGAGAATAATTTCTTTCCAAGAATAATTACGCAAATGCGTTTAGATGTTGCAATTCACAATATAGAAAAATTAAGTGATTCTCCAGGTGTAATTGATACAATGCTTAGATTTGTTACAATTGGTGAAAATAATAAAAAGCATGAAATCGAAGGTTGGTTTCCAGACAATAATGATCGTATAATTGTCAATGATTTAACTCACGCTGGAACAGATGCCGCAGGAATTGCGAAAGGTGTAGAAAATATTGCAAATCATTTAAATAAAACAAACAATACTGCATATAAAGAAAGACGTGAATTTAACAAGCAAAGTAAACAGACAGTATATTGGTCATTGTCTCCATTATTCGGATATTTAGATTATGACAAAATATCAAATCAATTAAAATTTAAATTGATAATTCATCGCACAGCAAATAATGAATTAATCTTTTATGGTAAGACTGGAAAAAAGCATATTCAAAAATTGATAGACTTGAATGGTGGATAAAACATATTACTACTCCTAGTTTAGAGGTTGAATTAACTATTGCAAAAAGATTAAATAATAACAAACCAACTCCAGTAAATTTTCTAAAGCGCACTGCTAGTTCTGTAACTTTTTCTGAACAAAGATTTAACTGGCATTTTACTAGAACTTCGAATACTCCAAGATATTTATTACTAACATTTCAAAAAAATGATTCTCCAAGTTTTGATAAGAACAACAATCTTTTCCATATTAACACAATTCGAAGTTTACAAGTTGCTTAGTGTTGCAGGAGAGACAGCTGGTATTTTTCAAGCAGTAAATAAAAATAAATCAGAGAAGGCAGCATTAAAAGAACAAAAACGTCATAATAAAGAGTTGGAGAAAGTTGCTAGGGGTGAAGGAATAGTAGATAATTTTATGAGTAAATTAAATTTAGTTGATGAAGGAAAACGAGTTCTCAAAAACATTCTACATAATGTTGATGATTTAATAGAAATAAAAGAAACTAAAGATGGTTCTGGAATATATCTAAGTCCTAGTATGATTCGTTGACGAATATTTGTGATAAATATATTGTTATAATAATACAAATATTTTCTTATCTTTAAAATGTATTCTACAAATTCAACAAATTCCGAAAATTTAATTAAATAAAAAATTTCTAATTTAGATTCATTGAATTATCTCTTAAAAGTACATTCTGGTCATCGGCTGCAAACCGGAGGTGAAATGCAAAAAACATTAGAAAGCTTTCCTGGATATATATGAAGTAAATATTCAAAAGAAAAACATCTTCCTGGTCATTCATATACCGGTCCAGGAACTCGATTAGATATAAGACTAGATGAGGATAATAATCCAACACCAGATGAAGAACCAATAAATAGAGTTGATGCAGCAGCTTATACACACGATTTAGCTTATCAAAATCATGACCTAAAATCTCCTCATGAAGCTGATAGGAAAATGATAGAAGAATTAGATAATATTCAAAATCCTACATTTAGAAAAAATTGAAAGAATGTTTGTTAAAAAAGCTTTACAAGCTAAAATATTGTTCGGTCAGGGTTTAGAAAAAACTCATAACACTGAAACCTACGCGTCCGAAATTCACAAGGAATATGGAAAGCCTAAGTATCTATTGAAAGTAAAAGTGTTTAATAAAGATGATATTTGGAGTGCTGATCTTATTCATATGCCGAATGAGTCTGATTTTAAATACGCATTAACCGTTATAGATTTGTATACTAGATACGCTTGGGTGAAGCCATTAAAGAATAAAAGTGGCTTATCAGTTAAAAATGCGTTTGAAGAAATATTCAAAGAAAGTAATAGAAAGCCAAAGAAATTGTTTGTTGATACAGGATCTGAGTTTTATAACAGAAATGTTAAGCCATTATTTGAAACTGTTTATTCAACAGAAAATGCTAGAAGTGCTGTAGGAATTGTTGTAGAAATGCTCTAGTAATAGAAAGGTTTCATAAAACGTTAAAAAGTAAAGTATTTAAGAAATTTACTGAACAAAGTAATCAGAGATGGTTGAAGATATTACCAGGAATTGTTGAGGATTATAACAATAAGATTCATTCAGGTATTGAAGAAACTCCAAAGAATGCTTCTGACGATCCAGATTTGATAAGAAAAAGATATTTGAAAATAATAATGAGAATGAAAGTAATACAAATTTACAGAAACGGAAAGCGAAATTTAAAATTGGAGATAGGGTAAGAATATTTAAATATAAAAATAAATTCGAGAAAGGTTTTGTTGGTTATTGGACTAAAGAAATATTTGAAGTTTGTAAAATAAATCAAACCTATCCGATTACTTATGAAATAAAAGATTTAGATAATGAAGAAATAAAAGGTAGATTTTATGAAAATGAATTACAAAAGACTGAACTTTAATTATCATTATTCAATTCTAACATGATATCTAGAAATGGTACTCCTTTTTGCAATTTGTATAAAACTTAAATGCATAATTGTCCGCAATAGGTAGTTCCTGGTTTTTGAATTTGAAATGTATTATAAATTCCATTTCCCAGCATTTCTTTTACTTCATTTGTAGGGGGAAGTCCGTATGAGTCGAACCAATAGTTCTCAGCCTCCGGGCGATCAAAATAATAATTAGAACCGTTCTTATTTCTTTGCACTGCAGACCAATGTACTCCTTTTTGATCTGACGTGTGGAGATTTGTTATGAAGTTCAAAGGAATCAATATATTTTTATTTTACAACTGCAATTCATCTCTCACTAACACGTGGAAATTCTTTATGCCTAATTGATTTGCGATCTTATTTAAATCGAAGTTTGTCGCGGTTTGTTTGCCGTATTGTTTTAGTAACTCTTTTATGTTAATCATTTTAAATGGAATGAAATCTATTTCAGAAATTTCTCAAAAGAATTGGCGTGTAGCAGCTGCTAAAATTGTGACAGCTGCTGCAAATCGCAGACAATAGAGCATAATGCGGGTTGTGAAATCTCATTCACACTATGGGAACAAAAGAACAAATAAAAACTAAACACAATAGAGATATGAGAGAGAGAGAGGATAAATGAATGAATGAGAATTTCTCTTCCTTTTAATTTCCATAACAATAATTCATTCGACATTGTTTTGAATGGAAAAATACACCAATTGTCGAACCATGTCGGCACTTTTATCGAAAGCCATGTCGACAAACTTTCTGACACATTTTCTGACTCCGGTAGTTGTTTTGGTGTAAATTTCCATTAGCGTTCAGGGTCATTCTATTAAAAGCATACGGGAATTATTCTCATTGAAGACGAACAGTTGCTTTAAAGAATGCATGTCATTGTGAATACAATATTCCTGTAACAGACAGGATCGAGAGAGAGAAAGAAGTCACGCTGCTCCGTAAAAGTTTAATTGAGCTGTCCAACCGAACAATGTCATGGCATGATATACAAAGAGTTCCATTTACAAAAGTCAGTGATGAGTCATCAGCACACAAAACAAGCTAGTCATTATAATACGGATCAACAAAGGCAATGAATAGACATCAGATCACTCAGTCAATTAGCCGCATCACGAGAACAATTGTCAAGTGCGATTGTCAGTTATGTCGATGAGTGAGAAGAAAAAGAGATCTCATCACGAACAATTCCAATTCCTTGTGTTGCGTTTCCTTATTTTTCATATAACGAACTCTCTCTTTATGTTTTTCTTTATTCATTTCACTTATTTTTAATTGAGATAACGAAGGATATATTTTCGAAGCCCCTTCCATTTTTGAAGTTCCTTCCATTTTCGAAGTTTCTTCCATTTTTGAGGTTTCCATTTTTTAATAAATATTTTCAATACAATCTTCTGATATTTTTAGACTATGCGAAAAGACTACGTAAATTTTGTAAATTCTGAGACTACCTAAATTTTTGGACTACATAAATTTTCGACTACGTGAAATTTTTAGACTGCCTAAATTTTAGACTACGTGAAATTTTTAGACTACCTAAATTTTTGACTACGTGAATCTTTTAGACTGCCTAAATTTTCGACTACGTGAAATTTTTAGACTACGTAAATTTTCGACTACGTGATATTTTTGAAACCTCTTTTCAGTATATGAAAAAATCCCAACGAGCCTAGAACTTTTTTGTTAATTTTATCATTAATATTATTTTTATTTATAAAACTCTTTTTCAGTGTATGAAATATTCCTATACTCATTCTTAGTATATGAAAAAATCATAACGAGCTTAAAACTTTTTTTGATTTTATTATTTTATTATTTTATTTTTATAGGTCTTTTTTCAGTATATGAAATATTCCGATTTTTCATTCTGGATGTATCTTATATTTTTTAGTTGTCCTGGACCGGTCATATATACATTACTAACGTCTGCCAACTCTAATAAACTAATTGTATCCGAAGAAGTCTATTTTCTAAATTTATTATACAACTGCCCGGATACGTGGAGACTCTATCTTCACCAAATTGTCAGATATTTGATCAAAAGTCTGTGACTCGCAGGCATTGATCAGCCTTGACATTTGTAATATTAATGACATTGTGCAATTCTTATAACTGCAATTTCATTCATGAACATTTAATGTGCCTAGAATTGTGACTTGTGATGCGAGTGCATTATTTACTTGAGTCAATTTATAAGAAAGAGCATTTTCTTAGATTGCCTAGCTTTTCTGGTCTCCTGTATTACATGAACTTGGATTCAAAACAACTAAAATCTATCTGCCTAGCTAAGTGCTAACTTATGTCTCGAGACACTCTCCACCAACATGTATACATGTGTGCATGATTACAGTTCTTCATTTAGCCCTCGCCCCACTGGGATGTTTTTCCGAACGCGCCCCTCTGAGGAGGCGAATTTCGCCCCACCGACCCTGCTGATCTCCCAAACTATTACACCAATTTTGCCAAGCTACACATCAGTCGAAGGCATTCAAAGGGCATTCAGAAAAACACCGTCATTTTTATTTCTAAAGTAATCGCTGGGTTCAGGTGAAGGTCAGAGGTCAAAAAACTGCCAATGTTTAACAGATTTACATCAGATCACTATTTGAAATGAAAAATGACAACAAAAATTATTAGACCATACACTAATCGAAGGATCTGGTGAGGATGATTAATAAAACGATTATCATTAATCGCTCAGAGATTGCATCATTGTAATGAGGTCAAAGGTCAAATAATTCAACCTTTACTTCAGCTCAAATATCACTAAAATCGCACATTTTAGTATTTAGTTTCTGCAGGTGAAGAAATAATTCAATTCGGTGACTTTTATCGAGACACTGAGGCTAAAAGCAACATGATTCCGAAATATTTCAATAATTTCTGATCAGATGCAGAACTGAAACGTGCAAAAATAATAAAAATCATATTTGAAATTTGAATTTCAAGCATGCATGCATAACAAGCAGAAAATTTCAAATTCAAGGGTTTTTCATTTGTGAAGATCTGTATATTAATAGGAAGAATCCTTCATGTAATCTCTACTTGTTTCATCAAGAATTGATGCCGCAATATACATTAGAAGTGAATATATCCCGAAATTAGCCAAAATATTCCAAACATTCCAATTTTAAAACAGCTCTCACGACAAAAGTACTGCCCCAAATTTATTATCCTACTGTCAAAAGTTGCATAATACGTAGAAAGCAAGCTACTAGAAATCTAGTGACCATAGCATGATTGCTTTAAAAGATATTCAAAAAGTACATCAGGAGCGAAAACGTCCCCCCAGTGTGTCGAGGGCTAAACTTCAGGCCTAGACTTTTACCTTATGCACCTTATTTCATTACAATGATATTCAAGGAATACTAAACTTGCGAAAGTGTCTTTTTCACAAGCTGATATTTTGTGAATAACCTATTCAGCATCTCTACATTAAATGCTTTATGATAACTTCTAAAACTCTACTTTATGTCCTACTATCTAGGCACGTGTGCTTTTCATTCACTTGCTGCAATACATGATTTTCACTATAATTATGATGCATAAGCATGCAGTAAATGCTCACACCCAATTAAGAATAGAGCTATAGGTCATATGCATTTGATGCAATCCGGATTTTTCATTCAAATTGATAATAGGTTATTATGGGATTTGTGAAGCAAGTACATTGTAAATCGCTGGATACGAAAATTACATAGAAACATATAAGTACTAAATTCACAAACAATTTGAAACTAGCATTTTATACGAGTTTCTCGCATGTTTACAGAGATCTGGTATGATTTTCACACGAAATCTCACTTACTTTCGCATGTGATTGGTATGTAGCGATACGAACTATTCTATCTGTGATTGGCTGTTTTGCAATAAAATACGAGTTGTTGGTATGTTTTATATATGAGACCCGATGCGAATTCGTCCTCATTCGTACGTCTCCCGCATGTAGAGCTTTAAGTCACATAGCAAAAAATGTATATATATTACATACTACTGTCAAATAACTTTTTTCAATAATTCCAGTCGTGAATATTTCTTTGTGATAGTGTGGTATTTAACTATATTAGAGTTATTGTGAATTTTATGCTCCACCAGAATGTCGTCGTTGCTACTTAGTAACAGTAACGGGGCGCTTGGCTAGCGCTACTTTATGAACCAAGTTGATTAACATCAATTCATTCAAACGATCCCTCGTGCAACCATGTTGACTTATATATGTCAAACATAACTATTTTTGCATTCATGAATTATAATGCGTTTTTATTTCGGATTGATTATATCGTATACTCAATTTCAAAATTACATGATGCGTAATTGTTGATGGTTGAATTCTTTTTGATTATTTATGATATGCCTTAGACTTACATGTATTAAAATCGAATTCAGTATTGTAAGTTTGAATCTTGAATGTTATTATCTCACTACTTGCAAAACAGTAGAAGCATTAGTGTGATCTTTATTGACAAAATGCCTTAAATCAGCATACTTTAGACATCAGTGATGCTTATGGCTTTAGTATATGAAGTATACCACACTTGAAATAACATGCGAAAAGCATACAAATGGATGCAGAAATATACTAAACAAATGTTTTGGCATGCATCCTTCGTGTGTATTGGTATTGAGCAATTTACAGTGTAGGCCTACTTAGCCTAATTTGTTAAGGTGAAATTTCAAAACGAAAAGTTCAAAATAAAAAACTAAAATGCAATTCTTTCCAATATCGTTAATCAGTCTGTTCAGTTGGAGATGACATATATTTGCGGTTGATTGATTGATGACACCAATTAGTTGCAATTAAATGATAGCTGTCAACAAATAATTCCAATTACATTGATCGTTTGAAGGCGCAATATATTATTTAGTTGCTTGGCCAAATTTTATTGCAAAAGGTTTTTGATAACCAATGCTCCCACTACAACATGGAAAATGCAACAATTTTCACTACGTTAGCTGGAGTACTTTTGACATGCTTGATTGCCGATAACAGCCGTTTACACTTAGAGACAAAAGAGAGATTGTTTTATGGCATTGTTATTATTTCATCGCTATGAACATCATTTTATCTGATGAGATGTGCCAGGTCAGGTAGATATTACGTGTAGGTTATGTTGTCGCATTTGATAAAATAGTGCACAGGCTATTATAGCACTAAATAGCTGCTACATTTATTTGATAACTAACCAATTTCGTTTGTTAATAAAGTATACGCTGCAATCAAGACGATTGAATTACTGGTCACTCCAATCTAATAGCATTGGTTTCGTGTGAAGCAAAAGACAATTCATCGAAGGCATATCGCACTTTATGTAGTGCATGAAGCAGTGGAATCAAAACAACATAGGATATTCCTTAGAAAAATTGTCAAAACCATAGAAATTCGAAACTCCAAAGGATTAAATACCAGAAGGGGCACTACCAGTGAAAGTATACTTAGGCATTGTGAGCTATACCTTAACATGGAAAGTTTACAGCGGCTGACAATGGCTAAGTACTGGTTCCTTGTCTCGTACTTTGTAAAGATTCTTAGTTATTACAATTTCAAATAATGCATTTTGCTATCATTTCTCTCTAAATATAAGGTCATTTGACAAAACCTACAGCTCATAGAGTAAGTATAGAATGTAGAATAGCAACTCAGCATACATTGAATCCATAATGTGTTTACACTTTCGATTTTATTAAATGAACTCGAAGTGAACACATCTGGGTGTTGTTACTAAATGTGAGATATGCAAATTTTTGAATCTTTGAAGAAATTACCACGGAATTGACAGATCATGATAGTAATGCAGAAGGACTGATAGTATGTTATAGCTCCTATGTGTCTCGACCGCCTTGGAGAGGTAATGTCAGTTAAATTGGCAATGCGATGGGTTGCTATTACTTTCATCATCAACCTCAAGAGTATATTCTTAAATTAAACGTGATCATATCACAGGCAACCTGCCACTGACAGAACAAAATAACATAATCAAATACAATGATTTCAATTAACTTTAAAAGATGGAAATGGGTCCACATCACTATTCAGACTCAAGAAATGAAACATAAAATCACAACGATGAAAATAGAATTAAAAGCACGAAATTTCAGCCAAGAAAGCACAAGATCTCGACTTTTTCATGAAGACTTCCATCATAATGCGGTTCATAAAATTCCCTTGATAATCGGCTTGAATTCCGCTTAGTTATGATGCTTAGTAGCAAATATTCATTCTTTTGATATCCAACTTGTTTCATACTACTTGTAAAGTGGCTTCATGTCGGTAGTATATAAATTTATGAAAAAATAGCTGTTTTAAAACTGCTCAAATAACTTTTTGGACCACAGGAAAGTAATCTCCGCAAAAAAACTGAATCTTCTGATATAAAAATTTTTATCGTATACAGATACTTTTTTGAGTCGACACTCTACATACTCCATGTATACTTACTCTATGCTGCAGCTATTGCATGTTTCACAAAGTTTGTCATTTTTGTCCTCTCTATCAAGAATATATAATCATATATCAGAAATTTGTATTCGTTCCTCAGAAATTTGAGAAAATGATATTTTGATCTATCTCAATAATGATGATTTGCATCATTCAAAGTTCAGATTAATTGAGAAAATTTTTATGCGACCTTCGCAGCCGTCTTTGAGACATTCCACTTATATAGGCTCCTCTCCATGGCCACACGTTGTAACTATAATTATGTCAACCAATGAAACTATTTCTATTTTCCAAGTCCTGCATGCAACCTGATTCATCTTCAGAAAATTCTATTTTCAACAATAATAATAAGTATAATTCAAAATGAACAGATAATTGTTAATACGCATCTTTGAAGCATGGAAAAGACATCGTGGTTTATTATCTTTAAACCATATCCTTCAATCGCATAACCATTGCGAACTGATTAAGCTACACTCATCAGTCTCCTGCACCGCACTCCTGCCTGCAAATCTGCACCCTTATCTTCATGCAGTCCTTCGTGACGTCAGAGTTACATTTTTTGTAATATGGATCATGCTTGTCTGCATCCTCATACTTCTCGAGAGGCACCCTATTCTCGTAACATTCTTTCTTTACCTGAAAAATGATTATATAGGACTAAACCCAGATAGGATTAACCTTGTCACAAAACAAGAAATGTACAATTCATTGCTATTCATTTGGGTGGAACATGAACTTTCGGAAAATTCGTCCAATTTGTAGAGTACAAGTTTCTTAGCCCAAACAGTTGGTGAACATTCGGCTGCATAAGAATATCAAAATACAAAAAAAAATGCCCAAAGTCTTATTGCTTTTACAAAAAGAAAATGTCTCAATTATATGCCATACAAAGATACCATCACCTATTACATATGTATATTGAAAAATTGCCATTTGGGTCAAACCACGAGTTGGTTGCACCGAAGTAAAATTTCAAATCAGTTTTTGACGAATTGTACCGATGACCATGATATAATATAATAAGTTCAGACGTATGCCAGCTAAAGAGCTGAACTATGTCTGCATAGATGACAAAGGGTAGTCTAAAAACTATTATATAAGTTTCAACTATGCCCTATTTTATGAGCTGTGTGCTTCAATACATTTTCTACATGAAAATGTCAATATTAAGTTGAAAAATCGTTTGTGATTTTTCAGTTTCAAGTTAGAAAAATGTACAAAAAGATTTCAAGTTAGTCAATGTATCTGAAAGACAACTTTCTGTCAAAGTTAATTATGACTCATTAGAAAATTTTAAATTTCTATATTAGAATGTCGCGAGCGTTACCTAAGATATAGAATAAGTTTTTCCCCTCGGAGACAAGAATGATTAGCCAGTTTATACTATCAAAGATTATCGACTTTCCATGGATGCTAATCATTGTGATAATCAACAAAGTTATACTTCATGGTATATAATCAATTTAATGTCTGTCCCGAGCGTTACCATGACATACACTAAGTGAATCAATATTTATCAAATACCGAGATCTCTAATTCGATATTACAAGTAGGCCTACATCAGATTGGCCAATCACTCAGAAAGTATAATTAATTACAGACAACTGCAAATTGCTGCACAGTAGTCTGATTGTTGGCCTAATTGCAGTTATCCAGTTTTATTTGTTATTGAAATTATGATAGGAATGCCAATCTGGACTATATTTGGCATTCATTAATACGACGAATCTTCTATTTAAGTTGTGTAACCTACAACGTAGACAAAATTAATTAATGTACAGACATTAATTCAGGCCAAAGCGGGGCCTGGTCTTATAGGCCTAAGTACAGGGACAAAATCGGGGGGAGGGGGGTAAGGATATGTACAAGGACTAAAGAAGTTGCATTTCCTGTCCTAAGTCAGAGAAAGACTCGTTGAGGTAAGGGAAGTTTCTTCCCGAAGTGGAAAAAGCTTGTTCATGATTCTATGGCTATAGCTACCCAAGATATAGTACTCGCCGATGTTGACGTTCATCTTACATAATACTTAGCTTCTGTGTTATGATTCCGGTACAAATAAAATGTTTGGTGTGCTGTTTCTAAACTAATCGTTCAATCTTGTAATCTTCATTATTACGAGTATATCTTCTGTGATGACAAATTTAATCGCAAAATTTATGTTATCCGTATTTTTATTAGATAATGTCGCGAGCGTTACTATGGCATGTCGCGAGCCTTACCGTCAATATTGATTGAAATCTCGCAATCGGTGCATTCAAAAATCTATTCAAGCATGAAGAAATCATCAACTGTTCATTGTTTTTCTATTATTTCGTTTTTGAGACAACAGCTTCTGTAGTTTAGATAAAATATCCATGCCACCTCAAAAATCTATAATGAAATATTTATCTCTGTCGCGAGTGTTACCATATTAAATTATCTCTGTACACAAATGTAGGGATAGTATGAAATTGATATTTTGTATGTAATAGGTCGATGTCGTGTTAAATCAAACTACATCTTCAGAATATTCAAAAAGAATATCGTGTCATAGAGAATGTTGGTTTTCGATCGAGTTTTGCTATCAAATGTATCGAGCGTTACCATGGTTTGGCCCATTTTTTATGCCTTTCGACTAATTTAGGAAATGTGCAGCTTGCATTGCTTGCAAGAAAACGATAGAAAGCTTGTTCAACATGGCTGCTCAGGGACTTCTGAAGGGGCCATTCAGAATTTACTTCGTCAACCATGGTATGGATTACTTAGCTGACACTTGACGGGATTGGATAGGCCTACTTTTTCTTCACATTTTTTTAAATAATTTTCTTTACATGCAATTTTTTACTTAAACTTTACATATTTTTATACAAATACTTTCTTGATGTTCTCTGATCAAAATAACAATGTTCTAATGATATTCAAGAGAGTGCATTCGTGCATTTGTTGAACTAAAAAGTGGAATATCCCTTTATTATGGTCTAATTGTCTATGAAGACCTATATCGTTTGGTGAAAAATTCTTGCATGTTCTTTGAGGACTTTTTCCGGGAAACCGCTCAAGCAATGAAAATGTCTGCTTTTTTATAATTAAGTGTAGGTCTACTTGGTCAACGGTTTTCTTTGTAACCAACTAGAATGGTCTCATCACCTCGAAGTAGCCTTTCTACGTGTAGATCCCTCATGTACACAATTAAATAGTATGTAATGGTATGTAAATACAGTCCGTTTCATAAAAAGTGGATCATCCTAAAATTTGACTAAATAAAACATAAGTATGATACAGAAAGCATTTTTCATGTTATTTCATGTCCCTAATATATTTAAATGTCCTTATATAATCTGATAAGCTATGATACAGTAACGGTTCTTAAGAAGCTAGTATTTTGTGGCCCTACCCTTATTGTCAATGACATTACCAATTCGTCTAGGCATTGATTCGATGATATCGTTGATTTTTGACTGATCTAACTTTCTCCACTCTCTTTTTAACAGTGACGTAAGTTGTGATACGCCATCTGTAGGTAGCAGTGAACGACGAACGTTACGTTTTAGAATACTCCATACATTTTCTATGGGATTCAGATCAGGAGAACGAGCTGGCCAAGATAATGTCCTAAGCCCTAATTGAGACTTGCATAGGTTGACTCTATTACTCCTGTGACAAGTAGCATTATCATCCATAAATAACCAAGTCGATGGATCACCAAGTTGATCTGTCATTTGGCCAATGTTCATTCGTAAAACATTCACATAGCGTTCAGAATTCATGGTTCCTTGCTGTATGTGAAGTTCAGAGCGGCCATTGGTCCAAATGCCAGCCCAAATCAGTAGAGTCGCACCACCTTGTACCCGGGGACGATGTAAATGCCTCGGAATTTCCTGATCAGATTTTATCCATAATCTCAGTCGACCATCACTATCCTTCAGACGGACTGATGCCTCATCAGACCAGACAACCCGATCCCATTGATTTCGCCAGTGACAATGACTCATTGCCCATCTGAGACGTCTTTTCGTATGCTGATCTGATAATTCGATCTGATGCTTTGTATTGTTTTCAACCGGTAAGAGATAGATTTCTAGCTGAAAGCAATCAAGAGTGCTGCCAACACCACCGCAACGAAGTCAGGAAGCTATGGAACATGAAGTCCAGTTAATCACATGTAGCAGTTACATTATTGTTGATGAATAATGGTTCTATACTGGCTCTGATTGACGGATTTTCTTTATTTTTGTTCTGCTTGATAGCTTTTGGCTTGTAGAACAACATATTACATAACAAAGGAAACAAATGTAATTTTATAAGAGTGAGGTATGATTTTGTGTAACATTGCTAAATGAAGATCAAATTATCTACTACTTTTTTATCTATAACAGGAAAACAACTCAATATTCATGCTTGAAATCTCCAACAATGATATTAGTAAGCACAACTGACATATCTTCCAAATTTCAGAGAAATTCGTTCAAGTTTGGCGGAGTTAGACAAAGTTGAAGTTAAGGCGATGTTTAAGGGTGATCCATTTTTTATGAAACAATCTGTAGTATGAAAAGTTATGCCTCAATAGAAATCCAAATCAACGATGAGATGCTGATTGTCTCTCATTTACAATCCTTTTGTTACGTAGTCTTATTCAACTTTACACAAACTTTACACTTTTTCTTTTAAGACATTAAGAAATTTTTTGTACCTGAAGATGATTACTGGATGGTGATTGAAAAATTTTATACATCTTAACATAGAAAAATAAATAATTAGCATCTCAAAAATTCCTGGCTCTTTCCAACTCAAAAAATAATAATCATTAGAATTAAAGCTTACCTGGTGACATTATAACCGATAAAGAAATTAATAAACTGTTCAAAATGGCAATCAATAACTTTTGAGCAATTTGTCAAGCAATACAAGCATCCATCGTTACATGGATAACCCAGATGCATGAATATAGCATTTGTGATGTTAATCACATTCGTGAGGATAGGTATTTCCTATAACTTGGTCTTTAATTTCAATCATGATATTAAAAGAGAATTTACTCCTCCAGAATGCAACGTACACTGGTTAACTAAAAATGGTCGACCTCGTTGCTAGAGCTCAAGGCTGCGATATAAATTGTGTTCAACAAGATAGTATGGATGTTATGATGCACAAGAGGGAGAGATAGTGAGTGAGTGAAGAACAGGGCTTCGGAGCTATCACGGTCCAACTACCACGGCTACGGCTCCGACCCAGCCAGGACCCTTCGACATATAGTCGGGCCTCCAACACGAGACCGAAAATGAGACTTTCACTTATTTGATGTATACCCGATGGCTAATGCGAAACAGCACATCTGTCGAGGTCTGCCAGGTACCTCTTCTTGTCAGACAAGATCATAGAAAACACATATACATCCAATTGGAGCACGCTGTTTTCGACAAAGATGACATTTGTCTTTGTTTCTGAGATTAAGTGAGAAGTACTGCGGCAAGTGTAGAACTATCTCTAAGTCAGACATTTCATGCACATGCCATTGTTTAAGAAGCTAGACACATTTAGATTTATCAAATCGTTATATTGTCGTCAAGCACATTATCTAAGTTTAGCTGAAACTTACTGTGTTTAAATACATTTTCATATACATCACCGATCTAAAGCATAAGCACATGCAGGATAGAAAATGACCTAAAGATATTCCTTGCAAAAATTATGACTTAAAATTTTTTATGAGGCATGAGTCGCAAAAGGAGTCAGGAAAATTTTTTCTATTCATAGTGGATTGATTGAATTCTCTGATTTATCCCTTTCCACGACCATTCTAAACACTTAATCAGAAGCGAGAGTAAATATTTCATTCCTCCAGAGTTTGGCATTATTATATTTAAAAAAGTATATTAGTCAGACACATTGTTCACATTGAAAGGGTCAAATTGAAAAACTTTAATCCGCACCCAGCTAGAGTTACATGGGCATTTTTTGATCCTGTTTGATAGGAACAGAAACCTGGTGGAATTCGGTAGACGCGCAGATTCGCAGCAACCATGGATCAGGTCTACTGCATTCTCCAAAAGTTCAATTTTCAGCCATGTTCTCTGCAGAGACTCGTGCAGCCGGACGGACGAGATGATTCAACCGCTAAGCTATGTCAAGCCTCTAATATTTATCAATCAAGTGAGACAATTGGAACAGCAGGCCGCATAAGCCCTAACATTATCACGATGCTAATGGAGACTTTTATTTAACACAAATAAGTAGTACGTACAATTTGCACACACGCACCTTGCTCAGCGGTTTTCGATTTTCACGATTCTTTCAATATCTATTTCTCAGTATAGAGAGACTTCTAGAATTGATTATCTTTGGTCTTTCTTTAAAACGAATACTATATTATCGACCTCGGAAGGCGCAGGACGCCGAAGGCGGTCACTCACTTTTACTTAAAGCGATAAACTCATTCTTTTCAAGGCAAAAAATTTTCTTTCTCCCGGGAGTACGGACAAAATAAACTGTCTCAATGGAAATTGGAAACAAAGAGGTCGATAATATGCTTACCATTGATTTCAGTCATCTCATTTTCATTTCATTTTCCTTGATTGTTTTTTCTAATATGCAGCACAATTTTACCATTCTGAGACTGTGAGACGCCGGAGAATGGATTTATATCACTGACTATTAAAAACTAGCAACCGCTATAATTAATACTATTCAATCAATGATCACTTTCTTGTTAACCTCGTTCCCTTAACTTGTGCAGCATTCCCATTGTGTCACTGTCTTCGCGTTCTAAAATTGTCTTAAGAAAGTAATTGTTGTATTCTGACAAGTGTTCATAACTATGGTTCACAAGTGTCCTTTATCTGAAAACTTTATTTCTACTGAACCACAGAGATTGACTGAACCAAGCAACGCAGACAAAGCAATTTATCTAAGTGTACTGAACTCATTAACGCAACGTCTTCTTTTTTCAGCAAGGATTTATATGCGTGTATAACATTTGAAGCAAAATTGTTTTCCAGAAAACTCTTAACCTCAATTTCTGCTTGCAGTTAACATGTGACATCAAAGCAGTAGTCCGGGAGCTACCAATATTTTCTCCCTAAATTAGAGCAAAAAAGGCTTGTTATCAGGATGTGTAAGATCTTGAATCGCTGAACATGAAAATCAAATTCTTATGTGTCACAACCAATCTCGTTCGTTCAGGGATTAAGCTAAAAAATGCAAAAAGTCACAGTTCTTACCAAATTCACGCACAGGCATAAGAATTGCATTAAGGTCATCCTTGTAAACTACATAATCACAATTTATACATAAGAATTGCAGATTTCAGTCCTTAACGCATTTAAGAACTTTTTTCTGGCTGTCGACAGATTTTCCCTAGCAACAGTGCTTAGCAACGACTAGAATAAATCTAGCCTATATTTGTTTCTTTTGAAGATAGCTTCACTAAACTATGTACACATTGTGGATGATGTGCTTCAGTAACCCCAGCAAATCAATTTAACAATTGTGTGTGTTTAGTAAGAAATGTGACTTTTTGCACTTTTTAGCTTGACCCGTGACCGAATGAGACTGGTTGTGACGCAAGAATTTGATTTTCAGGTTCAACAATTCAAGATCTTACACTTCCTGATAAGAAGCCTTTTTTGCTCGAATTTAGGGAGAAAATGTTGGTAGCTCCCGGTTTACAGTGTATCCAGTTCCAATTTCAAGTCCGCTCCCAATCATCCGACAAGCCGATAAGTGGAATACTTGAGAGATTTTTGAAATATACTGGAATCCATAAAAATCCGACACTCAATAATGATAAAGGACTAGAACGGCTATGGACATTGAAAATAATAGACCGTCGCATTGCATGAAATAGCGGGATCTGAATACCATCGTCCATTGTGAGGGAACCCGTGGAAAATGATGGAAATTCAAAATAGCCTGTGCTCTTTATCGAGTACGTTCGATCACTGCTCGCGACCATCATCAGGGCATGAATGAGACAGCAAAACCAATGCGCAAACGTTGTGAGTGAACATCAAAAGTCAATACAACAAGTGAGAGAATGTAGATGCCTAACAAATTAAACCATCGATATGACTCTACTGATAAAATACAAAAGTAGAAGTTAAGAAACGAAAATTACTCGAACAGACAGAAGTGAAAGTAATAGAAAAAATTACATCAAAACTTCCAAGCATCGCTCAAAGAGTGTCTAACCTTGTTGCAGGAACAAATCCTATGAGTTCATACGGATTCTTTCACAATCCGCTGTGAACGCTTTGAACGCAGTGGCACTTGGGCTCCAGCAAGAGTTCTGACTCATCCACAGTTAAACAAGTATCGAGAGTTACACTACAGTATGTGAAGAGTGTCTCCGAAAAAATGGCCTCAATACTTCGTGAAATCAATGTGGATGTGGCGATGAGACCTGTCTCCACTCTGCGATCCCAACTTGTGGCTAAGGCTACCTGAGCCTTATGAGGTTTTGGGCCCCGTCTATCAGATCAGTTGCGATGAGGATAGCTGCGGATGGGGATACGGGGGCGAAACTCAGCTACCAATTGAACAGCGGAAAAGGAACATTGGCGGTCAATTAGCGAAAATGACGTGCTGCGATCTGAGGTAGGGCAACATTCAGTGTCGACGCAACATCCCATCTCATTGGATAGAATGACCATCATCCACAAAGAGCCAGTCTGGAAAAAGGGATATTGAAAGAATCCTCATGGACTCATAGGATTTGTTCCTGCAACAAGGTTAGACACTCTTTGAGCGATGCTTGGAAGTTTTGATGTAATTTTTTCTATTAATTTCACTTCTGTCTGTTCGAGTAATTTTCGTTTCTTAACTTCTACTTTTGTATTTTATCAGTAGAGTCATATCGATGGTTTAATTTGTTAGGCGTCTACATTCTCTCACTTGTTGTATTGACTTTTGATGTTCACTCACAACGTTTGCGCATTGGTTTTGCTGTCTCATTCATGCCCTGATGATGGTCGCGAGCAGTGATCGAACGTACTCGATAAAGAGCACAGGCTACTTTGAATTTCCATCGTTTTCTTAGGAAATTATCTTAGGAAAACAAAGACTAGCGGCAGCTTAAAACTTTCTATTTTTCCGACCCAAGTATCACTTTTCGTGGAATTACACACAAATGTCTATACATGACCGCCGAACTAGCCTTGAAGTAGAATGTTTGTTCAGCTTCTCGGAGACAAGAGTTTAAACTTTGCTCAAATTCTACATTGTCGCTTAATAGTCAGCGCAAAAGGATTAATTAGAATGGGATAAATGAAACTCGGCAACATGAAGGAAAGGTGCTTTCCTCCTAATGTGCTGCTAAGTATAAACATGGTTTATTTATTTTAGTCATTATTAAAGCTACGATAATTTCTATTTACAGATTAGTAAGCATTTTTGACATTTTTGCATTCTAAACTTCTGATTCTACGACACATGATTTATTTTTAAACCAGCCAGTTACAAACGCTTTGACAGTTTTTTAAACACAAGCGCACTTTGGCGTGCACTGTTAAAGCAAAACATCATGTAAAATAAAACTGACGAATCCAAAAATGACTTACTTTCTCTGGCGTATTCAGTCTATCTTCACATTTCTTAAAACAGGTGGCGATGCAGCTTGTTACAAGCAGGGATAATAAAAAGATCCAAATCACTGAAAAGACAATTCTTTGATGAATGATCATCACAATCGAGATCAGACGGCGTCATTCGACACTGAAACAATTCAAAAGTTAGGGCTACCATAATTTTTGCACTTTCCTCGCCATTGACTAGACTTGAAATATATGAGGATAATGAAATATTTGTATTAACTTTGTAGAGATAGAAATTTATGCAAGTGAGTACATTTCATAAAAACTTTCAACAAATTATTTTAAATGGGTGTGAGATGCCATATCCCAAACATAATCGATATTTATAAGAAAACTTTGTCAAATATAGGGCCTATCCTTTTTGCACTATCTTCAGGCTCCCAGCTTTGTTAGCCAGCTGTTGATTGAAGATAGTTAATCAATGATAATTGTTTTGGAATCTGTCAAAATTTTTCTTTATGTACTTTGAAAGGAGCTGGGTTTCAACAAAACAAAAAACATTTATTCAATAACGCTTTAGATCCATTAGCTTGCACTCTAACTGCTTTGATAGTGCGTAGGGTAAGTCTCGAACAGAGAAAATGAAGAAGAGCTCAATTCGTGCAAGACAACTCTGAAAACATCAGGCTCGATTTCAAGTGCTGATTCTGCGCCATCAGTGGTAAGAAATGTCATCCACAGTCCCAAGAAAATAATGAACCCAGTGCATGAGATCACACCACAATTCTTCATTTGACTTCACCTGATACAGAGCTCACAAACTCACAGTCAAAAATGATTGATCGCAAGAGAACTCCTCTCCGCTCGAGAAACAGATTCAGCAAATGACAGGCAATCTCCCAACGATCCAACTTGCACATTTGCACATGCAGTCAGTGTTCAGTTGTTTTGTAAGTACTACCCATAGTAGCATCACGTCCATCCGAAGAATTCAAGCCGAGTCGTGAAAACAAAAAAGTGGAAGAGTTCAAAAATTGAAGCTGCTGAAATGGAGATATGAGCTGCAAGCGAAGGTTGAAGGCGGGGGCTCTATGCGAAGATGGTGTTGTGTGTGTGTTGCGTGCAAACAGTTATGAATTAACGTTTGTGATGATAAATTGTACAGCTAGGTACTTTGTCTGGAGTGTCCATATAACCCGACTGTTTTTTTTCGCTAAAAAATTGTAATTTAGACTTAGATTTCGTTGAAAAAATACAGATTGCCTAGCTAATACAAAAATTCATTCTCATGAAAAAAAATAGCGCTCCAGCTGCAGTAGTTCCGTCAGGCGATGTCTCTAAAGAAAAAGTGTCCATATAACCCCGACTTACCCTATGTGAAAGATGTTTTTGAAATCTTAATCAGAGTATATATGTGTGTATTCACAACATTGCTGCCCACTTTTTTTCTGCATCGCTGCCCAGTCCATTTCAATATTACTTTGATTATCTATTTTTAACTTACTTGCGTTTGATTGACTTTGAAAATGCAGATAACACTATCATAAATTATGTAGTAGGCCTACAACTCACTACACAAGCAAATAACTCGTTAAGTTTATTACTGCTCATCGCACAAAACATGTTATCAAAGTGTGAATAATTGCATCGTATAATATTGAATTGTAGAGTTAACTCTCACTTACTGAGTACCAGCGGGCCTATCATTCAGTGGACATTGAATAATTTCTAATGGCATAAATTGATCAAATAGTGTCTGACGATCAAGGCCTTCGCGCACCGACCGGCTGGTTTTGATAACGCCGGCCCGGCCCCGGCCGTTTCCCCAACCCTGTTGTTTATAATGCGGCGTCCCCACTGCTCTCTGAGACAAATAAGATTTGTTTCATATAGTTATACGACAATATTGACAATGTCATTCAAATAATTGTGGTATGCATTTGTGATATATAGTTAGCCCTGTTGGGATATAATTGTTATCATGTAGATGAAAACAGCACCAAGGTATTCATGACCGAACATCTTCGCCGGTTCTGCTCATGATCATACAACGGTATGACAGAGACAGAATTCCAACACAGTTTGAATATTGTTAACACGCAATCGCGACATAGATCAAAGACACATGTACTAGACACTCGTAAAAAGAAATCAATTGAAGACATAATACTGAAAATCCAATTCAAGTAGACATTGATAAATGAAATTTGAAGAAGAGAAAAGTAGCATAATTAAAAAAATTCCATGGTAAAATTAAATCTACAACTGTCTCTTTCTGAGTGCACAAGTCCGACTGAGTGCGCTTTATCAAAATGGCCTCATACACACTGAGATGAACCTTACTTCTGCATCCTCGAAGAATCCGAAAGCGGATTTGGGTGTTTCGCTGGGACACAATCCATTTCTGATCAGTGTACGCGCAGAACATTCATCCTCCTCTGCTAAAGAGCTTGGGGAGCTAGTCCGGTTTGCCCTGGAGTTTATGAACGCCACTTTGCGACAAATCGGCACAAAACTCTTGAAGTGAGTATATACCCGACCATGTTGACTCACGATACACAGACAAGTCGTACAATCGTCACGTCTCACTTGCACATCAAGGAATGCGAGGAAATTGTCTTTCTCCAACTCAAAGGTAAGGCTCAAATTAGGATGCATAGAACTCGAACTTTGAAAAATTCGATCAACGAGCCCATCACGAGAACTCAGTGGTACTGCCGTTTGAAGGATAACTGGGTTCCAGAAACCGAATCAAAAATTATCTACGAATTTAATTTACGAATCAAAAAAATTGTTTCCCGCCGCCGCGAGAAGATACCGAGTGCCACTACAAGACATTTAATTGATTGTGTCCCAGCGAAGCACCCAAATCCGCTTTCGGATTCTTCGAGGATGCAGAAGTAAGGTTCATCTCAGTGTGTATGAGGCCATTTTGATAAAGCGCACTCAGTCGGACTTGTGCACTCAGAAAGAGACAGTTGTAGATTTAATTTTACCATGGAATTTTTTTAATTATGCTACTTTTCTCTTCTTCAAATTTCATTTATCAATGTCTACTTGAATTGGATTTTCAGTATTATGTCTTCAATTGATTTCTTTTTACGAGTGTCTAGTACATGTGTCTTTGATCTATGTCGCGATTGCGTGTTAACAATATTCAAACTGTGTTGGAATTCTGTCTCTGTCATACCGTTGTATGATCATGAGCAGAACCGGCGAAGATGTTGGGTCAAGAATACCTTGGTGCTGTTTTCATCTACAAGATTTCTGGAATCGACGGGATATTTAGTTAGTCAACCTATTCTGTTTACAGTAGTTTTCTGGCACGGATAGTCAGTGACAACTTTCGCGTGCGTTTTCGTTACTCAAGTAAATTGGAAAATTCGTGAACTCTCAAGCACCATGGATGTAGCGTAGAACAGCAAGAGCGTTTGTGATTTATTTTATTCTAAATTTTAAGCAGACATCTTGATTGCTCTCATTTAAGTCAACTGAAGTCAAATTTCTCACTGAAGTCAAATTATTTACACGTAAGTCATTTGGACTTGTAATAATACATAAAAATCCTTACATATCAGGTTTTGGACTTTGCTTATCTCTGCACAAATTTAATGCAAACGAAATATTTCTAAGATTACATTATCACAATCGCATTTACATAATTCTCATACTGAAATGTCTCAAAATTACTAAATTCATGTGATAATCAAATGCCGTTAGGCAGATTCTACTTGAATATAAATGCATATGTTGTGCGTTCGTGCCCTAAATTAAGGTGAACCGATTGCTAAGCCTACACGAAAACGCAGATCCACTGTGAACCAGTGAAATGAAAATGTTGCATTGCATGTAATTGCCCACCACTGTCAATCGGACAATACCTGAAAACAATCCTTTAGTTCCGGATACTCTGATCTACCTTAAAAGCATAGTTTGTGTACTTTGCAATGTACATGCAAAATTTACACCATGTTTTATGGATGATATCAGCGAGATGATCCGCTGAAATAAATAATCTGAAATGTTATGCATTATATCCACGCAGTTTTGGCATTGTTGGATAACGGGACCGATGACTTAAGCACTTATCTTTGTCAATAAATATGGTATTTATCTTAGAATCCAAATCCTTTTCTAATCCTAGTCTCGTGTCCATTAAGTTCTTTAACGCTCCCTCACTGTCTTGCAGTTGTTTAGTCAGTGCATCGACTGTCTGTTGCAATTCATCCACCTCACCGACAAGGGCATTTGAAGCTGAGTTTTTACATAAATCGACTCCTGGTCGGAATTGTCTGGCATGCATTCTTGTTTGTGCAACCTTTATTGGATCATCTTTAGCTCTAATTGCTTCCTTCAATTCTCGTATTTTGTCTTCCTGCTTAGCTATTTCATGTGTTGTTTTTATCAAATTTTCCTTCAATTTTGCCTTAGCATCTTCCATTTTGTCAATGTTGGATGCAAATGCCCTCTCCACAATATCAGCTTGCTGCCTCATATCATTAGTGCAATCATTTATGATATTTTCAATGAGATGTCTTAATTGTTGACTAGCCATTCGCTCATTTTCTGACCGCACAATGTTGTCATGAGAATGTTGTGCCCAGTCCAGGGGTAAAGACATGTATTCCTGAAATCTACTGACACCATCATAGAACTGTTTATTGGTATTTCCATTGGTAAGATTTGCTCCAAAGCCATCATACTCTTGAGCTTCCTTTTTATTGCTCCAATCCATTTCAACATCTTCCTTTGCCGAAAGGTTCCGTGCTATCTGAAAATCAATCTCTTTCAGTGTCCTTTTGTATAAAGCCTGTACTTTCTGAATGATATCCAATTCTTTTATGAGTGAAAGCTCTGTTTCATCTTCGACATTGTCAACTCCATAGCGTCTACTTCTGCAATTTAAATTATCTGTTACTATATGCAAAGCCAATTCCGTTGCCATTAATGCATTTTCAAAGCGCTTTTTCTCACTCTTCAAAGTCCTGGTCTCATCTACCATGTCTTGCCATTCTCTTTCAAGACTGTCTTTCCAAAAATTGATGTCATGTAATACTTCTCGCAACTTTTTAGTCGAAGTTGCTTGATTTCTGTTTGTGGTAGCATCTGCTTCTTTCATAAGTCGATCAGTTTCATGCCGACTTTTCTCTGAATTGTCGTAATCAGCAAACGCTTGATAGTACTTTTCATATGTCAATTCTTGCCACTCCTTTGGATTGTATCTTCCAGTTCTAAAGCCCACACTTGAAATACCCATGTCATTCCCTGTATTTCCTTGAAAAACCGGCTCCCCACTTCCCTGAGCATCTGCAACAATAAATGGCGATACATTGTTAACGCAACCAGAGGAATTATTTGCTTGGTTAGCTTCACCACTTAAACGGTTGTAATCCATTTTGAGAAAGTATTAGTGACACAGTAACCACAATTGCGGAAATGCTATTTCGCTGCGCAGGATTTAAAATTTCTCGTCTACAAATCCGTCTGCGTAAAGTTTTAACCATTTAACCAAAGAAATCTGCTTAATACCTAGATACATAGAAGTAGATAATAGTACACTAGAATGGAAGTTTGATATCTTGCCTATGTACAATGATGGCACATGAAAAATCTATGGCTTGTAGATCATTTTCGATCTAAAACATTATATCATAGTCAAACTAATCGCCAAGCTGGTTGTGAAAGTTGTTGACAGCAAATTGCAGGATTTTCATGAAGAGAATTTTAAGTGAGATGGTGGCATTGTTTCATATGAAATAGCCTAATTTTCCATGGATCAATATACACTGTGTCTATTTGAAGCAGTGATTAACAACTATTCTGCAATTTTTCAACACTGGAATACGAATTGAAATTTGGTTCACAGAGTCATAATCGAAAGTAGTCGGTGTACTGGTTGTAAGAACATTTCAAGAATTCACAGATAAAAATTCTAATTATTGTATAATTTCTCCTTCTAGCGGTTAAGAAACCTAGCGCTCTTCTGGAATAAACACATCAAAAGCTTCTTTAGCGACAGACATTTATCAGATAAATAAAATGTTGTTGGAACTTTTCAATTAATCACTAAATGATTTATATGACATGGTGTGATCATATTTTGATGGCTCATATTCGAAAGCATGCAAAGGTTTTGAAAATTGTTCAAATATAATGAACAGGGGAATCCTTCAGAGTAGAATGAATACTGTAAGATTTCTTGGCCTCTGATTTCAAGCTGGAGCAATGCATGCTCTGTAAATTGACATTACAAGTTGCATATGTGTCTGATTATACTCTTGATTGATTATAGGAATGATATTTCAAAATGATGACCATACAGAGCGCTTTAAAGGATTTCCTTCTTTGTCATCCTGTCGCTGCACTATTTTGTAATTTCACTATTGCTTTTGTATACATCATCTTTGGACAAGGGGCAACAATCCAGATCACAAATTGACTTGATGATTGAAAATGCCAACCAGAAAACAAGAAAGCCAGTTCGCAAAGTTTTCTTTTTACCCCATCCAACTAAGTTCCCCCGGAGTGTGCCATAATTTTCATGCAATTTCCATTCTAGGACTTTCTATGGTATTGTTGATTTCTATGCCTAGATATGTGATTGAAAGTATTTGAGGAATAAGATCTGTCCATAGACTTCTAAATTGATCTGTCGAGTGATACAAGATATCCATGAATCAAAGATGAAATGAAGCTCAACTATTGGCATGATAGCTACTACAATATGACTTGATATAACTTGATGAATACCATACTTTTATTAGACAAGTTAATCACTCAGATTTCCATCAATGTGAATGAAAGCAATAACAATGAAAATACATCAGCAGATTGTAGCTGATTTGCAGCATCCACTTTATATTTATATAATCAAAAGTAAAAACGAGGTGGAGGCAAGTGGTAGGTGCGGTTTGAGACTCAATGCACAGAAAACAAAAGTCATGAGGAACAGCTTTGCACCATCGAAGTTAATCACAATCAATAGTGTCCAGATTGACGAGGTCGAACAATATAGTCCGGGAGCTAGCGTGAAGTTGTGCAGGGAACGAGGTAGTACATAGAACTTTCATATAGCATAGTACACCTCTAACCTACTGCAAAACTTCGCGTCTGCCGGATCAGATCATTTGCTTTTCAGAAATATAGAGGATAACACAATCCTATGTATTTCCAGTGGTAAAATTGTGACATTTAAGGTGTTGACTCCATTTTTTCGAATTTTTGCTCATAAAAGTTACACAAATTGGTATTTTGTTGAACTGGCTATTATAGAAATCTACAGATCATGATCTTTCAAATGAGTTATCATTCAGTGACAGAGGATGAAGTAAAGTGTACAAACAGACACTTTTCGTTAAAGTATATCAACAATTTTCCTGAAATTTCTATGTTAAAATTTGCAGTTGCACCAACGAAAAGTGTCTGCTTGTACACTTTACTTCATCCTCTGTCACTGAATGATAACTCATTTGAAAGATCATGATCTGTAGATGATTTCTATAATAGCCAGTTCAACAAAATACCAATTTGTGTAACTTTTATGAGCAAAAATTCGAAAAAATGGAGTCAACACCTTAAATGTCACAATTTTACCACTGGAAATACATAGGATTGTGTTATCCTCTATATTTCTGAAAAGCAAATGATCTGATCCGGCAGACGCGAAGTTTTGCAGTAGGTTAGAGGTGTACTATGCTATATGAAAGTTCTATGTACTACCTCGTTCCCTGCACAATTTCACGCTAGCTCCCGGACTAATACGTGTACTTGGGTCAACTGGTAAACACGAAAGAAGGAACAGAAGCTGAAATTTCTCGACGATGCGCCCAGGCATGGCAGACATTCGGTAGAGCTAAACTGGTCCTCAAAAGCAAAATTCCAATCTGATTAAAGAGATAAGTCTTCGACCAGTGTATTTTGTCAGTGATGACTTACGGATGCGAAACATGGACAACTACGAAGAAACAACGTTCAAGTTACGTCAGCGTACGATGGAAAGAGCTTTGCTCAAAATGACAAGAAGGGACCGGAGAAGGATGTCCTGGAGTCGGCATCAAGAATGAAATGGAGCTGGGCCGGATATTTGGCGCGTAGAACGGATGAAGGTTGGACGAGGAGTGTAATCGAGTGGTATCGCACAGATTTTGCAAGACGAAGAGGAAAGGAAGACAGGAGACGCGATGGGTGGATGATATCAAGAAGGTTGCGGGATAAGAGAAGCCCAAAACCGGAAACGCTAGAAAAGTCATGCGAAGGCCTTCGTCCAGCAGTTGACCGATCATGGCTGAGAAGAAGATTTTTTGACGACCAGCTACTTATGAAGTTATTGTGATAAATGCAAGTTAAAAAAATCACGTCAAATTTGCATTATTTGCGTAACTGCAAAAAGGCAGTTTAAGTCTGATTCCTAATGGCTTCTCCATTTTGACTCCCCAGACTACAAAAGCACCGACGAGTTCCGAGAATTCACATATTCACGGCGGGAAGGAAAACGAATTTGGTGTACATTCTTATATATGCCATTGATGCATGAAAAATATGAATTTAGAAAAATTATTAAATGTAATTAATATGTAATATTGAATATAATTATTACATAAAGGTATATAAATTGCTACATAAAATTGATGAATACGAAAAGTCAAGTAAATGATCTTGATGTGATATAAACAAAATGACTTCAACTGCTGATCATATAAAGCAATCATAAGCATTTTATGATTTTCATAAGGTTTTTAATGAAATGAGCAAAAACATATTGAGAGGGTACTTTGTTAAGCACGACAATTGTGTGTGTTCAGTAATTATAAAATGTGTGTTCATTAAAGTCATATCAGATTCCGGTACCATGTTTTTCTTTTCTTATTTATTTTCATAATGTGCATGAAATTTGTATATTTTGTTCCAGTACAAGTCTTTTGGTTGGAAAGAGTCAGGAGTGCTTTGTGATGTTTTTGCAATTGCTCTTATAAATATATATGTACAAAATTTTTCGACTGCTATGCGGCAATCATCTTCAGGTACAAAAGAATCTATTGATGTTAGAAGGGGTTTAGATGCAAGAGAGTTATTTGAAAGTGATATTTACAATTATAGGAAATATGGTATGATCAGTGTTAGATTTGACGGGGGGAAGGGGGGAAGTTCCCCCTCCACTGCATCGTTGCATCCCCAGCACTGAAGCTGCGGCTTCCATCCCAGGGGGGAAGAAAATTTTCCCTGGTAGTTAGACCCTACATTGATTCGCCCCAGTAATATGATGATTTGATTGTAAATTCAATGCTTTTGCATAAATCTGTGTCTTATTAAATTTTTCATCTAAGCAGTAATTTGGCAATGCATTGGGTAAGTTCAAAAGTCAGACGATGAAACGACCTCTATCGCGCTTCATCATTTCCGCCTGCGTGACTGTCACATATCTAATCAACATTGACGCATGTAAAACCAAGGAATGTAGCCGTCTTCACAAAGGGAATGTTTATGCCGAAGCAGCTGAGATGCTGATCATCCGCTGCGATATTACGTATCCTACACTTGAGGTAACAAATGTTCTCTTCATCAACTTTGCAATGTAAGAAAGTTGATGAAGTGCTTTCAAATCCGAGCGACCTATGGACCGTCCACCTACATGTGTGATGGCTTGCCAATTGGAATGCCTACAGCATGTATCTGTCATTCGATTCGTTCTCAATAATTGGTGTTAATAATCTCAATGTTGGTGGATAACATCACAGGCAAGGCAAGAACTTACTTCTATCGTGCTCACCCAAGAGATTTCTCTTTCCCAACGGTCAGTGACTTTCTACACTTTGGTTTGAATTCACGGTAAGTAAAGAAATCACAATGAAATGATGAAATTGATGCATCCACAATCAAGGTCGGTGGTACAAAACGGTACAGGATAACCCCTTCAGTGGCTACAGAAGCCCGGTTGCTGCGTCGTTCCTGGAAGCAGTAACGACTAACTTCGACGTGAGAGACCTCGGCCCCGGACTTATGTCTGGGTATTTCTCTTTAGTGGGAATGCGGAAGAGCTCCGCTAACGAAGCAGTCGAAGGAAAAATAATTCATGGGCTTAGTGTACCACCGATCTGGCCAACAGAAGTAGGACGACCTTTAGAGACGGCTGGCCACCACTTACTGCATGTTTAATTAGACATTTTAGTGTTCCTCCCCTACCTCGATCGGATGACCTGTCTGGGTGTAGTGTCGATCAAGCAACAACTTTGGCAGTCTGAGAAGCTAGCAGGCACCCTGATTGGATCGACCGTCTGAGAAGGATCGACCTGAGAGGGGAGGCGGAAGCCTAAAGTTGCTCTCGATTCGCCAGCAGCTCCGATCATGAGATGGTTGCACGTCTCATCTTGGAAGTAGCTTTAAGGTAGGATTAAATGCATGCACATTTATAGGCATGCGTTTTCAACAGCTCACACACCTAAGGCCTATCGTACACATCTGTACCCATCCTAACAAGAACGACAAAATTTGGTGCAATTTTTAGTATAATTTCTTAACATGTAGTTTCAAACTTATCTTTGTAACCTCTCATGTAATGATTCGATTTTCACACTATCAAATGCACACTTCATTATTGTCAATTTTTAGGTGACATCCGACTCAGCCGCTTATAACTGAACCGATTGCTGTCATCGCACCACAAGTGAAGCGCGTTAAATCTTTCCAATAGACATTACTCCGCACTGTTAATAAAATTTGACGATGAATCCTGTAGACGGTGGCTGACAAATAAAACATTCTAATAGCTTCAAAAATGGCATTATTGCTATTGGTTCCTACTACTTTATTTTGAGCTTCCAGATTAGTACATCAAAATGGTATCTCAAAAATTGTATGTATTTCACTGGTATTTCATGCTGACTTCATCATCAAAATCGCATGTGGATAAGATATAGATAGACCTACATGGATAAACGTGAAGTTATTTTTATCTTGATTTTCACCCACCCCTGAGCTGCTTAATTATGACTCCATTTCATTTGCCATGATTTCGATTTCGCTAATGCGCAGGGGAACAGAGAAGTGGTTCACTTAGAAGCGCCCGAGCAAGAGTTGAATGCAATCATTCTTAAGGTCAAATGAGATTGAAGTAGATATCATCACACTGTACGGTGTCTCGTATACACGCAATGTCTTCATTCTAGTGGAGTTATAAATAATATTCCGATAATTGCACTTGCATCATTCTGGATGAGGATAATTGAGTTTAAAAAATTACATCATCTACTACAAATTTGCTACTGCTTATGGTTTTATTCCAGATCCTTGTTTTTTCCAGGCTGAATCGTACGTTGTAGAGTGGATCAAAAGTGGTCGACATGCGGCAACTGATCAACCTACTGGGAAAAAGGAGTCAGGAAAGAAGCTCCTCATCCATTGCAACACTTTTTTAGCGTGACTTTTCATGAAGCGGAGTTCTCAATATGATAATCTCCAATGAATACAAAACGTTAACATCAATTTGAAATCAATCTTTTCCGTGGAAGTTTGAGAACATAATATACAACTGTCGATAAGCATCACAAGAGCCAAAAAATGTCGTTAGAAATTTCAGCATAAATGCGTAAGCTGTAAATGTGCACTGAGAACTTTGACAATAATTGAGCTTTAATTCCTCATTAAGTCAAATTTCAATCTTATTGATTTTGACTTATGATGACGCATTTTATTTTGAAAAGCAGAAGTGAGTCAGTATGTTTTCATGATGTTACTTTATGATTGTGCAAAAATTCAGATATTTGAGCCCTCTATTTATTTATTTCTCTATGAATACTGGAAGAAGTCTGCTGGTTTGACTGAAATTTTCTTTTAACTTATTAATAAATCATGACTGATCTTTTACTGTGTTTTGCTTTTCAATATCTTACATTCTTCAGTAAGGAATTAAACAAATTAAGACCATGTTTTTAATAAAGATTGCCTTAACTTGCATGTCTAGAATTTAATGCTAATTTACAAGGATGCATACATGTAGTTTGAAGAAACTTTGCTTAGCAAAAACTGGTTGCACCATATGATCATACATTTGAGTGTCATAACTGTCTGATTCCCCCTCCCCACTGCCAAGAAGCTCAAATCCAACACTGGGTATGATGCAATGTGTCTCCTAATGAACAGGTTCACTGGGTAATATATCATCTTTATCAATAGCAAAAGAAGAATTGACCTGACATGAAATATGATGAATGATGAGGTAGGTTAAGAAATGTGGTTAATAAAAAAGAAAATCATGATAACTGTCAAGTTCAGCTTTAGGTGGATTGAATTTATGTATAAAGAATGCCTCATACCATCGCAAATCAGTGGTAAGTCGTTGAGGGCCAGAATGCCGATACGGATGTTGATATGTTCTACTTGACAATTTCGAATATGTTTTAAAATAGATGATTGGAGTTGAAGGATGTTTTTTGAAGCGGACATGAAGTGGTCTTATAGTACTGCTATATATAAAATTGACCGTATTTTTTACAGCTTGTTTTATAGACATTTTTTCGATTATGAAATAAGTTGCAAGAAATGCGTCCAATTTTATATTACTCAATTATTTGCCAATAGATTTGCGCTCAATTTTTGTAGATATTAGATATGTGTACTACTTATTCTGTATATAGCAGACTAGGAAGTTGACAGCCTATGCAAATAAAATATAAATTATAGAAAAAGCAACTGTCAAGGGAGCCTAGTTCCTTGATGTATTTCGTAGGTAATCTGATTGACTTATACAATACGAGTACACGGTAAACGTTTTATATCCAAAAAGCAATGTGTTGTTACACCACATACCATCGAAATTTTCGAAAATGTCGACAACTTTACTGTTTGTTATACATGAGATATGAAGGTCTACATACGATAAAAGGGATCCTTGAGAAATCTTGACTAAGCACTGGCAAAGTCAGAAATCAAACTTAGAAAGACTGACACACCTCGTTTACGAATAAATTCAAGAAGGCAACTCTGATAGAATGATAAAAGTAAATATACTATAATCAAAAATATTCCAATCTATTTTGCAGTTTGATTTTGATCTTCTCAAAGTCAACGATTTTTGAAATCTCACCGATTTTCCCGGTTGTCGGTCGAACCATATCCTGATAGCGATAAAGGTGAATGAAAAACACTGAAAGCCAAGCGATTCTTATAATAAAAGTGCGCTGTTGATGCAACAACAGCTGATGCAATCAATGATATGCTTATTAACAGACCCGTACACTGCACATGTGCTCCTATTACGCCTACATGGCTAACCAAGACAAAAACAGTTCAACAATGAAAATCTATTGGAATCTTCATCTGAAGTACTATAATGTGCACACGCTTTATGAGGGTTGAGTGCGTTGAATACTTCCTCGTTGATAATGGATCATCCCATGATTCAAAACACCATCGTAAAATAACATGAATAATTTTCCTTGATATTTTGTGTTATGTTGAATTCATTGAGTGATACTGGCTGTAATTGGCGAATAATGTTGATATCATTATTTTGATTTTGATTGCATAACTTAGTTATCAGATTTTAATATATCCTGGACGGAGGATTCCCTAAAATTGATCAATGGTCTGCAATGTGCAAATGCAAGTTCCGTCATCTCATACTACACGCACGATGGTTCATTCACAATCTTGCTCCATTTCCAATCTGTCTGCAATCTCTATCTCGGCTGCTTTATCACTGAGATCACATTTAAAGTATTGAAAGGGTTGTTAAAGTGGTTGTATGTCAGAGAGATCATTTGGGATGACTATATATTGATCATCTGTTAGATTCTTGAGCAATTGTAACTAGGCCACTGTGTGATGCAGATGTAGTGGAAACCATCAACGTCACTTTTCCAAACAGTAAATTCCCGGAAATTCACTTTCTGAGCGTGAATAATGACTAGAAAAGGAGCTGATAGAAGTCCCATAACTGTTGTGCATACATCTAGTGTACATAATATCAATCTAAATCGACATTCTATAAATGCTTGTACATGTGCATGCAGCTTGATGAAATTTCGAATTTTGATTAAAAAATCCCATCATTCCAAAATAATCAATATCAACGGGGAAGTAATATGTTGTTGAATTTGACTAACTTTTACAGTCGAGGCATCATGTCTTTTTTATGCGACCGGTCATGCGATAGACATTGTCATTGTCTTCAAAACTCATTCTTTTGTTGCCATTTCTGCAGTTACAAAATTAAATAATTTCCATCATGAAATTGGAGGATTTTAATGATGTATACCTGTAGGCTTTCTGCAAAGAGCTCTTCACATATAGCCTACTCTAGTTTGCCCTCATAGCTGTTTACAGTAAAGAACATAGAGTACGTATATTAGGTAGAGTGGTAACTCCGCATTTATTAAATCCCCAATGTGTATACACTTTTGATTTTATTAAATGAACCCGAAGGGGGTATAGTTGGTAATTGTTACCAAATGTGATATATGCAAATTTTTGCAGTTGTGAAGAAAATGCCACGGAATTGAGTGATCATCATAGTAATGCAGAAGGAATGATGGTATTTTACAGATTCTCAGTGTCATGACAGCCTCGGAGATTTAATGTTTGTTTAATTAGCAATTCAATAGGTTCCTATACCTTCATCCTACCTGAAGAGTATTTTCTTAAACGTGATCATATCACAGGCAACCGGCCACTTGCAGCGTAAAATCACATAATCAAAGACGATGATTTCAATCAACTTTGAAAGTTGCAAATGGGTCCACATCGCTATTCAGATTCAAGAAATGAAACATAAATTTAGTAAATCATAAAATCATGCCGGTGAAAATTGAATTAATGGCTTGAAATTTCAGCCAAGAAAGCACGAATAATACCTCGATTTTTTCATGAAGACTTCCATTATAATACGGATCATGAGATTCCTTTGATAATTAGCTTAATTTCCGCTTAATTAACTTATAGATACGCACCTGTTGCGGTGGGACTGAAAAGAAAAGCTAACAATACTTTCCACGTGAAATGAGACACGATGAGGAAAAATGAAATTAAACACTAATTCTTTCAGTGTTTTCTATATCAGATTATCTGAATTTTTCATTTCTCTTAAAGATTTTAGCGTAGTTCGATAAAAAAATTACTGTATTTTCGGATTTTATGATGATCCTTGAAAATTTCAGAAAAGTTGTGGTCATCCTACATACATGATACACAGGTTGGAATGCATTGATTATTCAATGTCTTACCAAGTTATTCAGTTATTTCACTATGATAGAAGATCATGGCCGTGAGGAGATGACGTCCTTTCAAGTTGTGCGTGATAATGAATGTGTCTTGGCAGCAGTTCTTTGCGCCATTATCTCATTTTTGACGGCATTATGATGGCCTTTTTTCGAGGATTCGTCAGAATATTGACGATATATGTATGCGTATGGCTGTGATTGTGCTCTACAACTGCAGAGATTTTGAATTATAAGCTCTTTTTCTTAAATCATTTCTAACAGTATCAATGTCGACCCCTCATTTTATGTAGCACTGTTGCCACTTTCAAGAATCTAAGTATCTCAGCTCAAAATAAGATCTCAGGAAAATTTTGATGATGCTGTATGTTTATTCAACAGCAAACAATGAATGCGCCCTGGTGAAAATGATGGGTCCTATTTTCTGTAAAGACAAATAATTACTGTAAATTACTGTAAAGACAAATAAAAACAAGAACACAACTTTTTAAACTAAGAACTTCATGAGAATGGCGGTGAAAAGTTCGAGGAATAACTGGTAATGATTATATAGGGATGCAATGTACATAACCTTGCGAACATTGCGATTCGCTTTTCTACAACCTTTCATGGTTATCATCGTCATAAATAACGTCTATGGGCAAAACTACTATAGTTGCATGTTTTTGCAGGTAAGCAAAATCTCCTCAATGCTCTTATTTTACCCTTGAAGGAACAAAATATTCAAAATCCGGTTTCTTCTTCAAATCTTTTTCGATTGTCTCTATTGTAATGTAAATAAACATGAAATATAGTCAGATTGTCAAAATGAGCGGCACTGTGTAATCTAGGACCATATTTATTCATGGGACTTATGCGTCTCATTATGCCATGAGGTAGCTATTGACATGAACTTTTTTGTTACCCTTATTTCCTAAACAGCTAGTATAAATTGCCTTCCCAGTCCATAGCCAAGGTAAATTAATTTCTTATCTTCCGTTTTACCATCACACATTATACAGTATTTAAGTCTTGAAATGACTAGTAACTGCAAGCAGTAATGCTTAGAATCAATCACAGAATTAAATATTTTGTTTATCTGCTTCGGTTTGTTAAAAGTGTGATTGATTTGAAATCGCCGGCACATCGAGGAATTTACTAAGTGGGCAAAAAGGAATTCCTAATACCTTACGGAGATAGGAAAAAAATTCGTGCGCCGCTTGCGGATTAATGTGAGTTCAAGCAAAGTGCTTCGATTGCCAAAATTCCTTCAGATTCGAAGAATTCAGATCATTACGCACAAGTGTTCTCCATAATGTTGGCCCTTCCAATCATTATTAAAGAAAGTAGCAGGCGTGCGAAAATTAGTTCACCTGATGATTTCACCATCGTCTTCTCAGCATTCCTTACTGCATAATGCACGCACTGAATCGAATGTTAGCCAGACAGCGATATGTATTTTGGTGTGTGCGAAGTGATATCACAGCACGCACACATCTCTCACTGGTTCTGGTGTCCTCTACTAACAGCTTATTGTATGCCATTTCCAATAGTAAGCGATACACGAATTATCCATTCTAGATCGAACAAGTTGTCTAATTCTGTGATGTGCCATTCCGATTCAATTTAAGATGCGATCCTTCCATTCTAGAAAACCGAAGCGCGCGCAGATGAATCTAGTTCTGTGGAGTTAATAATACTCTAAGTAAATGGAGTAGGTATTTATTGATTTGTTTCGACAAGTTTCCTCATGCTTTATCAAACTGAGAAGAAGCCCCTATGCGAACAGATGCCGGAAAGGAAAGTGAAAGGCAAAGCTAACATTACCTCCATTGAATTTCCAAGCACGGTGAAACATGTTATGATTGATTTTCGTGTCTGAATGAATGAATGGAGTGAATGAAGTCAACAATAAAAAAAAAACGCCAGTCGCATGTACGAGAAATTCAATGAAATAACTGTACCTACAAATACACCCCATTATATGAAAAGTTATTGTCTTCTACACAAGTCAACAACATAATAAGAAATTACATGAGTGTCTAATTTTGACTTGATGGGACAATGTGACGTATACACGTATGTCCCATGACGAAATAACTAGAAAATCACAGAATATTGCTTTTGTAATGGATACACGCACTATTTCTGAGAAATATCAATCAGTCTACAGCAAATATTTGGCCATGGAAATTAAATCCCGTGAAAATAATGAAAATTCAATATTTGAATTTAAGTCAAATATTTTGTTTTAATTACACATTCAAATTGTGCGACATTCTACACAGGGATGTGGAGTCGGAGTCCCGGAGTGCTGCCATTTTCGCCGGAGTCCGAAACTAGTCCGAATCTAGTCGGACTCCGGACTCCGTCCTACAACTAGACCCGAAATATAATACGAACAAATTATCTGTCCATGTGCATAGCTGTCACTGTCTTGATGTCAACTTTCTCCGTCAAATAAATGTACAGAGACACTGCTGCATGCAAAGCTTGTAATTGTTGAGGGAATGAACCGTGATAGTGAAAAAAGGATTGTCGTTTCACTCGGTGATTGAATAGAGAAGACATGCTTTCCTAGCCTCGATCACACCTACGCACCAAGTAACACATCAGAAAGATGGGAGAAGCCAGTTCGTATGGAACCAACTGAAAGTGACTTAAAAATGATGTATCAGTTGATAAACTTTCATTGAAATTGATTGATAATTGATACAGCAATGATCACTAAAAATAGGTTCAGGTGAGCCTATAATGATCTATGATGTAGGTTACCAGTCTTTTGAAAAAAATAGGCTCAAATACTTGCCACCCGGAGTCGGAGTCTGAGTCCTATAAAAATGATAGGACTCCGCATCCCTGATTCTGCAGTAATGACCTACGCTAACCTGCTTTAAAACTGAAATACTACATATACTACCTTCGATAACACTAACGGGCTCAAGCTCACTTGGTGCGCAAGATTTTACATTTGCACATTACAAAGACCTGTAAATAACGATAATACTGATAATTCTTCGTAACGCTGCATGTAAATTACGTTTGTGCATGCTACATCTCCGCTAAGCATAACATCAAATTATAACATCGTCGTCATAGACTAAAAATCAAATTCCCTGTTTTCTTAGCCCAGAAATTCATTAGTTAAAGTAAAGTAGACACAAAGCTACAAATAACGATTCGCATTTCGCAATTCCTTGTCTAACAGATTGCTCCTGCAGTCTGCAAGTGCAGTCAGTTGTTTTTCTTGACATCGAAACAGAAGCATCAACCCAACTCAAAACTGCCATACCTCTTGAGATGAGCAAGTTGTCATCAATATTTCTGAAATACCGTAATTTCCGGCCTAGGGCGCGACTTTTTTTACTGGGAAACAGTTAATGCGTATTATCTGTGGAGTGCGCCTTATATATGGTCAAATTAGATTTTTCAAACTCAGTAAGAGATTGGTAAGCATTCATTTCATATACATTCATTATTTAGCCTTAGTTTGACTTATTTGAGCTGCTATTTCGAACAAGAGTTGCGAATAATTCAATCATGGCTAGAAACGATCAATATCAACCTGGTGTGCATCAAGCGAATGCAATAGTTAAAACTAAATCGGCGTCATCATGCCTTTTCAACAATAAACTGGGGAAACAAATAAGCTAAGAAAGCGATAAGGGTGGCATTTTCTTCGAGCGATTATTCGTTTTGACATTTGACTCAGATACCAAAGTCAATATTGATTCCGACACTGAAGCGAACCTTCATTGATTCACACTGATTCAGGTAAGTGAACAGTGAAATTTTACCTGTAATTGAATCAAATATTCATTTCAGACACCGTAGACAGATTTTCAACAGATTTTCGGAAGTTAAGTGATTCAAAAAGTACTGGTAGATTTTCCTAGTTTTGTTTAGCTGAATCTTTTGCAATTGGAATATTTCTTAGGCTATCATATCGATCATAATCTTCTGCAGTTTGTCAGATATTTTACCATATTACCTATTTATAACGCAGTTTTTGGATTTTCTAAACTACCTATACAGTACATGCAGTACTTCTATTGGTGAATGGAGTTTCAATCATTGTTTCCTATTAGATAAGATATTATCTGAAAGTATACATGTGTACCTTATCCGCGAAGTGCGCTTTATGTTTTCAAAATACGAAATTATCTAAAATTCGGCTGTGCGCCTCACATGCACGGATGCGACATACTTCCGGAAATTACGGCAGGTCAGAAACAGAGTATGTATATTAGGTCCCCCTTTGTGTATACATAGCTTCGATTTTATTTAATGAACTCGAATGAAACCCAGTAGGCTACCACTCACCATCACATATGAGATATGCAAACTTCTACACCTTCGGAGAAAATTACACGAATTTGACTGATCATGATAGCAAAACAGAAGATGTAATAGTATTTTACAAATCCTGCGTGTCATGTCAACCTTTGAGAGGTTTGTAAAAAACAATTCGATGGGTTACTATCACTTCGAAGCTTAGCCATATGAATATGAATATCATAATCACATTAAAATGATCAAATTAACTTAAAAAGATGCAAATGGATCCACATTTCTATTCAGATTTGAGTGAATTTTAGAATTATGACGATGGAAATGGAATTATAAACTTGAAATTTCAGCCAAGAAATCACAATAAGATCTCGACGTGTTTTCATGAAGACTTGCATTGTAATGCAGTTCATAAATTTCATATGATAATCAGCTTAATTAAGATGCTTGTTAGCAAATGTTCATTCCTTTGATATTTGACTTCAACATGTTTCAGACTACTTATAAAGTGTCTTCCTCTCGGTAGTATATAAGCACAGGAATAATTTGAAAAAATTTGGATTTTTAAAAACTGCTCAAATTATTTTCCTTGCACCGCAGAAACGTAATCTTCACAAAAAAAACTAGATCTTTTCACTTTAAAATTTTGCTGTGTACTGATACTTTTTTGTGTCGATACTCTACCTACTATATGCATGGCCAAAAACAAAGTATACCAAAACAAAATTACTTACTACAGTTTCAAATTGTACATACTATATTCACAAATAACACAAAGTTGTGACACAATAAAAGTGCAATAGGCTTATATTCCTGAAGTATTTGATGAATACTTTTATTATCATATATCAAATACTTAAGTCTATCATTGGTAACACGCTATCACTACAATTTTATAGTTCTGCTGCGTCTCAATTTTGGAAAAACATGTGAAAATTGCTTAAAATTATCAATCACCAAAAATATCTCAAAAAATCTGAAAATATCTCAGCTGAGATGACTATTTCCGGATTGGAAACACTGATATAAGCCTACACGGAAAAAATAATAGTGATAAAAGCCTACACGCAAACTGCAGAATGTGCATGCATGAATATTTTTTCAAAATTAAAGCACGCTAACAATTTTCTGTCCCACACTAGTGAATAAATGAATTTGTGCCACCGTGGCACGTACAGTTGTTAAGTGCTTGGCCCAGCGGTCTTCCGGTCCAGAGGTCGAGCCCCGAGTATCATTGGAGGTCGTCAGGAAGGGCATCCGGATTTAACTCTTTCATATGTAATGGCTTGAGGCGGGAGGTGCATAATGAATAAAAGGAAAATGTCACAAATCTCTCCCGAAATATATATAATGCCGTATAAACACAAAGGTTTAAGTAAAAATATAATACAGGTAAAATCGGCAAACGTTTCGCGTCCAGACGTTTTCAGCGTCTGGACGCTAAGTAAGGCAGTGACCAAGCGTCTGGACGCGAAACGTTTGCCGATTTTACCTGTATTATATTTTTACTTAAACCTTTGTGTTTATTCGGCATTATATATATATATTTCGGGAGAGATTTGTAACTCTTTCACCCCGACGAGCCGCTATCAGCGGCTCGCAAAATTTTACAAGTAGACGGAAAGCCGCTCACAGCGGCTTCAAAATTTTATTGCCTTAAGACGCTCTCGGTGGCTCGGGATCATCATCGAATGAACAAAATAGCGTTCTTAAGCTGTATCTAATATTGATTATCACCGTCTATTGTACGATGGAAGGCTGGCGGTCGTTCACACAAGTTGCACGCACACACACCTCCTGCAAAAAAAGCGCCATCACCGTGCAACGCAAGTTACATTCATCTCGCGCATTACTCTCTCCAAATGAATAGAAGCAAGGAAGCCATGTGCTTTGGTTACTACAAATGATGCCAACGATATAGTAGTCGTACACCGCAAGAGAGAAACGGTGCAAATGCCAGCGGCAGTAAATTACCACAACACTTCCATGAATGGCTGTGATTTAGCTGTCCAAATGATAGGTTACTACAATCAATACGAAAGGAAGACATATAAATGGTGGAAGCGAGTGTTTTTTGGCTTCTAGAAATTTCACAGGTGAACTCATACATTTTGCAGAGTTTATCTCGACGATTTCCACAGAAAAAATTTCATTGAGACAGCATAAAACACCGCTTATTGAGGATATGACAAAAGTTGTTGTAGATCAGAATCCAGACGACGTCCTGAAACAGGTGCAACTTGGCAGACCACCGATCGAACGCTTCACAATCAAAAAGCACCGTTTGTGCAGCATGTGAAAGACGATCGCAACTGCGTCGTCTGTAGTTCACCTGGCAACCGTAAGCGCACAAACTTTATCTGCGGGGATTGTGTTGACCATCCTCATTTGCACCCCAAGAACTCTTTTCGAAAGTATCATGCTATGTAAAGTACATGCACATGCCTTATACATAATTCCTGCCACATACCTTGTATGTTTGTAAATATATCCGCAATTATCCTGGAATACTTCGGTATTTTCACATTTAGTTAAGTTTTGATGCGACTTGCAAAGTATCACCAGAACTTTATTTTCGTATTTTGCAAAAAATAAGTTCGTCTAAACCTAATATTTAACTCCGGGGTGAAAGAGTTAAAGATCACAACACTCCAGATTAAAGTCTGACTATGTCAGCACCGTCCAAGTCCCTAGTAAGGGAGAGTAGTGACGTTAAAACTAGTGAATAAATGAAATTGAAAAATAACTTTATCAGAGAATGAAAATGAAAGTGGACGAACTCACACCACGTCACATGGACGAACCCTTCCACATTTCCTGGGTCACCTTCTAAATGATGAGTCACAAATAAAGCATCCCTCCCGTATTTATGAAACATATCCAGATCTAAATGATAGTCGTAAAAGAATTCTTTACGCTATTTACATCCCCTAAAATACGCAAGTATTTGAAACATGTAAAAATAACGAAAGGTGATGTTATTGATTGCTGTTCTAAACTTCGAGCCAAAAATGGTCACCTTCTTTGTCCACTCAAAACTTCTCGAAAATTTGATTTCTTTTGCTCCTGATAACTGTATTTGGTTCTGGTAAGATGCATTATGTGTGCGAAACCGCAATCCAATTCCGGTTAGGAGATCTGTAGCCGAGTTTCTGATAAGAGGTTGTCGATGTGATGACCGAAAGTTGATAAATGTCTTTGTATGCATGTCTTTATTTATTTGTTAGCATCAATTATCTGCTGAGGATATTTGTACCCACATTCTAGCATCTCAGTCTCACAGTATTCATGATGAATTCAATAAGCTAACAATCCAGACAAAAGGTGCCGTGTAAGTAGGCCTAAGTAGCCTGGAATAGGCACGATTCTAAATTCATATTTCGAAACTATTTCCAGCTATTATGCTGATTCTATTGCAAGAGTTACTGGCTGAACACAGCATGGATGTATTTACTTCTATACTCAACGGTTATTCTCTTATATTCACATTACAACATCATGAATAAAGAAGATACATAATAATTAATAACGTGTGCTAGTTTAGCGGACCCACCCAGAACTTCTCAAAAGCAACTGCGAAATTTTGGAATTTGAGTTCATATTCATAATCAGGAGGCTGAAATCGATAGAACAGAAGTTGTTTCGAATAGAAACACGCTGTCATAAAATATAGTTCCGCTAGCTTCACACGTACATGAACATGCTGCGGTATTTCCGTTTTTACTGTATTGTTGTGAAAAATGAAGCATATTTGTGATCAGCGCAACAAATTGGATCAGGTAGTGACAAAAGAAACTTGATTTACTGCACCATGGGTTTGACCTACAATGGTTTTGCAGAGAACATGCGGAGCAAATTCTACAACGTCGTTTGTCAAATCGACGCATAAGTTTCCCTGCAAAAGTCACACATATTAACCATTTTGGAAGGCAATTGTGGAAAGTCTACACGATGAACTTTTTTGATAATCCATCAGTTTACCTATGATAGAGTTATTTATTCATCTGTGAAATTTCTAGCTATTCGGATTTTGTCTTCCGATTGTTTGCATAAGTCAAAATTTGAATTCAAATTTGTCATAAAATCCATATGTTAGCATTCCATGGTAGATATCTTTTAAAACTGGTAGATAGAATTGCATAAAACAAGTGCATCCTTTCAAACGAGGCTCTAGTGATATATTGACGTCGAAAAGTTTTCATTTGGATTTTTCCAAAGATATTTAATTGTTTAAAAAGGCTAGGTGAGAAATAGATGCCTAAATTTGAACCCATTTTAGTGCGGTCCTTATCGTGGCAAAAAAAGCATTGCGGCAATGGAGCGAAATTGCTGTTTTGTCGGCTGTGCGATGTGCAATGCGACAAAAAGGCTTGGAAATGGCACATGATGTAAAGCATAATTCACTGATATTATATGATAAGTTTCAAGAATATTTGTTCAGTAGTTTCTGAGAAAAAAATTGTTGAAAATGAGATCGGTAATACAGCAATTTCATCCAGTACTATCAATTTGGAAGAAAAAATATTCAGATGAAGACTGATGCGGTATAATTTGATAAACAATAAACTGCCTCTGTAGAATTCATGACATAAACAATTTCAGTGAGAATCCGAATATCACACTGAGGAATTGGCTATTAATAGGGCTCACCCATGTCAACAACGCTCTTCGAGTTATTTACCTCGCTGAAACATAGAATATGGATCTATCGCATATAATTAACAGACGGCATTTTAGGGCCAACTAGAATCGATCATCGCATGTCTGTCGACGTCAAAGATGTTGACTATGTCCATCGCATAACATGCATATTGGTATATGTTGTTTGTGTTTATTTGCCTAAGCCAATTTTATATCAAATTTTCTGATAGTTCATATTTGTTTTTTCTGTTAATTTCTTACCACAAAATTGTATATACACGTTAGATTATTGCCAAGCTTGGCAGTCGCGTCTGGCGAGGACGGGACCAGTGCACGTGGGCACAGCAACGATATATGTGTACAACCAGCCAGGTACCGGACTTATTACAAAGAAGCAGTCTGGCTGTATGGCTATATAATATATATAATAACGTATATTCGAAAAAATGAAAATCAAGTTATTACATTGTATAAGACATTCAAAGTTACACGAGCTATACACTGATTTACAGGACAAAAATTAGTGCTTGTCTTGCAGTTTCTCGTTGTAGGCAGATGTACAAAAAGGAACAAAGGACAATGATCGTCGAAGAGTTTTGGAAAAGGGAATTTCGAGGTGGTTGCTGTATTTCAGACGGCGTGGCAACAAAGGAAAAAGAATATTGTCTTCTTGCATAGCTTCTTCGAAGCACCTCATGGCTCTCCCAACACGTCGAACTTTCAAGACTCCGAGACAGTGTTCATGACATTCATTTCCACAAATGATGCGATGGCATAGACGACTTAGCTTTTCTAGTTTTTTGCTGTTTTTCTTGTTGATACCGACATAGATGGTTGAATTGAACTCAAGAATGGATCGAATGTAGGCATTGTACACTAATATCAGCTCATTCTTTGGAAGCCACTTCAGTCTTCTCAGCGCATACACTCTTTTGCTGGCAGTTTTGCAAATAGTGGATATATGACTGTCCCAGTTGAATAGTTCATTGAATACCACACCGAGGAATTTCAATTCTTTACAGAACACGATATTCGACGATAAAGCAAAATCAGCAATGCTGCCTTTCTTCACGTACATTCGCTTGGTTTTACCAGCATTCAAAGTCAAACCATTTACGGAACACCAGCTAGCCACATTTTCCTCCTCTGATTTTATCATGGACTCGCAAAAGGATATGTTCGATCGATTTATTGGTAGCACAATAAGGACATCGTCGGCGTACTTCACCATTAAGGACTCTTGAAAGTGGGGGTTTAGCGTTCCCATATGTGCAGCAAACAGCTGTGGTGCTAGAGCAGAGCCTTCTGGGACTCCTGAAGAAGCCCCGTAAGTTGAGCTGCAGGCGACATTCCGCAGGAAAATTCTGAATTGGCGATCGCGGAGAAACGAAAGTATCCATTTGACGAATTTTCCGGGAAGTTGTCCATTTACTAAAGTCATGATAAGATAGTCATGGCGGAGTGAATCAAATGCGCGTTGTACATCAAAAGACACGATGATGAGTCCGAATGAGTCAGGTAAGTCAAGTTGCCTCGTGACGAAATCATGAACAAATACTTGAGCATGAAAGGAGCTAATTCGTGGTTGATAGGCAAACTTGTTTCGTCCGAAGAGCAGTCTTAAACTCTGAACAACTGACTGTAGAACCAGGTCTTCGAGGAGCTTGGACAGAATCGGGAGTAGTGAGATCGGCCTGAAGTTGTTGGAATCATACTTGCTTGACTTTGGAATTGGCACAATATTTGCAGACTTCCAAGCCTTTGGAAATTCACATGTTAAGACGGAGACCGAAAACAGATGAGAAGCTGGATAGCATAGAATATGTGCACTTTCACGAATGAGCCTCGCAGACAGGTCGTCCATTCCAGGAACTTTGTTTTTAAACTTTGTCATTTTCTCATACACGGCTTGCGGAGAGACATCAGGTGACATTTCTGAATTAAATTCGTCGATTAGGCTGTTGATAGTAGACCAATCGGGCACAGGACAAAAATGTGTTCGTAAGGAGGTTGCGAAAGCTTCAGCTGCCAGTGAAGGTGTAGCATGGTCTCTCATCATTGCCTCCATGAACCATGGATTGGGATTTGAAGTCACAGATTTCGCGTGCGATGTTCCAGATGTCTGACTTAGATTTAGACGCATTAGCTATCCAATGAAGTTTAGCTTTTGAAATTTCCACTTTTACTTTATCCTTGTAGTGAAGGTAGAGTGACATGTTGCCACTGCGAAATGCTTGAAAGCGAGAATTAATGAGGCTTTTAACCTTAGGAGTTATCCAAGCCTTGTCGAGCGAAGACATCTCCACATACAGTCCGTTTCATAAAAAGTGGATCATCCTAAAATTTGACTAAATAAAACATAAGTATGATACAGAAAGCATTTTTCATGTTATTTCATGTCCCTAATATATTTAAATGTCCTTATATAATCTGATAAGCTATGATACAGTAACGGTTCTTAAGAAGCTAGTATTTTTGTGGCCCTACCCTTATTGTCAATGACATTACCAATTCGTCTAGGCATTGATTCGATGATATCGTTGATTTTTTACTGATCTAACTTTCTCCACTCTCTTTTTAACAGTGACGTAAGTTGTGATACGCCATCTGTAGGTAGCAGTGAACGACGAACGTTACGTTTTAGAATACTCCATACATTTTCTATGGGATTCAGATCAGGAGAACGAGCTGGCCAAGATAATGTCCTAAGCTCTAATTGAGACTTGCATAGGTTGACTCTATTACTCCTGTGACACGTAGCATTATCATCCATAAATAACCATGTCGATGGATCACCAAGTTGATCTGTCATTTGGCCAATGTTCATTCGTAAAACATTCACATAGCGTTCAGAATTCATGGTTCCTTGCTGTATGTGAAGTTCAGAGCGGCCATTGGTCCAAATGCCAGCCCAAATCAGTAGAGTCGCACCACCTTGTACCCGGGGACGATGTAAATGTCTCGGAATTTCCTGATCAGATTTTATCCATAATCTCAGTCGACCATCACTATCCTTCAGACGGACTGATGCCTCATCAGACCAGACAACCCGATCCCATTGATTTCGCCAGTGACAATGACTCATTGCCCATCTGAGACGTCTTTTCGTATGCTGATCTGATAATTCGATCTGATGCTTTGTATTGTTTTCAACCGGTAAGAGATAGATTTCTAGCTGAAAGCAATCAAGAGTGCTGCCAACACCACCGCAACGAAGTCAGGAAGCTATGGAACATGAAGTCCAGTTAATCACATGTAGCAGTTACATTATTGCTGATGAATAATGGTTCTATACTGGCTCTGATTGACGGATTTTCTTTATTTTTGTTCTGCTTGATAGCTTTTGGCTTGTAGAACAACATATTACATAACAAAGGAAACAAATGTAATTTTATAAGAGTGAGGTATGATTTTGTGTAACATTGCTAAATGAAGATCAAATTATCTACTACTTTTTTATCTATAACAGGAAAACAACTCAATATTCATACTTGAAATCTCCAACAATGATATTAGTAAGCACAACTGACATATCTTCCAAATTTCAGAGAAATTCGTTCAAGTTTGGCGGAGTTAGACAAAGTTGAAGTTAAGGCGATGTTTAAGGGTGATCCATTTTTTATGAAACAATCTGTATTTCACTGGGAATGCACTCATTGCAACATCTAGCATCGAATAAAACATGGAACATTTGACATCAAGCTCAGCATCGTTAGAGTATAAAATATGCCACGGAGCTGTACGAAGAGTCTGAACAAAGGCATCTATGTGACTTTTTCGATAGTCAACGACACGTTTAATCTGAGTTATCTGTTGTCTTGAGCTGTAGGCTTTTAAATAGACGGAGAAATGATCAGATTGGCCAAATGCTGGACAAGTTACACCAGAACAGTACTTCGATTTTAGAAAAGGATCCACGAAAATTTCGTCCAGAATGTTATTGCCACGGGTTGAAGAGTTTACTAATTGGCACAGGCCGAAAAAGTCTCAAACTCATCGCATGGGAATTTGTTGAAGTCACCCAATAACATAATGTTAAATGTAGGACAGTTTTCCAGAGAAAACGCTAGGCTATCACGCATGAATATAGAAATTTCGTTAGTGATGGTAGCAGACAAGTTTGGGGGAATATACACAGCGAAAATTCAAACACTGGGATTTCGAATTGTAATTGCGAGGCATTCAATCGAAGACGGACAGTTTCGAAGCTGTATGATATCACAAGACAAAAAGTTTTTCAAATAAATGCATACGCCACCTCCCTTTTTTCCATTAGTGCGATCACAACGTAAGGGGCTGCGGAAATTTGAAAGAGCAATCTCGTCATTGGATGCGTTATCACTTAACCAGGTTTCCGTTATGACTATTATATCGATGTCAATGTCATGCGTAAAAACATTAAGTTCGTCAAGTTTTGGCCTCAGAGAACGGACATTAGACAAAAGAATTGTCGGATAGAACTCATTAAAAGCATTTAAGGAAATTTTGACCGTCTGTTTTGATTGCGAGAGATGATTTGATCACGATAAATGACACAATCATTACCATTCTCTTTTTCATGCTTTAGTTGTTCCTTTAAGGCCCTCTGACGAACCTGCTGCGATTTCATAAGATCTTCGTTGATGTAAACACTTTTGTATGATTCTTGCATTCTCAGGTGTTTCGATTTCTTCAAGATGTCCCATTTCATATGGGTATTGGAGCATTTAACCAGCAAGAGTCTTTTTCCGCTTCTGTTTGGTTTACCAATACGTCTCACATGAACGGGAGAGAAATTTGACACACCCACAGCTTCAACTACGTTCTTAACTTGACATTCATCATGTTCGGGTCTTACAGTGACATCACCTTCCACCGCCTCATCAAGACCATGAAAAATCAAATTGCAGCTGCGTGACATCCGATCAGACAGTTCACTATACATGGTCTCCGTAATGGATTGAAATTCAGACTTTAATATGTCGTGCTGTCTGCAAACAGATTCATATTACTTACTGATATTATCGCATTTATCAATCAAAGAACTTATCTTGTCCGCGTAAGGTCTCAAAGTATTTTCAATCACTTCAGCGATATTAGTGGGTACATTCTGAGGAACGTCTGACAAAGATGTACAGACGTCCTTAAGTTGCAGAAGGGCATCAAATAAGTTCTGCTTTGTGATGCTTTTCTTGCGTAATTCCAGTTCCTGCTTGGACATGTGAATGAGGTCAGATGCATTCATGATTGTTCAATATCTTTGATTTCACTTGTGAAAGCCAGAACAGCAGAAACAAGCAGATTGGAATACCGGGATGATTACGACACAGATCACGTGACGAAAAATCGATATTCCAAGATTTTCCTGACAGGGGTTTGCTTCCAATAACCAGAAATAACAGCTGATTGTTTCGGCCGACAATACCGGACCCTCAGCACGCAGCACGCAGCACACACAATCTTCGCTACGAAGAACACAGAACGACGATGCTAAATTTAGAATATAGTGTCGAATACCGCAGAATACGGAGATAATGACCAGAAAGATATCATGGAATGATAGAAACTGAACGACGATCACCAATTTCTGAATGGAGACGACGAAAAACGGCGATACCAAGAAGGGATCACGATATTGACGTAAATGAATCAAATAGCCGAAAAGATTAGACCAACAGAAACACAACCATATAAATTTCCTCCTTCAATGATGCCAGTAAATCGAGAAACAGAGAAACAGCCACACTCCCACGACAGAAGACTCGGAGCGCACATCCGTGCACGATGACGAGAAAGATAGTAGTAATAGAAGTATAGTAAAGATGCGGTTCATTATTCTGCTCAGAGAAGTCATTTAGTCATGTATTTGGTGAATTGCAGGTGAACGTTACTCTGCTTTCATCTAAAAATGAAACAATTGGTTTTCATTTGTATTCCTACATAACATGCGCTCTTCAGATTTAAGAATCAACTGCCATACAATAATGCAATATAGTCTAATTGAAAGAATTGCATCACCAGTTTTCCTATTTACATCTGAAGACTTTTTTGCAAGACATCTGAAAAAGTAGAATGTGTTCTCCTAGGCCCTAGATTTGTTGCGATTCGTACGTTGCTTTTAGACATACAAAAATTTCTTGATTTATTATCAAAATGCGTTTTAGTTCTGCAATTACTAAAAAGAGGCAATGGAAAGGAATATATTTGTTGCTCGCTTACAAATATTTTCAAATTCATGCAATATCAGCTGATTTTTACTGGTTTCGTTGCACACAAGGTAAAAACACTTCTATTTCCTATCTAGCCCTTTATAATATTAAATATCTTTGGATTTTTCCTTAAGATAATAAACTCGCAATATTTACAATATACTACTGAAGAGCAGTTTTAAAAGTAAAATCAAAGTTCGCAGATAACGACTCGATGATTTTTTTAAAATTTATGCTACTTTCCATGAATGGTGCGATTTATCGATGCAGCATTTGAAATTGAAATTCGGATTTCATTTTGACGATGCGTAGTAAGTACAAACTATAAATAGTATGAAATGTATAATTTTCCTATTTTTTGGTAAACTGCTCAATGGATTTTTCTATTGTTTTTCAAATAGCCTCCTCTGACCATAGGGAAGCCACATGCGGAGCGGAAACGCATTCGGATTATATTTCATTTAATTGAAAATTATTCACATGTGCAGAACTCATCACAGAGCCTCTGAGCGATTGTCAAATGGTATCAAGGAAGCATCCCAAAAAGTAAGACAGATATCATTCACGCCTTTCTCGACATTTAGTATTAAGTCGACGAAATCAAAGATGTGTGCCAAAATTTTATGAATTCAATGAGACATCGTATGAAGGACGTGATTCAGTCAAAGGAACATCAACACGAAATTTTGACATCTGTTGTGATCTCATTGTTGTTTATGCTCGAATTATGCAGTTATGAGGATTTCTAAGTTGTTAAGTTATGTAACTATCACTTTAAAGATGAATTGACACTTTTGTATTGTCACTTTTTGCAATATTAGGGGTGTTGCAAAGTTGTCATCGCATACTGCGCAAAGCCGACTCGGAATGGCATGAACTTATTATCTTATGAAATCCACACTGGACGAGAAAGCTCTGACGGACTATGCACAAGTTTGCTTTACTTCTGTTTATTCTGACTTTGAAGCAGGGCTGTGGAGCCGGAGCCTTAAGGAGCCGATGGTTTTGGTCGGAGCCGGAGCCGATTTATCACAAAGGCTCCGGCTCCGATAGTTTGAGCTTTGATATAAATCTAGAATTTTGAAAGTTATTAATTGGCATCATAAAAAAATTAAATCATTTGAAATCTAAAGATATGTCTTTTAAGTATACCAATGATCTGTCCTCCACGATATCTTTCTTTGCAGTTGCCGCCTTCTTTTGTATTATATTTATTATATGTTTACACACATGTGTAATATTTTTTTATTGCATATGTTTCGTAAGACTAATTTCCATATTGACAACGCATTCTCCAAAATCCATTAATTTGAAGACTTGTTATATACATGCTAACTAGATGATTGTAGATTCCTAGAGACAAGTCGCCAGTCATTTATGTACACATTTCCAGTTCAGTCAGCAAAGATAATATAGCTACATTTCTTGCGCATAGTCTTAAATCTAATACGGTTACTATGTAGGCTATCATCTATCGGTATGGCTACTGGCATCTGTGACAATGCCAATTTCCTTAGATTGTATTGTAGGCTCTTGTGCAGTCCCCCACCTACATTTTTCAAAACAATTGATTATTCAATTTGATCAATTTTGATTGGAGGGATGACTCTTCACACTCACACGAATGACCTGACTACAAGTCCTCACATGGCTATAGCAATAAGCGACCCAGCCACTTCTAGTAGCGCCCTATTATTTTTAAGGTATCTCATTCACAATGAATTTCCCTTGACTTCAAAATTCAAAGGGTATATTTCAATGCGAAAAACCCGAAGGCAAATTACAATGTTGACTTGCTGACGAAGTTTGCGACCATGACATCGCAATTACCCACGTAGATTTTTACAACAGCACGGAATGCTTCACTCAAACCGGTGATGCTGAAACGGACATCCAATGGTGCTGCATCTTTTGACCAGAGAAAAAATGGGGGGGGAGGACTGCACAAGAGCCGTATCGTGTAATAGTATTTCCCCAAATGTCATAGACCTGTGGATTTCAAGAATTTTCATTATTATTTTTTCCGTCTGTCAACACTTTATGCTGATATCATGCTGACTAATTATATGTAAACAATAAAAAATGACTGAGACGCTCTCAATAAAGGCGCCTTTTGACCTCCCTTTTCTATTGTCTGTGACATTAAACCGCACGCGCATTCGAAAGCTAGCAAAGTAGATGGGATTTCTGCTCGGTGCTCGCAGTCAAATTTTTATTATGCATCGCACCCTGCAACATACTGTGTGATACTCCGAGTTCAGTTTCATCAGCCTAACCATCATCAGAGGAATAGTGGTAATGTGTTATACATAAATTGAATATAATAATATACATGAATCATTGATGAATTATTTAGTGCAACTTTACGCCATAATGAAAAATACGAAATTAATATAATGTAGATAATGAGATGGTTCTCCACGTGCCCGGATTCAAGTGTTAAATATAACCAAAAAGAGGCAAATTTCTACGGGCACTAGACGCTTTATTTGATTTGTGCGAGCTTTCGGCTATCCGCCTTAATCATGCACATAAAGTGATGGCAAGTAAAGAAGATCGCAAACAGAATTTACACTAAAATCAATAAATCATTAAAGACAGATACTGAACGTCAAAGGTCAAAAGGGCAAAGCAAGCATACTACTAAAAAGAAAAATAGTAGGGTAAAGAAATAATAAAAAATTGTTACAGAATGTTAAGCTGCACACCTTTACAATTGTTCATCAGCTTGGAAGAGTCTATGCTGTTTATATATAAAGATTCAAGTATGGACCTCTTTTGATAGTTCTTTATGCCGGAATGAATGATTTTCCACTTAACTGTCGGCTGAGTACCTGGATGTTTTGTAATAAAATGCTGACGAACAGCAGAATCAGAGGAATTTAAAAACAAATGCTCGTTAAGACGAGACTTGATGAGACGTTTAGTTTGTCCAATGTAAATTTCACCACATAAATTACAATTAATTTGATATATGATGCATTTTGAGAAGCACATATTGCGTTTATCAGACATGGGGCAGAATTTGCAATTAGCATCACACTGCAACTTCTCTTTAGGTGGATGAAAAATTCGCTTCAATGATTGTCCACCGTAAAACCATGGGTTCACCAAGTCTTCGATTCCTAATCTTTTCAAGAACGAAGTGTAGTGTCTTTTAGTGACTTCATCAACGTATGGACACTTGATGTAGGCTCTAATAGTATCTGGAGGCTTGTTGAGGGGATCAGACTTTCTTCGATTGTATAGTCTGAAAGAGGAGTCAACAAAGCGTTTAGGATATCCGTTTCTAGAGAATTTTTCCTTTATCAAATTAAAAGAGTATACTTTGTTCTCTTGTGTGGTAGATCTGTAGTCAGCTCGTCTAATCTCACCGAGAACAATGCCCCTTTTTTCTTGATATAGGACAGTTTGAGTTCCAGTGTAAAATAGCTCCACTATGAATCGGCTTGCTGAACAGTCTGGATTGGAAACAACAACCATCGAAATATATGTCGCAATCAAGAAATGGAAGAAAACCATCAGTATTAGGCAATTCCAAAGTAAATGCAATACATGGATTCAAATTATTAATAAATGAAAGTATTTCTTGGCTGGAAATATCTGCTGCCCAAACACAAAATACATCATCAATGTAACGCCGCCATAGTATCTCTGCACCAAACTTTTCGCGTATGTCAAATTCAAGATAATCCATGTAAATAATAGCAAGTTGAGGTGCGACAGGATTCCCCATTGCTAGACCTTTATTTTGCTTGTATTGAATACCATCAATAATGGTGCGATCACAGGTCAAGGCCATTTTCACTAGTTGAATAGCATCATTCACGGATACAGTATTGAAAAAATGATCATTTTGGCGATATTTCTCAAGAAAAGTTCGCAAGACATCGAACATACCAATAGTGATACCACTGGTATCAAGGGGTATTGATCCGTATAAGTTAGTGACGTCAAACGATGCAAAACCACTAATTTGAAATGGGAAATTATTGCGGTCAGACAGCCATAATATGAAATCATCTGTACTCGATATATGTGAAGTCACATACTTGATCAGCTTTTGGAGATGATTTGACAATAACCTTGAAAGTTTGGTGGAGGGTCCGTCGAAGGCTGCAGTTATGGGGCGTCCTTTGAGATCTCCATCTTTATGATCCTTTGGTAAGATATATGGCGCATTGGGCTTAGGGTCACTGCATTTCGTTGTCATAAGTTCATCCATAACATCGACAGACTCACTATATTTGTTCGCAATCGTGGTCAATTGCTTATTAAATTTCAATAAAATATGTCGCAATCAAGAAATGGAAGAAAACCATCAGTATTAGGCAAATGTGGCTTGGTGAACCCATGGTTTTACGGTGGACAATCATTGAAGCGAATTTTTCATCCACCTAAAGAGAAGTTGCAGTGTGATGCTAATTGCAAATTCTGCCCCATGTCTGATAAACGCAATATGTGCTTCTCAAAATGCATCATATATCAAATTAATTGTAATTTATGTGGTGAAATTTACATTGGACAAACTAAACGTCTCATCAAGTCTCGTCTTAACGAGCATTTGTTTTTAAATTCCTCTGATTCTGCTGTTCGTCAGCATTTTATTACAAAACATCCAGGTACTCAGCCGACAGTTAAGTGGAAAATCATTCATTCCGGCATAAAGAACTATCAAAAGAGGTCCATACTTGAATCTTTATATATAAACAGCATAGACTCTTCCAAGCTGATGAACAATTGTAAAGGTGTGCAGCTTAACATTCTGTAACAATTTTTTATTATTTCTTTACCCTACTATTTTTCTTTTTAGTAGTATGCTTGCTTTGCCCTTTTGACCTTTGACGTTCAGTATCTGTCTTTAATGATTTATTGATTTTAGTGTAAATTCTGTTTGCGATCTTCTTTACTTGCCATCACTTTATGTGCATGATTAAGGCGGATAGCCGAAAGCTCGCACAAATCAAATAAAGCGTCTAGTGCCCGTAGAAATTTGCCTCTTTTTGGTTATAAATATAATGTAAGTTAGGCCTTAACTTATTAAGTATGCTGCATAGAATTACAAAACTTGTCCTAAATTAGATATTTTTAATTTTTTTAAGTATAATTTTCAATTGTGCATTTCTAGCCTACACTGCAATGAGGCTATCTAAATTACAATTTCTACAGATGATGAGTCGTGGGCTACCCACCGATCATATTATTCATGGACCAACAGACTATTGAATAAAGGCAATAACAAATAACAATAACAACCTAAGCTAGCCTATATACACTTTAATATTCAATAAAGCAATTGATATCTTTATTGATACGGTATATTTGGCTATATAGCCGATATACCCTTTCCATGTTCGATCATAGATACAGGCCCTATAAGCTATTTAGAGGCATACGCTATCCAGTTTCATATGCAAGCTCTGTTAAAAAGCTTATACTACTATTCGGCCCCTGTGACGGCTAATTAGGTATATCATCATCACTCATGTGGTCTTATTTAATGTAGCCTCGTAGTAGACTGTTGCAGGCTAGGCCAATTTAATTTAGCCAGTGCGGGAGATCTTTATCTAATTTAACCAATCCTGGCTATAACTTTATTTTATCTTTCAGAGATAGTCAATTCATGCAAAAATATATGACAAGTATGTTATTTGTCATTCGCTATTATCATTTTTATTATTAACTTAAGTCGTTGCTTGTTAATGAAAACTAATTTGATGATTGTAGCAAGCCTCTAAAGGCCACACCGTTATCCAAAAAACCCGTTCAACGGATCCAGGATAACCAGCATCTAACCTGAATTTGAAGTCGGAGCCGGAGTCTTTCACATCAGTGTCATGGAGCCGGAGCCGATGAGATAACACATCGGCTCCACAGCCCTGCTTTGAAGAGCGGTGATATTTCTATCCGAAGTCACGACAAGGGAGCAGGCTGAGAAACATTGAAATACATGTACATAACTGGCATAATTTCCCGAACTTCCCTGGCTGCCATCCGGTCAAAGTACCTGCTTCAAGATTTTCTACGAGAAACACTTTCAGAGAGCGATCTTGGATCATAAAAAAATGAGAATAAAGCACTTAACTAGGCTATACACGTAAATCACTGACTGGGGCATGATGAAGAGCATCATGAATCATTGAATGTCGAGTATGAGCATTATAAATCATCAGTTTTAATCATCGAGTAGGCCCTTATTGATGTTTTCCAGAATTCGCGCAGAATTTATAAGATTTTCTCACTTGGGGATTAGCGCAGCATTTCAAAGATTTTATTTTTTACCCATTTGCACAGGTGTGGCAACCCTGACCACGTAGGCTACAGGTTCTTACAAGTTTCTATCAACTCCTTATTAATTACGCATTGTGTAGCCTCTATAAGCTCTATCAAATTTCACTTCATTACAAGATTGGAAGCCGACATGATTTGAAAAAGAAACTTTTCCACTGTTATTATTATCAGCCCCTATGCACGTTTCCAAATCACACGGATTTCTGAAAAGTAATCGATTTCTGTTCCTCAAAAGCGTTTTTCAAGCAATTTTTCTTTGCTCATTATGTGAAACCTCATGTGTCTACTCATTATGTTTCTGACCTCATTATGTCAAACTTTTCCAACAATTTCTCATCTACCTTGAAGGACTTCTATTTATATGCTTATAAACTTACGACAATTCTTTCGCTGTCTCAAGAGGAACGAAAAGCAAATATTTAGGATTGAGTTCAATTTCCAAATAATTTATTTTCTTATCCTTAACTTCATAGTGCGAGAACATTTGCATGCACGTATTCAAATATAATGTTGTGTATTAGGCGACTTTTTAATTTTCAACGGTAGATTAAAAAACAATTTACCAAAACAGTCTTTATTCAAAATAATCATTTGACGTCGATAGAAAAGTCAGGCGCGTGTTGTTGCTAATCCGCGACTACAACAAATCCCTTTACACGCTAGCTGATAAATAATCTCATGATAAACAGAGAAACAAAGAAGACAAATATCCGAATCTGGCTTTCTGCAGAGGGTATGAAAAGGATGCAAGAAAACTGGAATGATATGATGATGATATGAAAATCTCAAGCATTTTTGGCCCTCGAGAGTTTTGAAGATAATACTTACAGGAGTAATCTTTCTCGGTAATAAATATTATCAGATAGATAAATAGGTGAACACAATGGAAGTTTCAAGAACAAAAAACATCAAAGGGAAATGGATCAGTTTTAAGGCAAAATTAGTGGAAAATTCACAGCCATCAGGAAGTGCTTATTTTGCATTGCTACAAACGGCGCAAGAAGGACAAGCCGAGAGAGTCGGGGATGTGCAAGGTTTCTAACGGCACGTGGGAGGCGGTAAAGTTGAAGATGACGGCCGCCTGATGCTTTGTGTTAATGAGTAAAGGTGAGCTACTGCTAGCAGTGTCTCTCTCTTTCTCAAGAACCTTGACTACAGTACGGATGAGAGAGACAGAGACACGGGTTTCGTATTCGTCCACAGGGGTGTACAGATTCAGTAATTTGACAATTTGTGGTGTTCTTAGGTCAGGACACATCCCGCAAATGGTATCCACGTTCTCTTCAGTCTTCTTTGCCTGAAGCAGTTGACTGGCCTGGGTCATTGAAAGGAGATGTGTTCCTTCACGAAGCTTGTGTTCCCGAATCCATGCTTCTAATTGAGAAATGTTATACCTGAAATAGAAATAAAAGGACCTTTCGATCATTTACTGACAAGAAATATATTCAAGAGCTCATGCTGACAATCATACACACAAACTCAGTGGCGGCTCGTCAGAGGAGGCGAGGGAGGCATTGCGTCCCCATGATTTTCTGCGGCAAGATATTTTATATTCCTGACATTTTTCTACTCTATTTTGTTTAATTCATTAAAATAGTAACATTGATCACATGGCAACACGCCTCAGCCGAGCAGCGCAGATATCAAACTCGCTGTATCACAACCAAGGATGTGGAGCGGTACAATTTTACCGCTCCGATTACACTTCGCTTTCGCTCCGCTCCAGTCATTTTTTCATACCTAGCCACTCCGCTCCACTTAAACTAAATCCTATTAATTTACCATACCATAGATAAAACGATTTCCTTGAACTTTTTAGGTTGTTTGACTACTGTAAATTATGACTGACTTCCACTCTGATAATATGCTTAACTGCAAAATATCAGTCTTATGCTTGTCGAATTTTAAATACGAATTATGGCCGATAATCATGAATGATTTTAAATAAATAATGATTATAATTGAACAATACTTCGAAAGCGGATTGCACATTAGCATTAATAGTGATTCTGCACTTATCATGTGATAATAACTTAGCGACTTTGCAATAAAATGAGGAGGATATCCGTTTCTCATCAATGTACCTGTCAAAAACTTGAACTCTTCCTCCAAAACTCAAATGAACAGATGCGCAAAGCTCTGTAAAACAAAGACTTTACAACACTTATTTTGTACTGTAGAGGCACAAAACTATGAAAACTAGTGAACACACACACTGTGCGTTTTTTGTGAACTTTTGTCCGAACTCTACCTTGACAATTGCGATTAACGGAGACATCAAGAAAAGGTAAAATGCCTTCACATTCAAATTCACAAGTGAAAGAAATGTTTTGGTGAGCATTATTCAAATGAGACAACAGTAACTCTACATCTTGGACACTCTGAACAATTACAAAAGTATCATCGACATACCTACAATAAAATTGAGGATCAAAGTTTAGAATTGTAAGCCGTGCACGATCAAGAAATCTGTTGTCAATTTTAGAGGCCTTGTACATCAAGTTAGAGAAGCCTGTATTGTGTGCACAAAAGGAATTTGTTTGGCAGCTTTCTCTGCCATGGTGAGCCTTATTCATGTAGACTTATAGCTTTTCTTAACATCTTCATTCAGTATTTGTCCTGGGTACACCTTGATAAGACCAGGCGAAAGATCTCGGTGTTAACTTTCATTTTTTCTTTTAACTTCGAATAAAATGACTTCGAGCAACTTAGTGGTACTTTTCTCTACAAAATTACAACTAGATTCAAATGTTTTGCATTCCTGAAACGCCACTATTCGAAAGAGCTTGTTGATCAGCTGGATTGGTTACTTACTCTTCGATGCAGACTTACTAAAGCTCGAAAACATGCTGACTTCTTGTGTCGCTCAATTTCCCATGGAATATATAATCACCAATTACGAAGCAGAATTTCTCGGGCTCGTTTGAGCTGCACACCTGATGTTATGGATACATTTCTAAAGTCTGATTTGACAGATTGTGAAGCCAATATTGTGAGCATGAGTCAGTGTCTTCCTGACTTACTGAACCTTGAACAATCGCTGTCGATTGTTTCTTTCTCAAAGTACAAGGAGACTCAACACATTCTGCGTCAAGTTGAAGACAAATGTGATCGACGTTACCGCTGTCTTCTCGAGAAGTGTGTGCCTACTTTTCCTCTCGATATCGATGAAAGGATTGTGAACCTCTCTGATCATGAGTTAACTCCCATCGACAAGCAAGCTTTATGTTTTGGCATCGACTTTTGCATTTCTCCGCGGCGTAGTGCGAACGTCCAAGTCAAGGCTGAATTCGAAAATCTATATCTTCAATTTCGGGATCTCAAGCCGGTTTCAGAGGATAGATTGAGTGAATTCCGTGCTAACTTAGTGTCTCTTGCTTACTCTTACAACAGATCTGCAATCGAGAAATCCTGTTTCCTTCCAGTTCACGTGAATTCTTTGTTGTCATTAAAGAAGAATCGTAACATTGTAATTTTGCGCCCTGACGTAATTCTGGTGTAGTCATTTTGAACAGAGATGATTATGTTTATAAAATCCATGATGTTTTGAATGATGAATCTAAGTTTTCTCTCGATATCTCTCAAAAAGATGTATCTGAAGATACTGAAAGTCGTATCCGTAAGTGTCTGAAGAAGTTGCTTTGTAAAAATATCATTTCTAGTGCTCAGTTCGAACGCTTGTGCCCTGTTGGGACACAGGTACCCAGGTTGTACGGGTTACCGAAAACCCATAAAGAAAATGTACCCGTTCGTCCTATCTTATATATGACAGGTTCCGCTTATCATGAAACTTCCAAATGGTTAGCAGAAATGTTAAAACCTATTGAAAAGCTTTTTGATCAGCACTGTATATCTAACTCACATGACTTTGTAAGCAAAGTAACGAATTTTGATGTAAGTAATTCTAGAATGGTTTCCTTCGATCTTAGTTCTCTTTATACTAATGTTCCTCTCATGGAGACTATTGACATTGTGTTATCTAAAGTTAAAGACAATCCTGAATTGTGTCCTATTCCTGTCAATGTTTTGAAGGACATGTTAGTTTTGTGTACCTGTAATGTGCAATTTGTATTTAATGGAAAATTTCACCGTCAGCATGATGGTTGTGCTATGGGCAGTGGACTTGGTCCAATTTTGGCAAATATTTTCATGGGAAGTCTTGAAGCGAAATTATGCAATGAGTTAGAAAGTTTGACTCAATTTTATTGTAGGTATGTCGATGATACTTTTGTAATTGTTCAGAGTGTCCAAGATGGAGAGTTACTGTTGTCTCATTTGAATAATGCTCACCAAAACATTTCTTTCACTTGTGAATTTGAATGTGAAGGCATTTTACCTTTTCTTGATGTCTCCGTTAATCGCAATTGTCAAGGTAGAGTTCGGACAAAAGTTCACAAAAAACGCACAGTGTGTGTGTTCACTAGTTTTCATAGTTTTGTGACTCTACAGTACAAAATAAGTGTTGTAAAGTCTTTGTTTTACAGAGCTTTGCGCATCTGTTCATTTGAGTTTTGGAGGAAGAGTTCAAGTTTTTGACAGGTACATTGATGAGAAACGGATATCCTCCTCATTTTATTGCAAAGCATAAGATTACTGTATTACCAGAAAACTTAGTGACTCACCTGAAGAGTAACCGCAAATATGTGTGACAATCAGAAAATTCATTCTGTTGCAGCCTCATACTAGGTAGCAATACGATGCTATCAGGTAACGATGCTCGCTCATACTGATATAAGCATGAATAATAATTAATAAATTGTAGTTTTCTGTAGGCAGAATTTTTCTTGTATTTTTGAAATGATAATTTTGTATCAGAAAAATTTGATAAATTTGATAAGAATAATTTTGTATAAGATGCAAGGAACGATACATCGGTACTCGGTAGTACAGTATGATAAGAACTTTGCATAGAAGAATTAATGAACATCTGAAAAACAAGACTTGATCCATCTATAACATCTCATCACATGTCAAATAACCTAGCAAAATATATCTGTGTCAATCATTCATTAACCTAACATTCCGTGAGCCAATGCACACTAAAAATTTGAACCCATCCATAGGAACAAATATGAACTGTCGGACTTCCATTTTTAACTTTCAGATTTCTTTCAATTTTAAATCATATCTTTATTGGCTTTCTTATTAACGGTTTATACAATCCCTTCCACTTACTGTATAACTTGAGAATGGAGTCTTATCTCCGAATAATGTTGAAAAAATAAATAATAGACTAATATCTTACGAAAAATAGTGTAATAATAATAATGTAAAAAATCATTAATTATGATAAAACTTTGTTGACTTTGCCAACATCAGGTTCTCTCCCACTCCACTCCGCTCCGCTCCAGTCAAAATTTTCTTTACTACCGCTCCGCTCCAAATTTACTCCCACTCCGCTCCGCTCCGCTCCGCTCCACATCACTGATCACAACACAGGGAGGCGTGCCTCACCTCACAGTGTTATACGCGCTAGAGAACTTTGATGACACGTGATTGGCTGATTCATTCAGCTGCTTGTTTACAATGTGAAAGGGAGGCATGCCTCAGCCATTATTTGCGTTTGACGTTCGGTACTGCTGCTTCGATATGGCGTCCGCTGCGAATGAAATATGCACAGCAGAGGAGGTTTCCTATGTGGACAGCATTCTCGAAAAGCCGTTTTCTACGATAAAGTTACCGATGAATTTGCATCTATGAAGCAGAGACGAATAGAATTTTTGTACAAATAAATAAGCATTACAATGCGATGCTAAACTCATTTTGTGTTGTCATTTTCAAAGTGGGCCCTATTTTACATTATAATTTACTAGGCCTATATTGTATGACTTATTTTGGCGAGCACATACCTTTAATTTTGGGAATTAATTGATTTTAAAATATCCGTTTGTGAAGCGTGTCAAACTACTTCTGGCTTTTGCTTCATAGTTAAAATTTAATTTCTAATTTTTCATTTTTTGCCTCCTCATAGAAAATACCCACGAGCCGCCACTGCACAAACTTGAGCCTTGAACTTTACGAACAAAGTCCAACGATTCATCTGCGTTATATTTAAAAAACAATTTGCATCATCGGCATACTTTTCTCTTATTTGGCATCTTAAATAATGGATTTCGAACGCGTATATCATACAGCGCAATATTCAGCTTGGCATCATTTTCTGCTGAGTATGTGCTACATTTCTGTCACAACAGAGAATAAAGCCTTCTAGTCAGTCAATGATTTCTTTCAATATCCCATTGTCCGGATGTCATTCGCCTTCTAGCTAATGACAAACAGCTTCCAAACCAGAAACTTATTGCTTTTGAGTTATCTCCAAAAATCCATACACTTGCACTGAATGGTGCTGGTATTTAGTAGTTTGATCCGTTGTTTATGTGCTCCTGAGCTTTTTCCAATACATCGGACTTATACTATGACAAACCGAAGGTTTCATACTGCAAATAATACATGTATATCCACAGATCTACTGAGTCACTCTTAAAACGACATGTTGAAATTCATGTACATGCACAGAATATGGAAGATCATTCCCCTACTTATAAAACCATGGCAGTAGTGTGAGAGACCTCTGATTATGAACATACAAGAAGAAATTTACAAATTTATTTGAAATCTGAAAATACTAGCAATAGTCGGCTCGAAAAAATATAGTAATCCTACACTTTGTGATAATAGCACCAGATTTTGCAAAAATGTTGATTCATATACTAGATTGGAATTTGGATAGCAGCCTCCTGATGCTTCGGCAACAAAATCGTCATGCATGCGATGGCGTTGACATCATTATGGCTGCTAAAAACTTTAAATAATGGTAGCAATTCAGGTGAAACAGGACCTGAATGATAACTGTCAGCTTTGCAATTGGAAATAGTCAGGAGTTTTCTAGTGTGCTTTACTTATTGCACACACACGCTCATGAGTCCTTGCGCCCTTCTCAACAGAGGCAAAAATGAGCAAATTTTCGGATATTTCAGTGATAATATGCCGCCGTTATATCAGTTGAAGCAATGTTCTTGGCTTACGATGACGTTCTAAACCGCCCTAAATGCGACTATAAATGAAAAGTCACACCCCTTTCTTCGTTTCTAGTATTTCGACCATTGGTCCAAAGGACTTGTTAAGACACCGAAACATACGTGATATGGCTGAACTAAAGGAAAGCGCTTGAGATTTTCTTTTTAATATTCTCGAACCAAACTGAAATGCGTCTGTTTCAATCAAATGGTGCATTTAAATAGGATTGTATCGAATAGATGACGCGGCTCCCTCGAAGACATGCGCTACTGTTTATTAGAGGATTTATCGCAAAATGTAAATGCACGTGTGCTTAGGAAGAGGATCACGAAATATCACGCTGCCACACTTTGAGCAAATATAATTGCTTTACACACTCAATCGCCCAGAATCAAACATACACTGAACTTCGGTCTCCGTCAACAACAGTACAATCTAAATTGTTAAGTGTGATTTCACTGAACTCAGTTGCTAATATCTTCATTCCATTCTATCAAACAATTATATCGCTTTTTCCTTTAGTACTGTAGCACTTATAAACGTTAGATAGTAATACGATAAAATGTAAATGTAAAATCTCTCAATGCAATGTAATTATGATAATTGTTCTCACCTGATTTGCATTCCTCTTGACCAGTTACACAGATCTTTCCTCAACAAAAGATTGTTCAATGCATGTGCGCCAATCCAAAAGAATACTTGGTCCATCAATTGTTCTATGATTGGTAGATCCAAACCATGGGCGCTCAAAACACGGTGCAAGTTCGACATCTTCTTTAGGAGTGTGTCCATCGTGATTGCTGGTCCTGACATGACCCCTGCCTGAGACCCCGATCGACCTCGCATACCACTCGGTTTCGTACCTGCAGAGAGAATGATACAAACTATCCACCAATCACGAATGACATTTTTGATATAAGGTGGACCGACTGTGGCGTCAATTACGCAACAGTGATCACAAATAAGATTTGCTACTTTGATTTTCATTTCTAGAATACGAACATGACGGTGGCGAAATATCAAAATATCAAACCGCTTATTTCTCAAAAACGAAAACACGAGGATGAAATTATACATGACCATGGCTTTTGCAAAGGAGATGATATTCTGCATTTACGTAATGCGATGAAATACATACACATGAAATAATGTCGTGAAATGTACAGATGACAAGAGATGAGAGATATGATAATTGAGACACTGGAAGAAGAGTGACATATACATTCTAACAAGAAATTGTAAAACCAGCACAGGTCATGAATTGGATAAATACAATAGGGGCTTGAACATTAATTAATGTAAAGGGGCTGGCATCATATCATCAAACCATTTTTCAAGAAAATTATTAATGGCATCCCAAAACATGCTTCTTGCCATGCTGCTTAAACCTAATTATTAACGAGGTCCGGAACGAGATTTTAATGAAGTGTACATTAGATACAGTCCGTTTCATAAAAACTGGATCATCCTAAAATTTGACTAAATAAAACATAAGTATGATACAGAAAGCATTTTTCATGTTATTTCATGTCCCTAATATATTTAAATGTCCTTATATAATCTGATAAGCTATGATACAGTAACGGTTCTTAAGAAGCTAGTATTTTGTGGCCCTACCCTTATTGTCAATGACACTACCAATTCGTCTAGACATTGATTCGATGATATCGTTGATTTTTTACTGATCTAACTTTCTCCACTCTCTTTTTAACAGTGACGTAAGTTGTGATACGCCATCTGTAGGTAGCAGTGAACGACGAACGTTACGTTTTAGAATACTCCATACATTTTCTATGGGATTAAGATCAGGAGAACGAGCTGGCCAAGATAATGTCCTAAGCCCTAATTGAGACTTGCATAAGTTAACTCTACTACTCCTGTGACACGTAGCATTATCATCCATAAATAACCAAGTCGATGGATCACCAAGTTGATCTGTCATTTGGCCAATGTTCATTCGTAAAACATTCACATAGCGTTCAGAATTCATGGTTCCTTGCTGTATGTGAAGTTCAGAGCGGCCATTGGTCCAAATGCCAGCCCAAATCAGTAGAGTCGCACCACCTTGTACCCGGGGACGATGTAAATGTCTCGGAATTTCCTGATCAGATTTTATCCATAATCTCAATCGACCATCACTATCCTTCAGACGGACTGATGCCTCATCAGACCAGACAACCCGATCCCATTGATTTCGCCAATGACAATGACTCATTGCCCATCTGAGACGTCTTTTTGCATGCTGATCCGATAATTCGATCTGAGAGGGCCTCTTACAGCTCTTGAAATTCGACTCAATAAGTCTTCTACGAATAGTGGACTTAGAAATAGACGAGTCTAGTGCAGCCATCTCAGTTAACGAGAGACTTGGATCAACTTTAACAAATCTCAAAATAGGCGGTCTCTACGTTTGGATGTTTTGCGTGGACAGCCAGAGCCCTCTTTACGACAGAGTCGAAAATCATCATTATGCCATCGATGCACATTTGTGTAAGGGACATTTAGTCGCTTGCTTGTAGGTCGCAAAGAAAACCCTAGTTCTAGCAAGGCTGACAATTTGCCTTTTGTGAATGCGATCTCGTTATTGTTCATTTGCGCTTTGTATTGTTTTCAACCGGTAAGAGATAGATTTCTAGCTGAAAGCAATCAGGAGTGCTGCCAACACCACCGCAACGAAGTCAGGAAGCTATGGAACATGAAGTCCAGTTAATCACATGTAGCAGTTACATTACGAGTATTGTTGATGAATAATGGTGCTATACTGGCTCTGATTGACCGATTTTCTTTATTTTTGTTTTGCTTGATAGCTTTGGTTTGTAGAACAACATATTACATAACAAAGGAAACAAATGTAATTTTATAAGAGTGAGGTATGATTTTGTGTAACATTGCTAAATGTAGATCAAATTATCTACTACTTTTTTATCTATAACAGGAAAACAACTCAATATTCATGCTTGAAATTTCCAACAATGATATTAATAAGCACAACTGACATATCTTCCAAATTTCAGAGAAATTCGTTCAAGTTTGGCGGAGTTAGACAAAGTTGAAGTTAAGGCGATGTTTAAGGGTGATCCATTTTTATGAAACAATCTGTAGAAATATATAAAAATATCGGAGTAACCACACTTCAAAGATTCTTACCTGAAAAGGAGCATACTCGCATGATTATGCAGAACTTCTGATGAATAAATTAATGTTCAGCACCTCGAGAAATTGGGTGACGCACACCAGTAAGTGATATAAAAGTTTGACTGAGGTCTTTATTGCAGCAATGTTTCATCTTTTATTGCAATTGAGTTGCGCTCATGCGGTGATTAAGTGTTGCAATGATGTCCTAGTTGACGTCAATTGCTGCCTGGATAAATTTACTTAACTTCACAATGCTTCCTATATCTATTCTTTCAACATTTCATAGAAATCTTGCTTTATGATATCAATAATAAATGATGTCGCTTATTACTACAAATCATTCGGTCTGTAGTTTTATGTTCATTAGATCGTGATTTCCAGAACAGAGTTAACCAACATAAACGACTTCTTGATCGCTTACTCGGCTAGTAAGGATTCGTTCTCTTGGAATTTGAAAGGAATTACTTAGTCGCACGCAGTGGACTATCTGCTCGTGCATCATTTAATAGTCTGCGTTATAAAAATTGTTCATCCATGTCCTCAGACTTTTTAACGCTTCTGAAATTGAACAGTAACTGCTAAAGGACTGACCATCGGACATCTTGATAATTATCAAAAATAACTTCTTAGAAGACTTGTCGAGAGCTTGCCAGGCAGAGCTGAGCCCCGGTCTAGGCATTGATAGGTATATGAATCACGGGAAATTAGATAAAAAGACAAACACGAGAATGTGCGATTTATATTATAAAAAGCACAGAGCAAAAGTCGCAGATTTTCAATTGATCCCTGCCCGAGGAAGCACAATGTCATGCTAGCAAGCTAGGGATGGGGTAGCCGTCATAAACTTGCATTTCTAAGATCAAAATCTCTCGTGATAGTGGTGGTAACTAGCCAAGGGCGGACAGACTCGAGCTCTGGACCATCTACACCACCGTACTGACGTTCGGACTTCAACCAACTGAGGTATCGTGACTTCAATAGAGATTTAAGACTGAAAGTCATTCATAAGTATGTATGCCTTGTTGATCAAAATTCTTCACATCATCTATTAGAAAAACTGGAATTCGCTAATTTCGGTCATCGGTAAGTTCATTAACCATAGAAGAGAGTTATTTGGTTCAAAGTAGTAACAATGTGAAAAATTCCATACCGGTCATATTCAACCAAGCTGGTCCATTGTGTTACAAAATATAGTATACGTTAAAGGTGGTGATCGCATTGGGCTGGAATGGTCAAGTCTGTCTGTTTTTGAATGGAAGAAGTTCAGGTTGGATACTGCAAGTCAGTCCGCGTCATCAGTCTCGAACCCGGTACCGCAGTGATCATAAGAGCTACCGTGGGAGTTAAAATGAATTTCAGAAATATGCCTCATGAAGTTGTTATGATTTCTGTTGAGGCATAGATCACTTTCAAATGCCATCAGACAAACAAAATCATTCTTGCAATTACTCTAAGTCAAATTGATAAAATGTCTCATCCATCATGTGATCCGCTTAGTCAGACTTTCAAGATATAGGAAGTTCAACCTTCATAAATCACTATAATAGATCATTCAACGGCACAAATAAATCAATCAAAACTATTGTCATTGAATGATTGTTGCTAAATGAACTCTTCACCTCATCCTGGCGTGTTCCCAAACTATCTGAGAGAGTCACTTCGCTAGCGTTTTGTCACTCCCATGTCAATCTTCATCGGATTCCAATACCGTCCGTCAGAATACGGTGATCCATCCGCGCGTGAGATCATCTCTCTCTCCCATTCGACTCTGTTGCGAAGATAGAGGTTAACACACAGCCACAACATCATGAAATGAGGAGAAGAGAATCGTAGCGTCGCTCTCTGTACGGGATTGAGACAGCGTGCTGACCTTTCTTCGACTAAGGACAAGATAGAGGTCGGATAGAGGTGAATTGAGGCCATCAGAGGAGAAACGAGGTCAGACAGGGACATCTCGGGGTGTCTAGAGCAATACCAAGTGCAGTGCGGAGTACAAGACGCCAACTTGGTGTGATAATAGGGAAAATGCATTCTGCCGAGTACTTCTGAGGAGACAATGAGGTCGACGGAAGAGAAGTTTGCAGAGAATTCGGTTGAAGTTTATTTAGGGAGCTCTGATAGGCAAACAAAGAGATTTCCTTGCGGTATCTCCATCATCTTTACGTCACTGTTCCAATTCAAACGGCAAAGTTGGATGAATGGAAATGAGTAATTCTCCGAAGATAGTCTCCCACGGATTTCAATTATAAAGAAGTCGGAAAGTCGTAAAAGTTAGACACGGGCTCGTTAAGGCAGAGTTGGAAATGCTACACACTCTCTCGACAGAATCTTGTACTGTAGATTACTTCCTAGTGGCCTCCTGTCCTGCAAATAAATTTGTGAGAGGATTGCTGTCTTGTAAATAAATTCCAGGACGACCACATGCTTTTAAAAATAAATTCCTAGCGGCCTCTTGAGTGACAAGATCCTTGTGTGCCGTGGTTTTCAACCGATTCTCTGATACTTTTGTATTTTTGTTCTCTGTTTCCTCGATGGATGCACGTCCTTGGATAATAAACTTAAATTCAACGTTGTGCAACAAAAGCATTACCTTGCGACTTCTGTTGACATTTGATGGAAATAATGAATTTGAGATGAGATCAGTTGACAGGTAACATTGAGTAATCATTAGAGCTCGACAAAATAGTTCATTTTTGAAGCAGGGAAAGTTTTTTATTTAGTTGGTAAAATTCGTGAAATAGTTTTTTAAGTTTTTTTAATTAATTATGCGATGGATCGGTAAACATTTTGAAACTATATTTACTGATGATATCCCTTACACAATGTTGTAAGCGACAGCAATCGTAATGTCGTGGATGGGGCATTGTGTCGTCAAACTGACAATGATGTCGGACGTTATTGTCCTTGGTGAAACTTTCTCGGACGTTGTCATTGTATGACGTCATCGAATATTTCGTCATCTTTTAGTTTCATTGATGACCGCGTTATTAAATGTTGCAGCAAGTCGCTGATTGATGACCTATGTTCAAATGAATAATTGATTGTCTCTGATTTGTATATAAACATTGTCTTTACCTTAATACAACACACTCATCTCGGAATCCAAACTGGTTTTCTATAACAATATCCCTTACACAATGTTGTAAAACTATTTCGAACAAAAGTCAATTTCAATTAACGACAAAAGGCATCAATAAGAAGACAGTCAACAATTATTGTAATAACAGTTTGTTATCATAATGCGGTAAATATTCTCTGGTTGGATAGCATCATTTTGTAGTTACTGGAGGACCTCTCTATATCCGCTGACACAACAGGACAGAAGCGCAAAATTGAAATGTCATTGGATTCATACATTCAGGAACGTCAATTCAACCTCTACGTAGAATGCTTGTCACATCGGATATAATGTTGAAGGCTGGATTATTTGACAACATGGCGTCTAACTTCGTCTGCAGCGTCTCTCCAGTGACAACCGAAATATTGTTCAATCGTTTCCCCGCATCTACCATTATTTGGCATGCATCAACCAAAGCCAAGCCTTGAGTCTCCAGTTATTTGATGGAAGCAGGTAGAAAATAGAGATTGCCATGGATGATGAGAAATGGAATTATAATTGGCTGAAAACTGGCTAATAGAAATCCATTTAGCTGCCAGTCCGAAAATCGTCTACTTAGTTACTTATGAAAGCCTCGAATCATCTTCTATTTGACTGAATTTGATCAAAGTCATGAGCAGATACTGATGTTAAGTTTCTATCCCGAAAAATAGTTTTTTTTTATTTCTAAAGTACTCAAGATAGTTGAAAACTAATTTTTAGTTGAGAAACTATTATGTCGAGCTTTAGTAATGATTCGGATATTATTGATCATTGTTTCCAAAATCAATGAAGGCACGCCGCTACACTTCTTCGACATTAACATGAAGAAAAAAAAGGATTAAGTTGTCAAATGGATTCGACCTCAGCAACACATTGCTTAATTAACTCTTTCGTATTACCACGCCTTGACTATGAAAATTCTTCGCTTATTGGTGCACCGCAGAAACTCCATAAAATGCAAAAAGTTCAAAACTCCACGTCGAGACCATAGTACTCTTAACTTTGAGAGGACTAAAATAGCTACCGGTGTCGTGCAGAATGAAGTTTAGAGATCTGTATTTATGTTATGAAGCTTGCATACAAATAATGCCTTCATCTCTCCGTGCACAGTTGACTTCACATCAACCTGTTCGACATTTACGATCTTCATTTGATGACATGCGATAAACATTCCACTTTTCAAAAGCCAATATTCGGCAGGCATGGCGTTTAGTACACAAGCATCTCTTTGGTGGAATGACCTGCTACATGGATTGCGATCGACCAAGCCACTTTCCGGCTTTAGAAGTGTTTTGAAGAAACATTTACTTTCATTGACTTCATGGTCAAATTTGCTTTGTCTATTTTTACATTGATTTGCTGCGCTCTGAACCTTCTTGGGAGAGCGCTATACAATACATACAATTATTATAAAAACACATGGCAGCTTTTAAAAATGGAGGTCCTCGTGCAAGAACTGGATAGCCAACATTCTTGACATTCAGAGATAAATACATTTTTGGACTTGTGGATGCATTGTAAATGTATTACAAATGCGTTTATCTCTAAGGTTTGAGAGATCGAGCTATCACATTTTGTCTGGAGGAAGCTTCAATATTGAACATTGTGTTTCCGAAAGTCTTGATATTTTGAAAAATGCACTTAAATGGCTCTTGCACGAGGGCCTTCAAATACATACCGGAATATACAACATATTACATGATACATTGCATTTTATTCACTAATGAATACAAGAAGCATAATTGGACATTATAATTAGCATGCTCTTCGCCTATACTACTACTTTGTTGAACTGACAGAGATCACACTTTGCATTATCACAATTCATGAATTGAACCTGCGCTGCATTTGCTATTAACCAGACTAGCCTGTAATAGAGATAGTTTGAAAGATGCTATCCCCAGAAACTTCACATAGGCCTATGGTAATTCCCACAATACATGATTGTAGGCCCACCTGAGGACAATGAGAATACCTTTAGCGTCCAAAAAGTATACTTTTAGTATACTTTTAGCGTCCAAAAATAGCTGTTTCCGTTCCATCACGAAATCTACACTGTAGGTGACAAGGGAATATCGTGAGTACAAATTCTCTTTATGAAACAGGAGATGAAATATATCTCCAGTTATCAACACGAAGAAGAAGAGGAAGGGAAAACAAACGTGTCACTCAGTACTGAATTGAGAAAGCGCTCTGACCTTCCTTCAACTTAGGATTGAATTGAGGTCGCTTAGAGGTGAGTTGAAGCCACAAGAGGAAGAATGGGGTCAGACGAGAACATCTCTGGGCAACTAGAGCAGTACCAAGTGCATTGCAGAGTACACAATGCGTCAATTAGTTGTGATATTGGGGAAATGCATTCTCTCAAGTAGTTTTGAGGTCAATAGGTACGAGAATGAAGTTTGATGGAAGAGATTCGATCGACTGATTGTTAGGATAAGAGAGAAGAAATCTCTTGCAACAGTATTGACAAAGAAGTAATCCAGCGTCAATGAAAAGATAGTTTCTTCTTAATCTTTCATTATCAAGATCTCGGTTCAGATGGACTGGATCTATTCAACCAATTCCATCATTCCGAATAGTAGCCACTATCACACATTCGGACTTTGACGGGACGGTGAAAATGCATGGAAAGATTTACACAAACTTGAGCAATGTAATCACAAGAGCAACCCAGTTTTAACTTAAAAATACTATGTCTTGAATTTTGTTTTTTTAGTTTTTAGCGATATTCAAACTAGCGCACTATGATTGCACTGATAAATTCATCTACTCCTTTAAAATAGGCCTTGACACAGAGAACACAGCTGTGAATTAGATGAGCGACGCAGGGTGAAACAGGTAGGGATACAGCGGTTTGAGATCCTTCTCCTTTTTACCCATGCATGAAGCCGAGTCAGATAGTATTAGACAGAAATTATGCCGCGGGATGTCAAAAATTCGAATAATATCGTCACTATTCAGCAGTATGCACGCAACCAAATAGGTTGTCTGTGGATGACCAAGAGAGTCGATCAAAACATTGATGTAATGCTTTCCCTTTCGTCAATGACGAAGAACACTTCACGTGTTAAAGGCTGTTCTATGATTCATAGGACTTATTTCTGTACGGGTATGCGGAGAGCCTCCTGAGATGTCATCTTTAATAAGAGGAAGTCACTTGAAGGAGTTGCATCAAGACACTTCAAATACTTTTACTCCTTTGTTTCTGATTTTTGTCCAGAACTCTCTCAAAGCTGAAAACTAATTTCGTGGAGAGCAGGTGTGAAAAGCCAAAATTTAAACTATATCCAATTTCAACTTATTAGTTAGATTAACAACCTGAATTCACCTAAGTAATCACTGAGAGCTTTGTTTTGCATGCCCATGCGGTCTTCTGAGGGAAAATGCATGTACTGATAATGCTTGAATGATATCATCCTTTTCGCACATTGACAGCGATTGAGAGTTATCGGCGCTGTGGCCTTGTGGTAGTGTTCGGGAGACCTTGGTTCAAACCTTGGTCGGGTTAAACCTAAGACATTTAAAATAGGCACACTCTGCATTCTTGCTGAACACTCAGCACAAAAGGAATGAATGTGGGATAACAACTCGGCCACGTGAAAGAAAGACTGAGTGCCTAATGTGCTTCCGAGTTTAAATAAGGTTCTTCTATTTATCTATTATAAGGTAATCTAGAGGTTCCTGACGGGTCTACTACAAGCAGATCCAAAACGGTCCACTTTCAAGTCAGTCTCAGGACAGGGGTAGTCCATACCTTAATCTGGCTTACACGCTCTGAGAGCTTGTGCGACAAGACAGATTAACTGAGCTTCACATGAGATAGCACGGGATTCTGGAGCGAATACCTGACTCCATGTTGATGAAGCCAACTGATGAGGTGAATTTCCAGGTTCGAACATCAGACCGAAAATGGCAATGTAAATTGAACCAATACCTGAATGAGCTGCACCAATATCTTTGTTTGCGATCGCGGTCTCATTAAGGACATTCAGGAGGAATTGAATGTATCGTTAGCTTTCCAAATGGTAGGTGTAAAATGATACCTACAATTTCTTCTGTTTAATATCATCTTTTCAGCAAAATGAGACTTTAAAATAATAACAAATTTCCTTTTTCGGTTTCAAACCTTAGTTAAGGTGAAAACTCCAGGACAGCAATCCATCCCTAGTCCTCTGATAACTGACAAACGTCGACTTTTGAATAAATCTGCGTGAGACAGAATGAGACTACTTGAAAAACTTACCGGATGTAAGGCCACTGATGCCTTCGTAATCCAGCACTCCGCCGATAATAATGCTAGGAGGGATAACTTCTTCCTGGACCAACTTCACCAACGCTTGGTAGATGAAAACACCGAGATCAGAAAGAATTTGACGGAAATCCGAGAGATCAAAGTTGTTGAGGCACTGCTGGTTTTGAGAGGGCGTATTCTCACTGGTGAATGCCTTCTCACCACTGTACTGCTTCAAACAGTTAAGTAGTCGAACCGTGTTCGCAAGCCACAGCACAAGAAGTTCAAGATTGTCCGATCGTTTCTGAAAATCGATTTTCATATATAGAATCACAAAATACATGAATCTAGCTGCTACTACTCTGTCAAAAAAGTAGTAAGCATATCAATCAAATAAGTCTCAAGTAATTCAAAATTACCTTAACGACTCGACGAATGGCAGAAATTGAATTACTAAGAAGTGAGCGAACACGTTCATCGTCGTCTTTGAAGTCTGTATGCCGAATGCACATGAAGAGAACATAAGCGGGAAGACCCGGAAGCAATTCCACTGCAATTCGCGGTTGTAACTCTGCAAGTAGAAACGAGAGAAATGAGAAGATAGTCAACTGGTATTTTCATAGAAAAAAAAATCAACAAAGCAGAAATCGACAGGTTTGAGAGACTCGGCAAATAGTAAAGCGATACAATAAGTAGCGGAGTTGCTGCAATGAGTAGAAAAGCATTTGACTGAATTGTTTCTTGGGTACTTCTATTCTCCCCTGCCCCAGATTTTTGTTGTTCGCACCTGCAAGTGCTACATCGCCGATGATCTTCTCTTGCTCCTAAGTGCAGTCTCACTACCGTCGCAAAAGCGTTCAGTGTGAAGGATTCCTCCGGTCTGTAGAAAATTTACAGCACTTGCTTTGCTATTCACTGAAGACTTGCATTCTAAGTGAGTATCAAAGGGACCAATCCTTCATCTCAAGGTTCAACTAAGACTTCTCAGTGGCATCGTGCTGTCACTCAATTACCAATCAAGTCTATTCTAAATCCAACATGACTAAGTTTGACGAAATTTGATGAATTTGGAAAAAAAGGAAAATTTGGCGAGGAGAGAGAACAAAAGTACCGCCTTATGACACGTGGGTGACGAATATTTGCGTGATGCAGATTTCATTAGAAAGAGAATTTGATAAAATTTGAAAACACTACCATGATGCCAGTCAGGGCCTCACTTCACAAATGCCTCATTGTTCGCCTCTTTTTTTGTTTTAGTGGCAAATATCACTGACATTCGATTCTTTCAAAGTGAATATAATGGAATGACCGGTGGAAATAATACAAAAATATCGTGGCAGTATTTGTCACGATATAAACGCACTTTTCTTCTCAAATTATTCTTTACATATAATTATGTTAATGAAAATTTTCAAGTGCCTTTCGGCCACTCAAACCCTATATTTTTTCTGAGTAATTTTCCAAATAACTTATTGGCATGTGAATAAGATGAAACCAAGTTTCTTATGACAATAGATTGATATCAATACATAAGATGTGAAGTTTCGCCGTGCGGGCTTCCTCACGCTAGTAATGTATGCACGGATGAACGCATATGCATCTACACATTTTCAATTTCTTAGCATATACGTAATTGGACTGAAACGCTAAACACAATGTCACATTAAATTCTTCAATGTGCTTATAAAATAATCAACTATTACCTCAGTAACAACGAAAAAAATATCGTCTTCCCTTCGAAGGATAATAAAGTTTACAAATCACACACACAACGTTTTATTAAAAACATTAGTCGATGAATAAAGTAAAAACCACACTAGTACGGAAGAATGTTATTCGAGCTTTCGACCGTCCTTCAGACAGTCATAATCATGAAATGAATGAAAACATTTACACCTACACGTACACCAAAAGATAAAAATGTTTAAATTTCTTTATTCATTTAACTACGGGTGACAGTGCCTTAACATTACATTAGTCGATGAATTGTAATATGCAAATTTTACAAAATGCTTTGTTAAAAGTTGTATAAAAAGCGAAATGCATCAATTTTTCTGCGCCTTTTAAGTTCAATAGACATTTCATTACCGGTCTAAACATGCAGAGTCTCCCATAAGTGACTACGAATTTTGAATACAAATAACTCTTCTCCTGTTCCATCGATTTACCTGAAATTCTATTATTGAAACTAGATTTCATACGACACATTTTGACACCAACGCTCCTACGATTTCTAAAAGTTATGTTGCAAACAATTCAGTTTACAGTAAAAGTCTGCGTTCGCGAGACGAAGACAATCGTATTGAGCCTCGTCATTCGGTGTCATGTTCGTGCTTTTGCACCGAGAAAATTAAACACAATCGAGTCGTGCATTATTTTCGTGTTGACGATTATACATTAGGAAATTTAGTTTGAGAGCATTTCATACTTTTTGACTTGTTCAGTGCAGACCTATTTCCTTCGAATTCCTTAATTGCGCAGGTTCAGCAATACCATTGGAGCATCAGGCTTAAATTGCCACTTTGTTGTTGAAATTCCGAATCATGGCAGATACACTTTTACACAATGAAGCAAACAAACGCAACTTAAATGGATGTTTCCATGTTTTCTGTTGACAGTGTTGAGCTAATTTATACCAAGATATTTTGGCTTCAGCAAGAAAGCCAACTCTTCTGAATATGGAAATTCCGCTATCATTGATGGGTAAGGAATCTTTCTATGTAATTTCCATAGTCACTATGGCCTACAATTGGGGTATAGAAGAGTTACTTGTCTTTCAAAATGCCTTAATCAAATAGAAAATAAATCTTAAATGGAAAGATTTATAGAATAGAAATAGTCTTAAATTGTGTGTAATACAGCATATAGAAATATTTCCTTCTTCGGACGGTGTTGTGGTATCGAAGACAGCCTGACGAGGGCGGCGTTGAAATTCAGTAGTCGCAAAGCAATTCTTCGATTACACAATTCAATGTCTCTGATGATCAAGAGGAGATATTTCAATATCATGAAATACGGAGGCATTGAATCTGTTGCTGCATAGCTTATAGTCCAGCAGATAGAGCGAGTTTCTACAGGGAACGACGTCGAAAATGAGACTTCCACAGATTGGTGCACTTCCTATGCCTACTATGAATCTGCGCGTCTGCCGAGTTCCGCTGCTTCCTCTTCATCTTCTTGTCAAACAGAAACAAAGAGAAGCACATGTTAATCCAATCGGACGCAAATTGCAGTTTTTTTACAAAAAAAATCTATCTTTTCTCCTATTAACTAAAAATCAACACGTCTAGAGCCATGATTTTTGACATAGAATGTCTTCAGGTCATTCCCAGGGATTGTGAATAATAGATTGGTAAATAAAAATCAATTATTTTTCTATCAATCAATTAATTGCAATTAAGACGACAAGCGATGGCTGGATCAATATGTTCCCTAATGCAGAGAATTCTTGTTCTCGGTGGTGGAAAAACTAAGCTGAAGTATGTATAGCATGCGCGTATGCAGTCCGTTCGCCTGCGATTTTTAATTGTCAAATGGAAGTTTGTCTCAAAGGAATGTGTGTGTAGACCAAAATGCAGTTTGAATGCACAAATGGAAGTGTTTAAATACAGGGTGAGTAAAAAAAACGATTTATTTTTAAATGGATATAAAACATGTTTGTTTTAGTGATAGAAATTCGTTACAAGTTCAGATATTAAGCATATGTCTTCAATTCAATTATGTACTAACCAGATTTGTTAAAAATTTCAAATTATGTTAGATATCTGTGTTCGGATATTAAGCATATGTCTTCAATACAATTATGTACTAACTAGATTTGTTAAAAATTTCAAATTATGTTAGATATCTGTGTTAACTTCTAATATTAGACAGATGATTTTACTGTCTATCAATCAACATAATACATTTCTAAATTTAAATAAGTAAGTTGTTTCTCGACGCATGATATTGCATTCATCATATGATATTTCATTTCTCGATTTGCATTCATCAATATGGAACGCAAAACAAAGGTTGTTGCATGGGCTATCACTTATGAAAACACCAGAGAAGCCAGAAGACGATACGCGAAAGAATATGATGAAGAGGCTCCTCCTGAATCCACAATACGTCGATGGGTTTCTCGTTTCCTTGAATATGGTGACATCAATAAAAGGAGAGAAGGCAGTGGTAGACCCGTTACTGCGAGTGGTGGTGACAGTTTCCAGGAAATCAATCAACGATTGGAAGATAAACCGACAGCATCGACTAGACAGATTGCTACGGAAACTGGTAACTCTCAGCCAAGTGTTGTCCGCTGTCTTCATAAAAATGGACTTCATCCATTTAAGGCAACAAAAGTGCAAGCTTTATCCAAAGATGACTGTGAAAGAAGATTAGAATTTTGCCAATGGTTACGTCGTAATCAAGAGAGTGACAGTGACTTTTATAAGAACATCATATTTTCCGACGAAGCTGTTCTTCACGTCAACGGCATAGTGAATCTTCATAATCTCCACTTCTGGGCAACTGAAAACCCACACATGCAGATTGAAAAGCTGCAAGACCGACACTCGGTCACGGTATGGTGCATGGTTGGTCCGTCCGGCGTCTTGGCTTACGATATCAGCTCTGAGACTATGAATAGAGACCGCTACTGCACAGTACTTCGCGAAAAGGTGATCCCTTACTTTCGAAGAAGATCGAATCGCAACAAACTTTATCAACAAGATGGAGCTCCGCCTCATTTCAGTCTCACCGCTCGGTCTTTGTTGGATGAGCATCTTCCAAACAGGTGGATCGGGAGACAGGGAGCAGTTCGATGGCCACCAAGATCACCGGACCTCACTGTTTGTGATTTCTTTTTATGGGGAGCTCTGCGAGATGAAGTTTACAAACAGGCTCCAAGAACCGTGGAACAATTGAGAACAAGAATCGAAGATGAGCTGGGGACTTTCAACCCAACAATGTTTCAGTCATCGTACGAGTCTTTCGTTGAGCGATGCAATGAGTGCATTCAGTTGGACGGTGGTCAAGTTGAAGGTTGACATTCAATTCGTTTATTATGAAATACCTTTCTTATGCATTCTGACAGTTCAGTTTCATGTTTAGAGTGATATTTAATAACTTTCGTTTTTGTCTTATAACTATGGGAAACTCTATCAATGGGAATATTTCCGTCTTCTTTGGACTGATTTCGGGTAAATATTTACATGCAGGATAAAATAATAATAATTTTTGAGATCTACCTAAGCAATACATAATTTGAACGATTCCTTCGTCAAATTGAAGACATATGCTTAATATCTGAACTTGTAACGAATTTCTATCACTAAAACAAACATGTTTTATATCCATTTAAAAATAAATCGTTTTTTTTTTACTCACCCTGTATGTAGCATGCTTCCCTTATATACTTACTTTGGTACACATGTTTAAGGTGAATTTTTAAAAACATAGGAATAGTACTGAGTGCCAGTTAGCAGTTAATGTTAACATAGGCGGAATTTATGGACACTCATCCAAATAATTGCAATTAATTTTTCTATTAAATTGATAATTGGATGCGAATTATCAATCAATTGATTGGTCCAATAAAATTGCAATTAATTTTTTACAATCCCTGGTCAATGCCTATCACATTCAGATTTGTGTCCCATTAGATTAACATGTGTTTTCTTTGATCCCGTCTGACAAGAAGAGGAACTACGAGTGCTAACTCGGCAGACGTTCAGATTCCTACAAAGCACAGAGTCACAGAGTGTGCATCATTCTAAAAGTCTCATTTTCGGCCTCGTTCTGGCTACCGGACGCTGCTTCTTCACAAGTCACTCATTGTTCAACCAACTCGAATAGGAATACTAAGAAATTCGATGTTAGAGAAAAACGAACACTTATCTTCAGGGAGGAAAAATGGACGCCCAACGTGGGGCTCGAACCCACGACCCTGAGATTAAGAGTCTCATGCTCTACCGACTGAGCTAGCCGGGCGCTGCCACACCGACTGCCGTCAGAGGGAGTGATACGTGCACGCAGTTGCGCTGATAATGACGTTGCGGCAACGTTATTAATAGCACCCACGTGACTGAATGACATCATGTGCTAGCTTTCCTCTAACTGCAGTGCGCCAGCCAGCATTTTAAATGGATTTTCATGGCAGATTTTCTTTTCTTTCTTTCACCTGCTACAAAAACCTAATTTATTGATCCTTTCAGTGACCGAATAGATGCTCACCGTAGATGAGATTTCGGAGCAGATTTTGTTCGTCTTCCTTCCTGTAATCCAACATACCGAGAGAATGTTTCGGAGTTTCCTCAACCCCATTGACTTCCTCTTTCTTACTTACGCCCCCAACTTCTCCGCTGCTCAAATTTCCGTCTTCTTTGTGTCCGATGCTAACAGAGGTTGAATACTGAGCAAGACGTTCAATCTCATCCCACTCCGCAGTCATTGAAGAACCTTCATAGCGTTGAAGCTTCGCGACACAGGTCCGTAGAACACGCTTGTACTTCCGGATCAAAATATCTTGTGCTTCGTTTGTCTCGCGAAGATCGAGATTATCTGAGGTCAGACGAGTGATTTCGTGCTGCATACAAGCATCGATCTTCTGATCGGAGCTCATAGACATATCCTGAAAGACGCAAACAGGTTATCAAAAATGCCATATGAGTGTCAAATGTATCAAAAATGCTTTAGAATGAAATTTGCCAGACTACTCAATCAGCAACACAGTAGAGAGATGTCACCGGAAACAGAGGGACAAGAGACCGGATACCAAATCGCTCAGATTAAAATTAAGCATTCCGATAAACCATGGCAGAAAAAAGGAATATAAAAAATCAATCGCTTTCAATATAACAACAATAAAAAGTTTTCCATTTTTGGTCAACGGTTTTTGCGATTAAATTCGCTAAAAGGTCACCTCTTGAGTTATGCAATTAATTTCTCAAACATACATATTCAATTTAGTATGGATGCATTGCAGTTCATCTATGAAAAAAAATGAATAACGCCTGTCTTAAAACTTATTTGCGATGATGGCCTGAGTAGAGATCTCCATAACTTAACATTTCATCCCTCATAAACAATTCACAAATAAATCAAGTTGAAATATTATTCTTGATGTTCACTCTATAAATAAGCACAGCCGCCAAATTCATTTCGCGAATATCGAAAATTTATGTTGTATACAATCAGGGATTGTCAAAAATTAATTGACCTCAATTAATTTTTAATTAATTGGAATCAATTAATTGATTGGCTGATAAACCAATTTCAATTAATTAATTGGTTAGAATAAACAACTTCAATTAATTGATTGATCAATAATTTTTCCAATTCCATTTCATTAATTGATGCATTTTCCAATTTCGATTAATTAATTTCTTTCTCCAATTAAATTGCAATCAATTATTGACAATCCCTGTGTACAATGTAGCTCGTCCACTATTATTCAAGTATAAATATTGAACTCAATTTAAAATATTAAATGATGAATTTTTTTTGCGTGAGAATAAATGATCATTGTGTTAAATAAATATTATTATAAAGAATTATTAAATATTAGATATGAAATATCAAATAAATGATTATTAAATAATTATTCAATAATATTAGTTAAATAAATATTAAATATTTTATTAAATATTGATAAAAAAATAATACAATTTTCAAAAAACATGCTGTCTGTTCAAGTAAACGACTCTTCCCAATCAACAAAGTTGTGCATTCAAGTCAAAAATTGTTAGACATCTTAGTCAATCAGTTCAACGCATTCGTATTATCATAAAGAACGCTGATCATTTTTTGTTTCATATATGAACCACCATCGTCGGGCAATACACACTTAAATTTTAATTGCATATTTATTCTTTACTTATGTCACAATAGTACAAGTATTCTCATGTATGTATACTCATCATCATGAAAATTTCGTGAAATAAATTCTATAATATGCAGCTAACATCGCAACATCAAATCCAGTTGTTTGTGAAAAACGATTGACCCAGGCTTCCGATAAATTTGACAGAAAGTTTCAAATGCACTGTATATGTATATCAGTTATACCACCATGCAAAGAAATATCATTTATGCAGTTCAACCAAATAAATAAATGCAATAGATACAATGATGAGAATGTATAATTGAATCAATATATTATCATATTATGCAGGCATGAGCATTGTCAGTGTGTATCCTAACCAATATCTAGAACACATCAGATCGATTTTTCATTAATAGCTGATCTCATAATTGCTGAACAGATTAGAAGCAAATATTAACAATTTGAGCCAAAACTTTAATGGAGTTTAAAGTTAATCAACCACGTAATACGGTAAGTTTTGTTATTTTGAAGCAAAAAATGAGCACTAATTGAGTTTGAGTAATAGAATAGAAAATGAGAAATTTTCATATTGTTTTAAATTTGTACATAGAAGAATCTAAATTGCCTTATTTCGATGTGTCATAACTTAATTCTTATGCCTTCAAGAAAAGTTTTTCTGAAAAGGAATTCATGCTATTGTAGCTCATAATTCCTTATATGATATTATGTAAGACACGACGCATTTGTGAAATCTCAGATGAAATCTCTTTGATATTTTGACATCATCTACTACATAAACAAATCGCTTTAGGAGCGTACAATTAGAGTTGGAACCAGTGGATAGAGAAATAAGGAAGAGAAAAGATTGAGCTTGGATCTACAGGCAACGCACCGGTATGATTTATGTCATGAAACTATAGTCTGCCATGAGTGCACTCATTGAACATATTGGCTGCATATCACATCAATGAATGATATCGAAAAAAAATTGATATTGTCGTTTAAAAGATAAATTTCATCAAAATTGTCGCAAAAAAACTTGACTGTCTTATTACCAGGGTGCGCATAAAACGATCATTAACAAGTGATCGTTTTATGCGCATAAAAATGCGCTTAAAAAAGTAATTTTATGCAATGAAAACTGTATTTATGCAATATCATTCTGATTATAGAAATAGTTTCAATATAGTAAGAAATGTAGGCCTATGTATGTGCAAATGCTGAATATGTGTCAGCACTTTGAGTTCATTCGTAATATATAATGAATGCGGATGCGTTCTTTAGGCATACTAATGCGATTGCTCCTCATAAATGCCTTGTATTCTGAAAACGTCTCTCAACGTCAGAAGAGTTAACCGGAGATAGCGACAATGGCAAATCCAATCAATATCCTTCAAAGTCTCTCTCAACCAGCTTCTTGAAACCTGTGTTCTTTTGAAGAACACGTGCTCCAGCTTGGTCCTTACATTCGCATCAAAGTCATCGCTGATACCACCCATCAGTTGTTTGGCTTCAGACGGATTGCACTTATGGTCTTGAAGCTGCTTCAGACAACGAGGAATAGAGCCATATTTAGAGGAAATGTCTACGGTACCTCTTGCAATCTCGGTGTCCGATTTTTCGATCAGTTCCTTCAGGTTAACGATTGCTGTACAGTCATCCTCCAAGTCAACAATCACTTTTTTCAGGGTCTGATAATTGGTGAGGTAGTATTCTACTGCCTCTATCCATATGCCCCAAGGGGTGGTTATCGGAGAGGGTGACAGTGACATGTGAGCTTCTTCCAGCTTGCGACAAAGAGAAGGAATCACAGGAATCCGACCAAGCAGCATATGTACCATGTAGTGTCTTCTGAAAATATGGAATCTTCAAGATAAAAGTACACATTGTCCACTGCCTGAGACTTAGACCATTATCTAAGGTAGAGGACAGAAAGGAAAAGATAGGTGTCAACACAGGAAACGAGACACAATTTGTTCATCGTCCTTATTTAAGAAATCATCTATGTATGTATTTAAAAGCACTTATTTTCATGATATGCATTTTTATGCAATTAAAGCTGAAAAATGCATTTTTATGCATTTTATGCATTGTGCATATTTGGTCGGCCCTGTTTATTACAACCGACGATATTATGATGAACGATCAGTCTCTTCTCCAGCTATTCTATGTTTTTCATCAAGCAAAGTTAGAAATTAATAACATTAATAATTCCATGTAAAATTGTTGACTTCTATCATGAAAGCAACTTCTATGTATTCAGATAGATATTCCTAATACCAATTTGGTTGTCATTATTCCCTTAACGGCAGTTAGAGATAATAACAATCATAAAAGCATCCGAATAAGAAAATAAAATCATTAAAAGCAAACGGATTAAAGAGTGAAGTTAACTGCCTATATTATAGAAATCTACAGGTCCTTGTAGAGTAGATGTTCAGCTAATGTAACTGCGACATCATCAGAGATTGCAAGTCAATTAGCATATGGAATATTTTAGCGTCAACAAATTAGTCAGAGAGAATAGTGAAAGCAAACAGGGATATGTGCTTGATATATATCAGAGAAGTTAATCCTATTCTGAATTTGGTGTGAGTTTGAAATTTCATGAGTAACCCGTTTTCTTCACTCTGAGAATTAAAACAGAAACATGCTCGATTGCTAGTTACCTTGAATTTACGGCGACCGTTTCGTCTCTTCAAGAAGCCAAATATATTGAAAGTTGTAAGAACTGATTTCTCAGGATTTGTATTGAGAAAGTTGAGCTAAGCATAATTGAAATGATAGGCATTATCTTCGCGGACTTAATTTATTTGAAACATGTACGTATAATCCAGTACGTATACGTACTATAAATAGTCCCTGGGAGTTACTTTATGCGGACGATCTGGTACTAACGGCTGAGACCAAGAGTAACGCAAAGGAGCTATTCTGCAGATGGAAGACTGACCTTGAACAACGTGGTCTCAAAGTGAACATGCAGAAGACAAAGATTATGGCCACAGGAAAGAAGGTGCAAAACGCGAAGCAGTCTGGCAAGTGGCCGTGTGGGTGCTGTGGCAGGGGAGTTGGTGTCAATTCCATCCTTTGTGTCTCCTGTAAGAAATGGTGTCACAGGAAATGTGCTCGTCTGCGAAAGGTGACAGGAATTGCAAACTTTCGCTGTCCGACTTGCATGGGACACAATGACATACCAGAGGACGACTCCTTGAGCTTTGACGGCCTCTCCGTAGAGGAAGCGCATGAGTTCTGCCATTTGGGTGATGTGCTTAGCTGCGATGCAGGAGCAGAGAAGGCGATGGGGTCCAGAATTTCGGCAGCATGGTTGAAGTGGAGGGATCTTAGCAGCCTGCTGTGCAATAAAGACATCCCAATAATGTGTAGAGCGAAAGTGTACGAAACGTGTGTGCGATCAGTACTATTATACGGAGCGGAAACCTGGCCGTTGACTCAGCAACAAAGAAGTCGACTTGAAGTGTGTGACCAGAGGATGCTGCGCTACATGATGAAGATCAAATGGAGAGACCGGGTCACTAATGACGATGTAATGGAAATGTGCGGGCTGACACACCTGAGGAACCGAATTCAACAGAGGAGGCTTCGATGGTTTGGTCATGTCAGGAGAGCGGAATCCATGAAGGTGGAGGGAAAGCGCCCAGTTGGAAGACCAAAGAAATCATGGCGAAACTGCGTTCAAGAAGACCTGGATGCCCTCAACATCAGCGAGCACCTTGCCCAAGATCGGGACCAGTGGAAGCGAGCCATCAAACTCCGTCCAACCTCAAGCAATGGGACAAGAAGGACGTAAAACGAGAAGTGAAGTGAAGTGAGTACGTATAATCCACACATGAGATGGAAATTGATCTTTACCTGCTGCTACACATGGAGAAATAGTGTTTACACAGGCACCTGTTTCAGTTGTATTTCTAAGAGGTCCATTTAAAGGATGAAATCCTCTTTTTATGGATCCAGATTTCTATAAATGCCACTTTCATGACTTCAGCCCCCTTAATGATCTTTTGGGTAAATAGGTGCCAATTTTAGGGTGCGGTGAGTTAAAAATCGGAGAGTTCCCTTCCACTTTTCCATTCCCTAGAAGTATAGTAACGAAATAATATTTCGAAACTTTTGTCTCTAATAAATATTATATCTAAAGCATTTAAATCAAATCGATGAAGTATTTATTGCAGTATATAATAGACAATGAATGAGGAGCAAGAGTAAATACACATACGGCCTAATGTGCACAATATCAAGGAACTTCAGCCATTCATTATTATGTTTCACTGACAATCGCATTATCTGGGACAGACGGCAATGTCAGTCAATAATTGTGAAGAACACGTCTATGGGATTCAATTTGATTGAACAGATGACAGGGTGCTGTCATTATTTATACACGGAGTAGTTTTGTGTAGCTATTTACATTTCATGGAAATCAAGCGTGACAATCAAAGGTTTCAAAATACCTTTTTTGGAGTGCCGGGAATTTTTCAATGTAGCAAATAACTATCAAGAATCTGCAGACATGTACTTTAAAAATCGATTTCAAAATCACCGCACCGTATACAAAATGCCAAATAATTGGAATGAAATTATAGAGAAATGGATCCCTCAAAATTGAACTATGGCAGATCTGATGAAACTTGCCCCCTCCTCCCCTTTCGTATTTTCCTAATAATTTATTTGTCAGCCATCCTAACTCCATAAGAAAACATCACATCATTGTGCAACATTGACGTGCATCACACCAATACCGACATAATCAGAACAATTCAATAGATTAAACAGAAAGAAATAATGTCATCGAATAATAATTGAGCATTAGCGTGCAAACAATAACACCTCAAGTAGTTGTACAAATGTCCTCTTCGTTACATTCACCTCAAGTGTGAGAGACCATGTTATTGCACATGCGGCCGTTACCGGTTAGACAACATTCGTGTTACCCGAGGGCCATCTACCTCCATTATCTGCATATAGTATGTGCTCAAACCACGCTGCAATGTACAGGAGGAAAATAACAAAACGCGGAAGAAAATGGTGCTCTGATGTTAGTGCAAGTCCTTAATGCTGCCCATTTAAGGATAATGTCCTTCCCCCAAGGTCCAAAGCCATCTGACGCAATACAGGTCGTACATTCTTAAAATGACTTATTATGACACATTGATGATGAAATCAATGTTGATGTATTTTGATTTATGATACATTAAAATGACTTTGAGAAAAAGGCAATGAAACTTCATCAGAATGGGAGACATTGGCATGATAAGGTCTCCCATGTTGGTCTAACGAAAAGAAAGCTGAGAGCTTCAGTATCTGTGATGTTTAAGGATAGCAAACGTGATGTTAACGGTAATCCTAAACATTCTGTTAAAAAATGTTAACAAAATACCCATTTTTCATAAATTGAGGCATATTGCATTTGCTTTATAGAGATTTTTCAGTGGCAGACCCTCCAACTTTAGGAAATAAAAGATTTGATCATTAATTTATCAAATATTACTAATAAAATACTAATAGACAAAACATGCGACTCAAACGCTGCAGTACAGAAAAATTAAGCAAGCGCGGTAATAATCAATTGGGTAAAATTCAATTTAAAATAATCGCTTCCAAATGAGTAACAATACTTCAGTTATGCCATATAGGATCAAATTTACATACGTTCGCGACGCCCTTCGTCTAACTGACAATACTACGAGTACCATAACTCAAAAAATATACTGTCAGCTAAACGCAACGCGTCGGGAGCATTTGTAAATTCAATTCTTTTTAAAAAATAGAAGTGACGCAACTAATTTGGGAGCGATTTTTTGCTGAACCCAGAACTACATAATGAAGACCTCTCGCATTGAAGCATCTTGAAAAGGTGCTTATTTCGCTGTATGTCCGAATTTCTGCTGTCAATCTTTTATCTATCAAATGTAGGACAGCGATGTCATCATATATGCTTTCCTGCTTAAAAATGCTGACACGTATGCTATTTCAAGACCTATTACACTTGTCAATATAGGCTTGGACCATGAGGGAAAGTTTACCGATTATTACATTGACAATGACTTAGAAAACAGGGATTATGAAATGAATCGAATGTTCCCTGACTAACTACACCGACACTGCACAACGAGTAAAACGTTCTTGAGCAAACATCGGTACATACGCTTAATACTGCAGAGAGCTGGATAAATAGAATGAAATGTTGATTATGATGAATTGATCTAACATGACGATGAGCACTTACCTGTCCAACAATTCGATTCAACCGTTCGTTCTCCTTACGTAAATCCTCAACTTCCTTCTCATATAATCCGTACTGTTCGTCCTTCTCTTTCAGCAAGTTGTCCAAGTCCATTTGTAAGCGCCTACAAATGAATTAAGGAAGTGAAACAACGATGAACTCATCAATGATTCCTTGCAGACAGAGAATTCCTTTACTGATGCAGATTTGCATAGAAATCTCCTCTCATTAAGCTACAAGCATTGACATTCAACGTGCGAATATCATTTCCAATAGATAGCGAAGCGAATCACTTGCATTGCATCTACTTTGAGAGTTAAGAAATTAAAGATTAAAATGCGTTGCTTTGCATGTCACTGAATGGTAAAATAATTAATGAAGCTTCAAATTGGTTTCTCGATGCACCAACTCTTATCTGAATGATTTAATTATGATTAGCTGACGATAGATATTGGCATTATTAAAACTTATCACCGATTTTCATGATATATTGGTATCATGCCTCTGATACCGATGACTTACCACTTTAATAAAACCATACTCTAAAATCGGTGCATGAAAGAAAACATGCTTCTACAAGTCTACAAAAAGCAATGGGAACTAACATCAAATCTTTCGATATTTTCAACTTTTAAGTAATGTTTTTAGCTAAGCTCTTAGAACGCCATGAAGCAAAAAGAAAAGAGACATGCGGTAAAACTGAAGGATGATACAGGAAATTATAAAAAAAAAAATCACTCAGTACTGATAGAGATGGACACTGTAAAGATGATCTGCTGTACATTAATACGATTGATGGACGCGCAGTCATGAGCAATGAAATTTAGTGAAAACCGTTTTACTTTTTTTAATTCCATGAATTTTTTTGTGTTCTCGATGAAATTGTTTTCAACAGTTCGTTTGCCACAAAAAAACGTACAAATGATCCCTCCTTCAGATGGGGTTTCCGCTATTATAATGCGTACAAAAGAAAGGACAGAGCCGGAGATACACCCATAACTACAGGAAAGTATTTTCTAATCTTCTACGACAAGGCCTAAGAAATTACTCATGTACTATTTCGCTGTGCAATGATTAAATAGAAGTGAAATGCCGGCATTGAATGCTCAAATCAATGACGAGTTATTTAACCTTTACAAGAATCTCTGATTTCGCAATCAAATGATCTCGCAGTCACAATTATCTGTCGCAAAATCCCTCGAATACGAGAAATTCGCAAAATGAGTCGAGAAAATTCCAAAAGCTAAGGAAGGAGGCGCTGACTTGGTACCGAGAACTTAACAAGGGTAAAGATGAGGGTTATCCAGATTCTTAAAGTTTGCTGAGACACGACAAGTAAATTAACTGGTGCAGAAATATATCATAATATAACGGATGATTGAATAGCTTCACACAATTATAGGCAACATTGCTGCAAGTCAAGGGTGAGTCAGAAAAAAAGTTTTTTGGTCTCTATGAAATCTTCTTCAATTGTTATTCTAAATTCTTTCTTAAGTTGACAAATTCATATTTTATAATATCTTCATCTGTTATAGAACATATAAAAGCCGCAAATTGATGTCTCAGTTTATGTCATTCAAAATAAAATCATCTGAGTAACGGCTAATACATTATGCAATCATTCTTCAATTCACTAGAACGTCACTCAAGCCCTGGAAAGGAAGATGAAACTTGCTGCATGGACAGTTACATGCTCCAACGAATAAAAAAAACCAAGGACGAATTTCATGAGACTTTCATGTTAACTGGAGTGTGAAAGAACAAAATCTTCTTTACTAAAGCAGCGAGAAATCAGCTACTCTTGTGATCAGCGAGAAGTCTGGTGACTGCAGGTCAGTCACCGTTTGTGCTATTGATAATTCATATCGGCGTCCGGAATGTCGACATCAGAGAAAAACAAAGAGCACTGAACAACTCTACTGCAATGTTTTGTAGCAGCATGATTCTCCGAAAGTTCGACAGAGCGAAATCCGGAACAGATAGTACCGAACAGATGTTGCTCTTCTCATCACAACGCTGCAGCGCTAGCAATTCTCAATAAAAAAAATCATAGATCGATTGGAAAGGTTCTGTTGAATGGCCACCTCGATTTTCAGATCTTGCTGTTTGCATCTTGCTTCTTTAGGGAGTTTAATACTCCCCAAACCGTGCGTATGCACGACTTGCAAAGAATATGACACATTCCGCATTCCCATAGCCAGCATTCGAGAAGAAATTGTACCTTGCAAATCTGATGCTTGTCAAAGGGCTTACAACTGCTTTGTTCGCCGCTGTCTTCTCTGTATTTAGTGGGAAGGCTCCCAGTTTGAATGAGTGTTGCAAGTATAATCTTTGTGAATATTTGCAACTGGCAGATAGGTATGTCATCAAAATAAGGTGCAATTTTTGACAAAGATTCTATTAAAACGAGATAACGCTTTTTATGACTCACCCTGTATATTAGACTTGCCTTATCTTATTACTATTCGATGCTTTAATAGTAGCGCGAAAAATTGACGTGACAAATTCCCATAAATTCTTAGGGGATTACAGAATACAGTGTAGCACTACATTTAATTATGGCTGACTGGATAAGCGATGATCATACTCTGAATACTCTGCAATGATCACACTTTCCAGGAATGAGAGATGATTCATCTTTCTGACCTAGGCATATCCCAGGTGAGCTCGCTTACTGAAACTCCCATAACTACCTAAGAAACATTGTAAAGAGAAGAATATTATCCACGATAACTGAAGTTAAGTCGAAATAATCTAAGAAACAGCTGATTGATGAATGCGGTATTCAGGTCTGAGTAGCACTTCAATTTCAAATGATCTTGACCGACCAGAGACAAGTATTTCTTCCAGGAAATAATCATTGTAGATTTACTAAATACAAAACGAATGAAGCAGCTCACCTGTTGGCTTCCTTCTGTGTCTTGAAAGCCATTTCCAGTTCTCCATCTTCGTTGATAAGATCACACTCGCCTCCGTAATTGTCATTGGCGATCGTAGTTCTGTCTTTACTGGCAAGAATTGATCGCAGTTGAACGCATTCTTCTCTTCGATTATCAAGCTCCATCCGCATGGCTTCCAGTTGGGCTGCAACGAGAATCGTGATTAGGATATGCGTTGTCCATGATGTCAAATCTATTACAAATTAGAGAATAAAAAATTTGCAGTTAATCGAATTTAATCTTACAGCTGAATCCTAGGTTCTAACAAAGCTTCAGGATGTGTGAGAAATTCATGGTAGGCCTACTGCCTTCATTACATCAAACTTTGATAAACTAAAATCGTTGTAGCCACTTGACAGGTCGAAACATTGAATAATTGTAATCTGACTGCATCTTCGTCAAAAGCGAATATCTCGCCAAGTGGAAAATCCATCTGATGATCACTTGTCTTGATGCATTTCCAAATTCATCAAACAAAACAATCGCGTACAAGTGATGCAGATCAAGATGGAGAGATATCGATTCTGGCTGAATTGTACGCACAAAACATTCAATCTTCATGAGCTTGTTAAATTTTCATAATTTCCAATGTTGTATATTGCATCCGAGATTTCGTGGACGGCTACGTCTAATGAAAAAAATCATTAATTCAATTTCTTTCGTTCAGAATTCGTAATTTGCTATTTTCATAAAACGAAGATTTTATCTTCTATGAAACGAAGTCAACTGTAACATAGAAAATAACCTGATCTTTGCGACTGTTTCGAAGGGAGACTTCGGTTCGACAAGTTTCTGCTAGTTATTCAAGACAGAAACTAAGGCATCTTCGTATTGATTCATGCATTTATGAGGATGACTAATTATCGAGATAACGACAACTTGAATAATGAATTGCACTACAAACTACATTGATTATTTTTCCCATTATGCTGAATTTGCGAAACCTGTAGAGTTGAACTCAATAAACAGTTCACAGTTGTCTAAAAGTGCACAATTCCATGTACAAGTAAAATCTAGCCAGGATACTACCTGTCTTCATGTCAGGAGTGCCCATTAGTTTTGACAATTTTTTCATGGAAAATATGAGATCGGACACTTATATTTTTTTATATCAAACGTATTAAATCCTGCAGACAAACGCAAGGCGTCTTAAAATTAAAACACATGAAATTCCGCAGAAGTGCAAAAATACAGGCAAACCAAGTTTTCCATTAAGAATTTATTGACTGAGTACTCGAAATGCTTACCCACAATTCATGTCGTGATTTATTGCTGCAATCCTTAAGAGATGACAAATGCGAATGCAGAAACCACTTACTGTTAACCGCATCTGAACAAAATAGCAAAAGTAAACAAAGATCTGTAGAAAATAGGAATAGCATCCTCTTTTAGAGGACATGAATGCAGAAATTACGAACACGCGTTAGCGTCCCAAGAATTTTGCATCCACATCTGATAGAAGTGGATAAGTGGATTGGCATTCCAACCCAATGAAGATGAAATCCATGGCTATACATCGTGTATGCCTATGCGATTATTTGAAATAATAATTGTGCTAGATATGGATTTCCAGCACGACATTACAGTTCTTTGCATTATTGTCAGCGCATTTAAAAAGTGGTTCTTGAATAGACAATCAATGGATTGAATTCATTAAGATGTGATTGCAGTTCCTCGCACCAATTCTCGACGCTTCGCGTCTAGTGCTTCAAGTAACATAGACAGTCCGCTCACTTATGGCGGAAGCACTGAAAGCTATGCGGTAATAAACATAATTACTCTGAAAGTCTGACTATTTATAATTTCTATGGAGATTTGACATGGAGTGCTTCTTCCGGACATTAAAGCAGTTTTTAACTCAATGCAATTTCAATGTAATTCATCGGAAGACAATAACAGTTGCGGCATAAGTGTCCGCTGATTGATGTAGAAATCGTCAAGAATTTCATCTTCATTGGGCTAAAATAATCACTTCACTCATCTCGATTAGTTGTGAAAGAAAATGCATAGCAAATAATTATGAAAGTGTTATTCGGTCTCGCAAATGCATTCGCAGAAAAAAGCACATCTCCGGCATTGAAGCGATTTGGAAAAAATAAAAAGTGCAACAAGGAAGCTGTTGGAAAGTTTGACGCTTATTCTCAGACCAATCGCTTGAGATTTCAAGCAATAATTTATGGAAAATTCTTAGAATTTTCGTCGGGCAACCTTGACTGTGGTTGTGAATTATTTGAGAAATAATGTGAACTCACGAATGACTTTGCAAATTTCTAACCTACAAATAAGTTATCCATCCTTCGATTTTTAAATCTTGTGATCGATAAATTTCTTTAATGACATCGATTATGGCTTCAACTTGTATCTTTGCTTTTCAGTGGTGTGAGATTTCCAGTTAAATGTTAAGCATTAAAATGCGAGGCACGCTAGCGGTCCATTTGCTGCGTTGTCTGAGTTAGTCGTTACTCGAAAAAAATAATACGGAAAAGTGTTGAGTATTTCACGACAATGATGAATCTTCTGATAAATCAAAGGCGGTCAAAGAAAAAAAGTGGATGCACAATGTCAAGAAGGATATGGAGCTCCTAAATCTCAGCCCTCCACTTGCACAACACCGGACGGTGTGGAGGAAGCGCACTCATGCAAACAAGGATCGATGTAGCCCAAATTCTGTACCTTCAAACCTGGGGTTAGCAGTAAGAGTGAGCAAGCAATCGGATAAGCTTTGGGCAAGTAAGATGAACTAGGTCTTATAGATCTACATCACAAACTACTCTAGAATATCTCGGAAACATTTTCTTGTTACTGTCGCGGTTTGCATGTTGGACACCCCTGATTTATGCTGCGTTGTCTTGCATAATTGTCATGACAGACAACATTCCAGAATTTCTGACTGATTCCCATCTTCGATACTTACACACTATCTCCTTGCCCGCGGTATTACTAGAAGTGGCTTTTCGAAGATTATCGAGGTCTTGCTTCAGTTTGACGTTCTCCATTTCATATTCTTGTGTCTTGAGGTTGTAATACGTGGCATTCCCCTTGGCGTTCACCTCATTGCTGTCCCCACTCTTCTCTCCTTTGTTGGCGACGCGCTGTTGCAGCTGTTCTACACGACTTCGCAGACGACGATTATCGCGATCCAACTCTTCCACTTTCTTGCGAAGAGTCATCAGAAGGAATACATTACCAGCTCCTTCACCGTCCTGAAAAAGTAATCGTGAAAGTTATCATCGGTGACCGACATTTCATATAAATGTATTTATTTCAAAATGTTTGAGAACATCTTGGAAAACTTCATAATACATACGATATAATATATCGCATATATTATATTATATATTAAATATATTATATTTCCTTATTTGATTACAAATACAGAGAAGGTTTTCCTACATGAACTGTTCTGATATTGAATTAATTGCTGATAAATTACTTATAAGCAGCGAATTTCCATGGCACAGTGATCAAGTGCTTGGCCTAACCATCTTTCGGTCCAGAGGTCGAACCCCAGAAGTGTCATTGGAAGTCGTCAGGAAGGGAATCTGGACTAAAAAGATCACAAAGCTCCAGATCTTAAGTCTGACGATGTCAGCACCGTCGAAGTTCTCAGTATGGGGAGTAGTGACGTTAAACCATCACTTCTTCATTCAGAGTGTCGTAGATATTGCTGTGAAATGTTACTATCATTCGATAAGGAAACATCAGCCGTGTTTTCTAATGAGTTCGAAAGGTGTTTGATGTCAATAACTTCGCATCGTCGATGTAAGCTAATTGCAAGGAAACACCGCTTCGCATCGTTCCACACCATGAGCAGATCTTCCATCTCCTGACCGCATGGTCACAGAAGGGCTGAAGACATGGATACATTCAACAAAGTAAGGACGGTTTTGTAACATCTGGGCCTATGGAGTGTCAATTTGAGAGACATCGATGCTACTGAGGTGATACATTAAAATGCAATTTCGGTTTTCTCCTGATCAGATTCTCATTCTTCGAGATGTCGGTGACACTATTTCCTTATTGTTTTACTCCATCGAGCGTAGCTCCACTCCATGTGTCGCCGTTGTGCAATCGCTGCCTACGGTAACACATTGACATCTAAATCATTATTAGTTAGCTCTCAGTAGTCGAATTTGTTTGTTATTGTTGCTACGCAAACTAAAATGTCAAAGTTTAATTATAAATAGAGAAAGTTAAGTTTTTTATCACATGGAAGGTCGCTTTGTAGTGATTATACGCTTCAGGCAGCTATCCAGCATGAGGAAATCTGCTGTTATCAACCTGTAACAGTACTTCTCAAGAGAAGACGAAACATAACTAACTTGTCATAATGAGTTTCTGAATGACAAAGTTGGAATAAATGGCAGAAAAGATATTAAATTATCTTCATAAGTTAATGCAGTCGCTAGAGAGATTCATGATTCTAATTCATAATGCCACAAAGCATAGCCTCCCTAATTCTAAGTTTACAATGAGATAAGAGTAAAGTCAGTGAGGCGCTTTTTTTAGAATTATACCTCTTTAGAGACAGGCTTCCTTTCCTCAACTCGGTAGTGACTAAGCAACGAGCATGACTTCTTTGACTCTACAATCTAGCAGCCTAAACTTGGACAAAATGACAGCATCAACTTCTTAAACTGAGATGAAGATGCTAAGCTCAGAATTTCCTACCTTCAGTGTGATTCTAAATAGCTTTCTAAAATTTAAACTTCATTTCAAAGCGAAATACAAAGAGCCGAATGACTAGACGAAGTAGAGTGTAGTAGATTATATAACTATTATATAGAATATAATAGAAATTGACAATTAAGTTACGTGCATATTCAAATTATCGGTCAGCATGACTAAATTAGGTAGCAAAGATTGCTGGGATGCCTGTCTGGTGAAAAATAAGTTAAATTACCTTATTCAAAAATCAATTATTCCTGACCCTGTCAAATGTTTGGGAGGTGGACCATTTTGTCGCGAATTCCCCCTTGAATTTTTCAAGAGGGCATTCTATAATTCGATCAAATTGCTCTGACAATATTCGCTTTAAATATTTTAAAGGTTCTTTATGTGAATTTGAGCTTGAAGGAATATGTTTATTCAAAATTTGTCCCAACTTTGATTTTACACCGTCTAACATCAGGGCGGTGGCGGTAGGTAAAAATACGCCGGGCGTTCACTGAATAGAGAATACTCATCTAATTATCTTCAAAATCATCGCAACATACATCACTTGTCCTCTAGCTCGTGACCATGTCAACAGTTGCCTGAGTTAAACCCGATCTTTACCTGATAAGCAACTCGAGTACTTGACCATATTTACTCACTATTGCAACCGCACTAAAAATAGAGCAATGTTCGACAAAAACTAGAGGATGATTGCTTACTCGAGGGGAGAGAGCAAAACATCAAATGCGAGACGTTATGTACAGCGTCCTATTGTAGGAGTCGAATGCTAACAAAGTTCTGTGATGACGTGACGTCGAAATGGGCTATCTGATTGTTTAAACTCAATGAGGAGCATCAAAACTATCAGTGCAGACAGACAGTAGGAATAAATAATACTTTTTAACCAGCATGACAGCAGCACAATGCATATAGGATCCTACATTGATAAGAAATTAAAGTTTAAGGACGAGAAAATCAAATTTTCTTGTATTTATCAAAATATATGTGGTTTTGGTGCTGGTGGTGGATAGATCGTCTACTTCAAAGAAGAAATAATGATATCGTGCGTATCAAGATTGATGGCGAACTAAATCGAAGCAAAATAAATTTTCAAGTAAGAAAAAATACACGGATATGGGAAAAGATGCAGAACGATTTACAATTTGCTCGTATTATTTTGAGAATCAGACCACATGAAGAACACAATTAAATTGTGTGAGCAGTGACTACCGAACCTGCAAACTCACCGCATGCCCCTATCTGACATATACCTCCTGGTTATTGGACAGAAAATTCTTGTCAGCCGATTCAACGATATGTCATACTATCTCCAAGAATGAGGAAATTTGAAGATAATTGCTGGTAATTACTGAAATGATGCCATTCATGGTAAGGTTCCCATTTTTCAGCAGCTGAGATCTGATTTACGAACATAGGAATTTCACAGCGAAGATTTTAATTCCACTTGATGAAATTATACTTGTCATACGCGACAATACACATGCAAATGAGATTCATGCAGAAAAGAGAGGAAGACCAAACAGGATGTGGTTGGAGGGGTGAGGAAGAAATGTCTATCTGGAGGGGGGTGCAAGAAGTGGATGACACCCACCAGCGAGGAAACAAACGCGCCCATGAACGGCAAATGAGTTAGTAATCTGAAATGGATTTCAGGAACTTTTGTTAATAAACTTTTTTTCATAAATATCTCCTACCGTTTTGAATTACGTTCTGTTGATAATGAAATGACTAACTTAGTAATGAGAAAAAAATGCAAAATAAGCTCAAAGCTGCAACTTTCACCTCATTGATCAACACTTCGGTTTCTCAACCAAAATCAGGGTCAGATAGCATTACAAGGAAGGTAAAATTAAGTGGAGGGGAAATTTAAAATTCAAGAGTGGGATTCACTGAGGAATCAAAATATGCATGCACATGATGATAATTATTAAAGTGACAGAAATAAAAAGTCAAGCAACACCTCCCTCTCCTCAGTTAAGTTCATTACCGGACACATAGTACTAATGAAAATTGCCTCTCTAATTATGAAATTGGCAGCATCAATGTCCTCGGCCAATACTTTTATGCTCACTGAGTTGTTCTGAGTTGCAGATGTTTGCATACTAATGATTCTGGAAGGATAAGATGTTTTTTCACTCTGATATATAGAGGTCTTATTGAAGATCCGACGTATGCGGCAAAACACTTTCTGCATTGGAATTGGAGTGCAATGGTCCTTTCATGACAGTTGACGTCATTGTTCAGGCTGCAGACGTTCGATTCATTCCTGTTTTTGTTTTGAAGTGAGTGACATAGTGTTGTAGCTCTATGTGCTATCCTGACTTTGATTCCTTCGGGTTTGAAGACATGTGTTATTCTTCCATCAGCACGATCTAATAAGGAACGTAGTTTCAGGTACATATAGTCATGTTGCGTTCTACTTCTTCGCTTCTTGCGTCTTGATTGTTCAATAAATGTAGATGGATATGTGTGGCTTCTGAGGATCCTGTCAAACTCTTGTTCCCGTATTTTTTCTATGCTCGTGCATCTTTTATTAATTCTTGTTCCTTCATTTGCAATAATTGCGAGTTCTGATTGCTTTGACATGTGCGATCTGTGGTGAATGAAGATGTTCTTCTTAGGTTTCTTGTAGAAACGATATTCAGGCTGTCTATTTGGCATTACTTTTACCGTGAAGTCCAAAGGACTAAGTGTTTGTCCATCTTCAGAGAGTTCGATCTCAAATTAGATAATGGGATGTTGCCTATTCAAGATATCACACACAGACCACGCTTCTCTAGCGTTTGATACCAAAGCGAAGCAATCGTGCACGTATGCTTAGAGGGAAACTGGTCCGACATGAATCTCGCTCTTGAATTTTAAATTTCCCATCCACATAATTTTTACCTTCTGTGTAATGCTGTCTGAGACTGATGCTGGTTGAGAAATCGAAATATTGGTCACTAAAATCAAAGCTGCGGCCTAAAGCTTCTGTGCGTTTTTTCTCGCAATTTGATATCATCTTGCCACAAGAAAATTTCACTTACATAAACTTACTGATACACCTACTTACATTATATGTGATTCTAAATTTCATGCGTAATAGGGATTGCCGAGCTGTCGAATAATCGGATGCGTTATGAATTACTGAAGTATAGCACACCTGTTAGATGGATCTACATTTAGAGCACAAGGGCCCACAGTCATCAGAGCGCACATATTTCATTGATTTCTATCTTTCAAAACATTGTCAGTTATAAACAATAATGATTATAAACACAATGTCAGAGAAATAGTTGCGTGTCTAACTGGATTTGCCTACAATGATGAGCTCTATCTTGAATTTGCAGACTATTCTTTAATCCTTTAATCAGCAGTACACAAGCCATAGAATCCTCCACAGTCAAAAATTATCGATTGATTGTGAATATTACCTTCACTTCATTTTCTTCAGCCTCCAATTCTTGTTCAGCAGCATCTAGCTCTCTCAGTCTCTGTTCCACCTCCTCGCCGGTGGCCTGGCTGCCTACTTCGGTGTCAGTAGCGCTGACACCCAAAAGCTCTCTCATAGCGCTGACGTCACTGACATCTGACCTCTGACGACGATGATCCATCCGCCTATGACTGCCACGTGTGCTGCTGTTCCTCGATGGTGGGAATCCACTCCGCGAGAGAACATCGTAGTCACGATATAAGTTCTCATACTTCTGTTGCAGACGAGAATAATCTTGCAGTAATCGCTGATGATGCTCTCTTTCAGTGTCCATGTCGATGGAAGAGCGAGTGAGATCTTGCGCTTCATTTGTCAACTTGCCGAGTTGATCTACAAAGAGAAACAGAGACCTAGACATGTTTTGTTGAACATTATGAGCGGTTCATAATTCCGATCATCGAAAGAGATTACAGAGTTCGAGTTCGTCTGGACATAATATAGAAAAGAAACCTCAACCCTCTGACGAGTCACTGCAATGAAAAATGCTAGACTTTTTCGTTTTGTTCGTGTTGACATTTCCGAACAAATTTTGCGATATTACATTATACGACAGAGGAATAAAAAAATTTAAGAACGACAGATCACCAATTAAGCGACAAGGATTACAATAAAAAAGTAAAATAAGAGGACTGTAGGTCAATGAATAAACTAAATTTCCCAAATTTTCTTGTCAACAAGGAGTGATGCGACAGAGAAAGGTCGAAAATCACATGTGCTTACTGGCTGGTGAACAATGCAATTGAAAAACTTAGCTATCTTTGATAGTAAAGGTAAGTAATATAGGTGAATTTGAATCGTCGGTTGCGTCATCTTTTAAAAGTAATTAAGGATATATGGGAATCGTGTATAATGCGAGATTCTTTGGCACAGCCAAACAGGAGTATTCGATCAGTTTATTCATAGGAAAATTTATAGAAACCTGGCCTCAAAACATTTTTGGTGATATCCACGCCTTTATCATTGTCTTTATTGAGCAAACCATTGACAAAATTTAATTTCTAACAAATCCATTGTTGTCGACAAGCCTTTTAATTTCTATGATATTATACATCGCAAGATGTATATTTACATCATAATAACTTACTTAGCCTTCAGATTTGACTCATAGCTCAAATTAGAACAAGAAAATTAGTAATATCTCATGAAACTTTTCCATAGGAACAAATATTCAACAACAAACAAATCGTCTACAATTTCCCTTGAGCAGCTCACATCACACATATTCTCAATGAGCTGTGATTGCTGCCTTTGACTTCACGAATTCATCTTGCGAATTTATCACATCGGTTAATTCCTCGTCCAATCGCTCGCATCTACGTTTGGCATCAAAAACCTTAATTAAGATAACAAGATTCCGCCTAAAAACCCTGGCTAAGAAACACTTCTCTGCCTCTTCTGCTCAATCTTGTAATAAGCTAACCGATGAAATTACAACAGTTAAATATCTGCGTCTTTTCAAAAGATCAGCGAGAGATTATGTCCATGCATGCGCTGATTTTTTGTCTTTGCTTCTTTGTGTACAGTAGCCTTGAAGCAATGTGTCATATTGCTACTATATAATAAAATCGTGGTCAAAATTAGCCAACGCTGAGATGTATTTGTTGATCTGTTTATCCACATCTCGAGCTGTCCAAAATAATTGAAAGCAAAAGTCATGAGAAACCCAATTTATCATGGAAGTCGTCGTGACACAAATAATTGACAGAAAATTGCTCATAAATGAACCTAACAAATCTCCGATCTTTGTTATTTCACACTAATCTTCAACATCGACATATTTCAGATCATACAAGTGATACAATGCTGATCCCCTCAAAATCCAATCTCCTCTGAACGCTTATATTCTTGGCAACCATCAGGAAGCTGGTTTCCATTTGTACAGCTTTTACTTGCCGTTTTGTCTGCGCTGAATGGAAAACCAATTTCCGTCAACCGAACCGAACTTTCATTTAGTAGAGATTTGAAGCTGTCAGTATTGCTGAGAGGATCAAATTTGATTATTGCAGCGCCAATGTCAAGGCAGACCAGACAGTCGTAGGAATAATTTTCAAGAAAAATCGGAAATATCTCAAATCTACTTCTTATGTGCAAGCGCACGCAATCGCAGAATGATTCATTCAATTACTTAACTCCTACGCATTCACTTGTTACGGAAATGACTATTGCGTATGTACTTATGCGAAATAAATGACAAAAGCTGTAATCGATATTAAAAAACAAAGCACTAAAAAAGCAACGAATTTCTAATGATGTTGATTTTTCTCAATGTCGATGGGGGTTCCTTTTGGGAGTACTTCCAATGTTTGATTTCTAAGAATCAAATATTTTCCTACTTTTTATGACATCTTCAAAGCATAGGTTTATCCACAAGAGCTTCATTCAACCTATAGCGTTGTCACATGTTGAAGTGGGCGGTAAAGCATTGATCATGCTTAACACGTGCACCAAACAGTAAGAACTACATCACTAAGTGCAATTCCAGTAGTTTTGGATGTTGTTGGGTTTCGGAGGAGATGACGCATTGAAAGATGATAAACCATCGGATAAAAACTTTAAAAAAAACAGCAAAACTAATTATTGAATCACAATTTTTTCCTTGGCTGGTTCCAGCGAAATATGAAAGTATTTACATATTATATAGCTATGACAGTGAACACTTGCCTGAGTAAATGATCACATATTACTGGTTACTTGAATAAACACGAAAACAGAAATAACATATTTTATTATCTCGACAGAAAAGCTTTTTCATTGCTACGAATAGAAGTAGATAACATAATAATGATGATCAACAGTAAATTAGCACATTAAAAACATTTCACTGAGAGAGTGAAAGCATACTTACGAATAGAGGCTGTTATAGGAAATGGTTTTTCATCTCTATTTGTAACACAATTAGAATCTGATGAAAGAGATCCTGTTCTCTGCAGCTCTGTTACAATGCATACAAGATCTTCATGCACCGTTGTAAACACGAATAGATTGACGTTGATTTGAAATGTTTTAAATTACTATCAATATGTAGTTACAGAAAATCCCTTGACAGCAAATATCTCCATATATATTTGGCGAAATTATTCAAGAACTATGACCTTAGACTTTTAACTGACTGATCAGTTAAAATAGAGGAAGTTTCCAATTCTATTTTGATTATGAAGTGAAAAGGAGATGGTTGTTAGCTTTGGGCATACATTTTTGCCTCCAATCTGCAGTGTATCTTTTGTGGAGAAATTCTTGATCTCTGAGTGTTTTTGGTGTATTAAATTAGCAATATTCATGCTCACAATAATTATTTCGCAACTTAAATTCATCTTAAAGTCATCACACACTTGAAAGTGAAGACTCTTCAGGAAGTATATCAAATTTGAGTGCATCCAATACCAATCGTGTCGAGAATCAGCAGATAAAAACAATTCAGTTGATTTTCCGAACTGCAAAAACGAGGCCAGTCTAAGCTGTCAACAAACTTTTCATGTCATTGTTCTATGTCAACTACATCTCAACCAAAACTGTCGATATCATTCCTGTGCTGTGCATATTTCATGTATAACCATCCTGTAAGTTCATGGGTACTTCTATTCTTTCCCCCCACCCCCCACATTTTCCAATGTTTCCAAATTCATCGAATTTCATTAAACTTAAGTCACATTGGATTTAGAATAGACTTCATCTGTCACTGAGTGATAGCACAAAACCACTGAGAAGTATTAATTGACACCTGGGGTGAGGGACTGGTACCTTGGATACTCAGTTAGAATACAAGATACACCTGTGCTGTGATCATGAGCTTCGTGGGATTGTTGTCTACACTGCAGCCACAGTGAACGGCAAAGCAAGTGCTGGGAATTTTCTACAAACCAGAGGAATTTTACACACTGAACGCTTTTGCGACGGTAGTGAGACTGCACTTAGGAGCAAGAGAAGATCGCTGACGATGCAACAAAAGAGGGTGTCAACAGCAAAAATGTGGGGGGGAAAGAACAGAAGTACCAGTTCATGTATTCCATGTCTTTTTTTCATGGAACAGTATGAGAAATGCAATAGAATAAAAGTATGCAAAAATAGTAGTGGTAGATGACTAAACCCACCCATTGACTTCTAAATATAGCATCTGTAGAGAGTGCAGCATAGTTCAGGTTCATGCCCCACCCTATCATGTTTACTCTATCATTCATTCAGCAACCAGGTTCATTGAAGAATATCTCAAGTCACGATCTGTGTCAGCGATTGGGGAGCTGGATGCAAATAATGCATTAAAATGTTGTCCTTAAACCTCAAATCCACTGCAAACAAAGTAGCAACTTCCTCCGTTCACAGTGAGTAGGTGTGGCATTGAAGAGACACGCAGACAGAATAAAACTTCATTTTCACTCCTGGCCTAAATCATTACGGAGACGGATCAGCGCGCCGATGACGCAACATGTTCCCTTGGCCACCGTTCATCATCCTGGACTTAATAGAATTTTACCTTTTGAAGCGGACAGCGCCTGCTCCAGATCTTCCACCATTCTGTTCAGCGCTAATTTCTCTTCTTTCATCATCATCACCACTTCTTCGTGCTCTGATGTCAACACGCTCTTCTCCCGCATCAAAGCATCTTTGGCTGACTTCTCAGTGGTCAGTTCCGATCTCAATCTTTCCACTTCCGCTTCCAATTCAGCCACACGGTTGGAGGAGGTCTTGGCCACTTCCTGAGACTTCTGCAACTTAGTCAATTCAGTCTGAGCTTTGACTAACTTCTCTTTGTCGTTCTTCATTTCCGTGACGACCTTCGTCTGAAATTTAACAAAATGAATCAATGAGACTTGAACGGGCTCCGAAAACACATGCAATTAATACATTCATGGTTTGAACATGAGTTAGTATCTTCTAAAAGTTGGAGGGCGAAATTTCATGATATGAAAAATGACGCAGGGTAATTTATTTATCAAATAGTTGATTACGGATTGCTTTGAGCAGCACTGTTACACATTAAGTGTATCTAAAGCCAAGCTGCTGAATTTAAGAACGTCAAAAATGTAATATCTAGCTATTCACACGTATTTCTGAAGACATCACTCCATTCTCAAGTGATAATAGAGAGAAGGAGGTTAAAGAAGAAAGGTACTAAGGTGAAAAATACTTATACAAAATTGAAAATATAGACAAATGCCACAGTGAATGCATAGATATATTGTGACAAACAGACGCGTTTTAGTACGCGTAACGTAGCATCATCGGTGAACAGCAAAATGTGGAAGCAAACGTTGGGTCATATACAGAGCAGAATTAATTCACAAACAGCGACGTTAACATCAACAAATGAAAGGGATAAGCAAAATCAAAATAAACATAATTGCTCAGATTGAGTCTGGATATTCATAAGCTTAGCATAGCTATTTACATGCGACTTTATCAAAATAGCTTCAACAATACAAGTGTATCTGGTATGGAGCAGAATGGAGAACGATTGCTCGGACGGTACGTGAGTATGTAATGCTCTCCATTCTGCTTCATGCCAGATGCACTTGGTGAAGCTATTTTGATAAACTCGCATGTAAATAGCAATGTCAAACTTATGAATAACCAGACTCAATATGAGCAATTCTGTTTATTTATTATCTATTATTTTTTTCTGCTTTTTTTAATTTTGATTTTCTATATCTCTTTCAATTGCTTATGTTAGTCTCGCTGTTTGTGAATGAATTCTGCCCTGTATATAGCCCAACGTTTACTTCCACATTCTGCTGTTCACCAATGATGGTACGTTATACTTTTACAAAAATTCAATTATGAAAGCCTTGCAAGATTATCATAGTCGGACATCAGCAGAGTTTTTCTACATTATTCAGATTTGCTTCATATCTTTGATATAAATTGCCTCTCTTAGGTACAGATTTATTTTGTAATTCTTTTTATCTAAAATAGTCACTGAAACCTCGTCTGTCAGAATAAAAAACAGGGATAAATCAATGTAATGACTTTCATAAGAACAAAGCTATCATTATAGAACTTGAAAGCTGATTTTTGAGTTCGAGGATCACATGTCCTTTTAATGTGAAAGACCATCTTTCTTCAAGCATTGGTGATTCCGAGTTGAGAATGCTGACATTTAATGGTCTTTTGTTGTAGAGGTAAAACTTCTCATGGTAAAAGTAATCGCGTCGCAATAATTATGATATAATATTTATTCATTTGATTGTTGGTTTCCATTTCTTTTGAAGAAACCTGGAACTCCCTCGATTATTCATTGAGTATTTCACGATATAACATGCAATTACATGGTTACTTTACATCCTTTTTTGCCGTTGGAAGACAAGATAACAGTAGCATTCCGAAATGAAAGCCGATCGATTACGTGTGAGCACAATGACGTGTCCCATCTCCTATCATATCAAATTGCTTTGAGCCATGTAATCATGTGTCTGTAGATTGGGCATACAATGTGTCAAATGAAAATCGCACTATGTTTTACCGAACCCTAATAGATATGTCCACAAGTGAATGCTTCTGCACAACTTTCCCGATAGGACATAAATAATACATACATCGGTAAAAACCTATGTGTTCCGTTGAATTTTCCGATAAATTACAAAAAGACCGTAACCGGACAGATTTACGAATTACATTGGCAGTTTGCGCATTTACATAGCTTCCAGAAGTCTTGTCGAGATTCCTGTATACGACTGTGGCATCAATATATTATGTTGTATATTTCTTCATAATGCCAAGCAATCTGGTGAAAAATACTTCACTAAATCAAAACAATATGATGCTTTGAATCAGCCATGATTCAATCAGTATTGAAACTCCATCTCATTTCACTCATTGTCTTCATCATGTCATTTTGTTTTATTATTACATTTTCATCATTTTATTATTATGTAATTACGTCTATTTTATTTCACTTTATTAGGACTAGCAGTTTGGAAAATTGAAACAGAGCACGCAACTTCGACATTCACGTAATAAAAATTTCAATTTCAACCAGATTGAATGGTGTGAATCTGGTGACAAAAAATGAATTTTTTTTTTAATTTTTTTTATTTCTTTTCTTTTTTTTTATTATTGTATCACAAGTATAAGCAAAGCATAAGTAAAATAGAAATAAAAAATAAAATCAAAGGTAGTTAACTTCGTGGAGGTCTCTACTGTTCGGCATGCAGGAAGTAATACTGGCCGCGTTCCCACGCTGCACGGCAAGACTCAGTCGCTGTTTGAGGAATGTGGTCGACCGTGGTTCACCGCTTCTCTCACAGATCTTCTTTCCAATTACATCGACCAGATTCTTGGCGTCGTCACCCCAAGCTCCCAATGTTTCCATTGCGAATGGACATAAAATGTGGGCTCTTGTAAGGCTTTCGTATTTGCGCTTCTTTTTTTCTTCGGCGTAGGATGCTAGGCTCCCTCCTCCTTGCACACTCGTACGGATGTTACTCACTGCCAAGGTGTCAACGCAGGTGTAGTCCCATATGAGCGGTAGGCCTCTGGTCCAAGGAACGAGCGTGATGCCATCAGGTCTCTTGCCGTCATCTCGGCTTAGACCGAGGGGTTCCAATACGGCGGGCACACCTGCTGAGACCAAAGCACGGCGAATAATGTCATTAGCTTCATGGTGGCGAGCGGCTCTACCCGAGTTTAGCCGACAACTCAAGCCATGTGTACCACTTTTGTCCACCATAGCACCGCATTTGCATTTGTGGGGAATGCAGACATCAGCGCCCAGACGCAAGGCAATGGCGATGCGTAGTTGCTCATCATTTAGTTTCAAGCCGAGGGACTGAATCGGAATTGAATTGAGCCACACACCAGCACCAGGTGCGGAAGCCGAAAGAAGGCGGCTCTTGGATTTGTCATCCGATACTGTATTGAGAAGCTGTTCGAACTGCCCTCTCACTAGAGGACGATCCCAAGCTCCCTGGATTCCTGAGGATTCACCCATGGGTGGTTCTGACAGCGGAATTTTAGCTTGCCAGATACTCTTTGCATACATCAGATGCGGATCCTCCAGATCATGGGCTGGCATCAGTACATTGATTGTGTCCGAAGCACTGCTGGCCGAAGCTATAAATGACGGAAGAGCCAGATCAGATGCTCGGCGAAAGCCCAGTCCTCCAAAAGATGTAGGTAGAAAAGCCTGTACATATGATTCTGGGGTGATCGCACAGTTCAAAATGGACTCCAATGAAGTTCTTTGAAGGTCGTCAAATTCCATTAAAAGATGAGGCAGGTCATAAAAAGGGTAGGTTCTCAACAAATAGAGAAGCTTCGGCATGGAAAGGCAATTCTTCAAAATGTAGAAGCTGTAGTGCGAGTCCAGGTCCTTGATGCGGTCGGTTAATTTCACCATGGCATCGACCTTCTTCTTGAAAATTGTTTCTGCAGACGGATCAAAAAGTGGTGTTCCCAGGAGAGTAGCGCAACTCATCGTTAGCAATTTCATTCGTTCGAATAAATTGGGGCCGGTGTAATCTCCTATATGTACATGTAGATTCATGGGATCGAAAAATTCGCACTTGGATATGTTCAAACGCAACCCATATTTGTCTTGATGATGTATGATTGTATTGAGATCTTCATGCACTTGTTTTATTTCTCCAATCAGACAACCATCATCTAAATACCAGAAATTCAATTCACTTTTCAACTTACAAACAAGCTTGTTAATAGCCAGCTGAATCCCAGAGGGCCGATAGGATCTCCTTGTTGCATGCCTTCGGCTGAAAAGAGCTTGTGGTCTCCGTAGAAGAGATTTGAGTTATTGCCGTACAGTTGTCTGATGAAGGGGAATAACTCGTTGATTTCGTCTCGTATCTCGTTGAGAACAACATCCCGTCGATAGTGTTGAAGGCGTTGGCAAAGTCGACTTTTAGCATGACAATAGGAGTGCTGGCTTCCATTTTGTGAATCAAATAGTTGCGGACAGTATGAACAATAAGTTCCGCCCCCCTGCGGATTCCCACACCAAGTTGATGGGGGTAGAAGGTGTCTTTCACCAATGCGATTCCATGTCGGGCGGCAATCTTGCTCGCAATCCGGCGATAAACAGTTCCAACAGCAATAGGACGGACGTCGGCGTTCATCTTGGTCAATGCAGTCAACGAGGCTCCATATAGAAAGGGAGTTACATCATCTGGAACACTCCCTTTCAGCATCAAATTAATAAGGCGTGTCAAAGCTTTGATGAGGGAATTCCCGGTCTCTCCACAAGGCGTTGAGGTGAGGTCCTTCAAATGCTGTGGTTCCAATAGATCTGGACCACTAGCTGAGCCGGGCGCAAAACTTCGAATGGCTCGACGAATTTGGGTTTCGTCACATTGCAAAGCTTCATTGATTTCCCTTTCTGTTGGATTGGTTGGGTTCATGCGATCGGCATGAGGAGTTGGATGCTTGCTCTGCAATTTCCCCAAAGTCTGTTCATTAAATTGGGATAACTCTTCATCAGAGGTAATCACACGGACAGCTCCTTTCATATCACCCTTTTCAATCTTCCTTTGAACAAGTTTTTCTCGTTTCGTCCGGGAATCGATGTTCGTGCCTTTAACAGAAGGGATATGATGATCCTGAGAAAATGTCTCCGGCGGCTGTGATATGTATGATGCAATGCGTCGATTGATCGTAGAAGAAAGGGACCTACGAGGTTGAGCTCTAGAATCTGGCTTGAACAGACATTGTGAAGGGAACCGAAGTAAATTTCTCCATGCTTCAATGCTATTGCTATCACAAACTTCCACGATGAGGCCATTAAGAGCTGATCCGACTTGTATCCGAGATGCTTTTGGTATTCGGTAAAGTACAGAACCTTTGCGAAAAAGATCGAAATCAGATGCTAGAAGAGCTGACGACCTGTTCGAAACAGGGTCCGATGAAGTTGTAAAGTCATCAGCTTCTGATAGTTCAGGCTGACTGGAATGATCATTGAGCACTTGAGGATCTTGAGTCACACCAAAACGCAGGGTAGACGTTGATTTACCCTTGCAAGCATGTCTTCTTATCGCTGAGTGCTGTTTCCAGCAATTATTGCATAGTACGCGATTGTACTCCGTGTAGAATGTCTGAGGAATAGATTCCTGTCGGGATAAGTGTTCATTAACATGTGTATGAAGACCTTGTACGAAACGGTAAAAGCGAGTACAGGATGGTATTGGACAGTTAAAAGTAGGCATGGCTTCAATAGCGTCCAGTTAAATCAGAGTTAACCGTTCAGAATCAATAAAATATTATTGCTGAGGCAACCTCGAACTCACAACCTTCAGCTTCCAATCCAAGCTCGTTACCACTAGACCAGACAGACAAAGGTCACTTGCTTAATATGGCTATTGATGATCGGAAAATCAGCATAGAAATCGAATGTATAGCCACCAGTTGTGTCCAGACCAGACAACCAAAGTTACAATCCGTCGATAAGAGACCGATGAACAATACTCATCGATTGGATGATACTAGGAAATGGGAAGCTGACCGTAGGCAATCCGCAATGAATATGAAAACACTGAAGCGACAAAGAAGATGAACACCAACACAGCTTGTACCACGAGAAAACGCGAAGAAAAACGATGCCTGGAAAGTGAAGTGCGGCGAAATAATTGATTTCAATAGTTAACTTTCACTTTTAAAACATTATTTCGAAAATTAAGTCTCAGTCACGCCATCTCCACGAATCAAATTCTTTTAAAATGAAAATTTTTAAATTCTTAAAAATGAATTATAACTGATGCATTAGTCATCTCATGGACATGAATTGTAGGGTCCTGAAATCAGGTGCAAACAGACTCTTCACAGGCATGTTGTATTGATTGTACACTAAATTCTTTCACACTGATAACACCCTTAGAAGTTCAAAACTTAAAACAAATAGGCATATTAGCAAGATAATCACATCAGTGACAAATTAGGTCCCTTAATGTAGGTCAACCTCAACCAGGGATTACAATTCACCCAAGAAAAAAACCGGAAAATCGGGAAAAACCAGGGGTTGAATGCATAAATTTGAAATATTTACATTAGATTAATTTCGCTAAAAAACCGGAAAATTGCGATCCCTGACCTCAACTCACTGAAGTCAATGGGGGAAACTAAGAGGTTCTAGTGCACTCTGAAATAACACACAAAAAACAAATGACAGCCGGAACATATTTCGGACTTTTACAAAACTGACCTCTGACAACCACGCCATTTAAATTCAAGCTCAGTTCACAATCTGCCATTTCAGTTTCGTAGAACATGCATTACTCTATAAATTACAATGTTTCATTGTATTGATTTTTTTCTTTTCACATTGACAGCCCTTTGAGAACATAAAAGGGCGGAAGTATTTGACTGCAACAGAACTTCTAATGTAACGGTTATTTGGGATACCAAAATGACGTTAATAAGATATTAGTACAATAGGAAATATACAGCTCTGTGCGCATATTATTATCTGTAGATGAAGCAATCTTTCTTAAATCAAATAAACGGGAAATAATCATACGTGTAGTCGACAACGGCAAAAGGTTAACAGGTTTAGTAAGTCAACAAAATAACTATATGCGGGACTTTTATGAATATTGGTTCATTCGGAATTCGAGGCACTGTAATGATCTACGAGTGGATTTATAGCTTCGCCTGATTGTACAGATAATGGGTCGGTAAAAAGCTTTCATCGTTTATGGTTTCAGACTTTATTTTAAATAATTCTCCTATTAGACTAATGATCTATGAAAAGCATATGAGCAAGGGAAATAACTTTTTGGCAGACGCTTGAAAGGACCATTAAAAGCGAGTCAAATAATAGATAATTTTACGAGCTATTCAGAGGCCGAAGAAATTTACTTCGCAGTGAAATAGCGTTAGCACCTATCATTCATTGTGGATAAAATAATTATGACAAGCCAACCATTGAAGATACGAAATATGTCAGAACTCTCTACCTTGTCATCAAGCTTCATTTGCAGTTCGATGATCTTGTTCTCCAGACCAGTGTTCACTTTTTTCATGTGATCGATGGACCTCGCCTCAATCTGCAAGAGAATTGACGAATGTTTATGCATTACATTCCTTCTAGACAACGTTGATACTCACTCGTAAAGCTTTGTATTCCTTTCTGGCTTTGCGTCGTCGGAAATGACTTTGTAATTTGATGATAGACCTGATAATTCGTTTATATTTCTGTCTCATCAGCCAGCCTCTGACATGAGCTTGAATAAGAATGACGCATCGCTCTCGTACCATGTTCTGACGCAGTCGAATAGCTCGAGAACGTCTCCAGGCACACTGGATTGTGACTGATGCTTTGACGATCCGAAGGAAGCTTCGCCGGGCGCGGTGCATCCGCCAGGCGGTCTGAATCCGCAGAGACGCACGTCCTTCACGAATTGCTCTAGCTCTCTGTCTGGCCAACCAAGCTCTGGCGTGAGTTTGGGTGAGAAGAACGGACGTTCTGATTCGTTGATATCGTCGTCTTTGCAGCCAGCCGCGCACGTGTTTCTGGATCATGACGCCACATGCTTGCAGACGATCTGAGCGGAGCTTCTCCAAGTATGCCACTTGTCCAGCTCTGAAGAATAACTTCGTCTTGCCCAAACGGAACTTGTCTGGGTCGGAGATCAACCTCTCCACAGTGCGTGCGCAGCTGCCTTTGACGTCTGCACGATTCAAATCGGAGCCTCGAGCCAAGACACGGTAGCGAGCAAAGAACTCCGAATACGACCAGCTGTAAGAAAAAGAGAGATGAAAACCAATATTGGCACTAGAGACTTCCCGAATTGCTTAAAACAGAAGCGCTATTCTTCTTCAGCGAGAGAGTCACGCATAGAATTAAATATTTTGTTTATCTGCTTCGGTTTGTTAAAAGTGTGATTAATACGAAATCGACGGAACATCAGGGAACTTAGTAAGTGGGCAAAAAGGAATTCCTTATTACCTTACAGAGATAGGAAAAATTTCGTGCATCGCTTGCGGATTAATGTGAGTTCAAGCAAAGTGCTTCGATTGCCAAAATTCCTTCAGATTCAAAGAATTCAGATCATTGCGCACAAGTTTTCTCCATAATGTTGGCCCTTCCGATCATCAGTAAAAAAGTAGCAGTCACTGCATAGTGCATGCATTGAATCGAATGTTAGCCAAGACAGCGATGTGTGTTTTGGTGTGTGCGAAGTGATGTCACAGCGCGCACGCATCTCTCACTGTCTCTGGTGTCCTCTGCTGATAGCGTATTGTTTGCCATTTCCAATAGCGAGCGATACACGAATTATCCATTCGAGAAGGAGCAAATTGTCTAATTCTGTGATGTGCCATTTCGATATTAAGGCTGCATATAACCCTTCCTTTCTAGGAAACCGAAGCGCGCGCAGGTGAATCTAATTCTGTGGAGTCACGTTTGGAAATGACTGGATGCAAATAGATTATATCAAAAATCGGCGATTTTATTCTGAGGAAAAATGATATCATTTGATATCATTTATTTTTGAAAAATGATATATAATGGCATCATCAAAAATTTTTGTTCCATTATATTTTCTAATCATAGATTCTTCGCATTTTGTATTGAAGCAAATCTAGTCTCTTTCGTTTGTTCTACCCATGTCCTTCCGCACTGGTTGATTCATGCAGCGAAAAGCAACCGGCAATTGTCTGTCAGTCTGTCCATCAAACAAATTGTCAAACAACACATTAATAACACTGTCTTGATGTTTTTGAAGTCTTGACTGTAGTCTATATATGTCGTATTTTTAGCATTTTTTCGTACTTTAGATACTGTTGGCCTAACCAACCGCAAATGTTGTGGGCATATTTGTAATTCGAGTGTATAAAGTTTAAATCAAAACTTGCGATGTCTAATGTATAGGCCATAGACGCTACCTAACTTTTGATGTATAAGAAGCTTTGTATGACTAAACTGCTTTCTTCGGTCTTCCATTATTTGGAATCCATCGATGCTGCATGAAATCTAATTTCAACTTCATTCATTGCCATGAGCAGTAAAAGTAGCATGGTAGCAGTGTAGAACGAAATATTCGTATGACTAGATCTATTTACGGTGTAGGCCTACGTATATTTCATTAAAAATGGTACATTTTCATTATAAAAAATAAAATGAAATATTATGATATCATTTTACATCATTTTCAAAATAAAATGATGTCATTGCCGATCATAGGATTAAATTGAAGCTTCCTATGTTAAAATGGATAGTGCTGCAGAATTCGGCACTCCCTCTAGAAGAATTTTGAATAATTTACTTGTTGTGAATCAGAAAAACAAAATGCAATGTGATACGATGCAATGATTACAATATACGACGTGTTGTTAAAGACTTTAAAACGTCACAACGCTTATGGCACATCTCTTAGGCAACCCATACGTGTTGTGATCCACAAACACAAGGCATCTCCTGCCTCCAGTCACTGAGTCGGAAGAAAGTGACCGTTACATTTTGTGACTATCCCACTCATTACACTGACTGTTTAACGTTCATTATCATTCCTCAAACATTGGATTTGACATCAAAAAGTTTAGATACCGGATCTCATGGACCCGAATTGCCTCAATTTCTATTGCTATTGGTAAATTGTACCCCAGCACTACCTGTCGCATATCATCATCATCATTTATCTTAATATTTCATTGATGTCAATCATTTTGTCTATCCTTTCTTGCCAGGCCCTACTCGAATTAGTTAAACTATGTTTGGATTGCACACATAGCACTACTTACATTTTAATGAATTTCTATTTTACCTGAAGATGGTCTGTGGATGCTGACGGAAACATTTTGTATTCAATTATAATCGTTTGACATCAAAACATTCCCGATTCTTTCTAACATCATATCAAGCAATTCCTATGTAGATTGACTAAATATATTCACTAGTGAAATTTTTGTTTTGATAGCAGGTGATACATTCCTCAGACATTGATTTGAAAATTTCTGATTAATCTTAACGATGAACTGAGGGAAAGTAAACTACGCCCTTTTAGCTTTGCATTAAACTAGCCATTCGAGTAACGATGATACAAACTAAAACAATATCCTACCTAAATTGACTGGCTTATAAACTTGACATATTTCAAGAGCGAAGTAATGAATAATTCATAACACGAAGATTTCAAATTTATTGGATTTCAAGCACTCACCGTGACGGAAATCCTGCAGCACTTATCCTGACTGTTTCAAGGACACCACATGCGCGCAACTGCTGGACAGCTCGGCGAGAGCAAAATCTGAAATGAAGGTTGAACAGTTCATTGTATACCATGTATATAAGACTGATATCTTTGATAATGCCCAGAAATTCATTAACGGCCCGGAAAATTCATGGCCTGGAAATGAAACCATAGAAATATTTCGCAACATGGCATACAATGATTATGACATCTACATTTTTCGGGCTGTCAATGGCAAATTAGAGAGCCGCTAACGCGGCCCTCTAATTTGCCATTGACGCCCTCAAAACATAGCTGTCATCATATCATTATCATGTTAAAAGAAAAATGTCAACTCCACTGCAGTATAACTTATTCGCCATCTTGAAAGAAGGATCCGGACTCACGTGAAGGCCATCTTCTCATCGTTAGGTTTTATACATCGCACATAATGCGGCGTGGTTGAGTTCAGCGTTTCCATGAGCTGGCACAGCGAGTCTCGAAACTGTAATAATAAGAAGATAGCATTCAATGTATATTCATTTACCATAGAGTACTTCAGACAGATAGATTTGATTCTTAACATCATGACGACTTTCCCTTGAGATAAAATTATCCCGTCTTCCAGAAAAACTAATGTATTTCCGCCACCTGCGATTCCATCACGCATCTTCAACCAAAACGGTATATAGCTTTGATGTTGCTATTCCACGCCTATGTTCCCCGCGAGACATATAGAATATTGGAACCTGTTGTGAAGTCACATTACAACCACCCTTCCCAAACAGCACCTCCCTCTTAGAGATGGGCAGGCGCAGTGAACGCCAACCCCATCCAGAGTTTACTTTGAGGAATCAATCCGAAGGCGAAAATACAAAATTTGTGAATTTCTTTAAAGATACAAATGGGATTCAATCAAATTAGCTATGCCTGTACGTATTTATGAACACTTCAAAGATAAAATATGATATATAATTCATGTCATAAATTAGTAATATGACTAAGATTTTAACATTTAAGCATAACTCCTAAATTGCAACAGCGGCTACTACATTTTTTGTACTTAGTCATAAGTCAGACCAGCTCTCATATCAATCATTTGCGCAAATCCAATCAAAGCTTCATTTTTACACTCCACGAAATACTACCTATCAATTCTTCGAGGACTAAAATGGGATTTCAAAATTTCATTTACTGATTTGCAACATTTAAAGTTCAAGATGAAGGTTAGGGTATAAATATAATATGTCTACAATCCTTCTACATACAATCCACCCTTTCACTGTCACCCACCGTTGGGTCCGCAATTAATCAGCATCCAGAACCTCACACGAAGCAGTGGGTCAACACAACCACCAAAGCTTGAAAACATGTATGGGATGTACTATTTCTGACCGAGCAACACTGTTGTATCAAAACCCTATACCAGAAAGAAATGTATACCTGAACAGCAACAGTCCTTGAAATCTGAAAGATAACCATTGTAAGATGCAGACACATTGGCATAAAGAATGACACAATATAAAAATACGACTTTTTTCTTGGAAAAGCATGCTGAAACGAAAACAATTGTCCGCAGTTCATCTTAAATGATTGAATTGACGTCCATTTTCCTCACAGTAGTGCGTGTATTCAAGGAACATATCAACATTTCTCATCATTATGACGTCATTAGTTACCTTTAGAACTTGAATGATATTGACATGATCCGACTTGTTGGATGCATTTAGTCCAAGTACTTTTCTTGCCGGCTTCCAATGAAATTCACGGGACTCGACCACTCGACCAAAAAAATCTGAATGCCAGCCAGTCCTATTCACTGTACAACGGAGACTACAAATAACCAACTAAGCAGTGTTTTATAATTATCTTGGAATGACATTTTGTGAATGTTTTATGTAGAGTACACATGTTACATCTTTTGCTTCAAAAACGCCGCAAATGTGAAGATCTTAGGTTTTGGAAGACCGAGATTAGAAAAGGATGGCTGCAATATGTAGGTATTGTATTTCAGAAAGCGTTCGCATCACATCGTACAGCAGCTAGAAATGCTAGAAGGCTAGAGACATTTCTAAATGCCTGACGATGTGAAGAGAACGCTTCGTGAACTGTATCGCAAGAATCAAAACGTGAACCATCTTTTTTCACCTCGGTCTTCTCAAGCCAAAAACGATGACTGACAATCGCAGTCTTTTCAAAAAACTGACTCGTCGGATACAATACCTATCACAATTTTATATTTTATCTGATAATGCGGTTTGACTGAAAAATCTAATACGATCAAATTAAAAAATGTCACACTATTTAAGTTTTTGCATCAAAGGCTTGGCTTAAGAAAATTTACGGAAACTAGCACTGGATAATCGTGCTTTAATACAGAAAATTGTGAATAAAGAAGATGAACTTCGAAAATTCTTCGAAAATTCACCAAGAATGACGGAACAATTCGATCAATGACCTACCTGATTCCCCACAGTCTTCTTCATCGCCTTGCTTGGTTGTTGAGGTCCACGCTTGATGTTCATATGAAACGGAGTTGGATTGGCACCCGTCCTCTTTCCCGCTTTCGAGGAGCTCTTCTGATCGACTGGTGCGGGTTCTGCAAACAGTGCTACAACCAAATCCACATCGCTGGCCTTCAGAATATTCAACTGTTCTTGAAGAACAGTATCTCTGTTTTTCTCCAAAAACCCGATGATGGAATACTCGACATTGTCAGCGAAGTGAGCAATTATAAAGGCTTGATTGGACATTTTCGGTTTGGAGAAATGTTGAGCACTTTTTCCCTTCAAATGACTTTGATACAATTTTTGGCACCAATTTGCGTCGGAACCTTTCGGCATCTGCAGATGAAGACGGAAGGTTGCGAGAGCGACCCCGCTGAGAATAGATGATCAGCTTACCTTGCATTCCTCGTCGAGAAGATCTAGGATTCCAAGTTTACTTTCAATGAGATCTATACACGGCTGATTGTCATAGAAATCTATGAAGGACCACTCAATGGCCTCCTTGATGTATTCTTCTTGTTCTAATTTGAAAACATGCTGTAAGAAAGATGAGAATTATCCATTGTACATGTGCACCATAACAGCAGACAATGAACTGATTCAATGTTTAAGATTGCAATTTAGTAGTGAAGTTAGGAGGAAGGTTTCTACTTAGTTTGGAATTCCAAGACGATTCCCGGTTTGTTATATCAATATACGAAGTATGCTGTGTATATCATATTTCATGTGCAGATGTCAAATAGCATACGTCAAAAGGATATTTCAGAGATTTCTAAATTTAGTCATATTGTCACACCAAAAGATGCCATCAAATGTCGAGGACAGCTTCATCAGTGCCCCTGAAAGAATGGTCTGTACCTCTGACCACGTAGGAAACTCCCCAGCGCCCCAGCGATGTAGCGATATGTATAATGTACATGTATAATGTTATGTGACATGTAGTAAATAAATATGTAGCGACGAGAAGGCGTCAGTCGTGAATCAATGAAATCCACTCAACCACTGTTTTCGAGAAAGATCAAAACCCGGAGTCTCTGTCACTGGGTAATCGATTTAGAGACTTATTTCTGATGCCGCACTCGCACCTCTGTCGTGTACATACATGTAGTGAAATTGATAGACACTTCATGAAAGAAACACGTCTTGCTTTCTGTCTAATATCTTCCGTGTCTAACTTTTCTATTTTGAATTTTTGCGTTGAACATACATAAGTTCCAATATCCGTCATAAATCATCTTTAAAGATTTTGTTTTAGAATTTGACAACACTCGATCAAAATTTGGAAGTTGAACATTACATAAAAAAAAACCAATCTGCACTCAACTTTTATATGTACACAACTTTCTGTTTTGTCCCTGCATTATTTTACGACTTATCATACATCATTTTCCCATCCACAGAAGGTGAGGTGAGTCATTCAGTGCGCTAAGAATCAATCAGCCTTCACACTGCCGAGATGTCGCTGATATTGTGATCGAACAGTCTCTTCTTCGCGACGCAAGCGAGAAAATCATTGCTTTTTCATGCTCCAAATTCTACTTTCACGCTTTACTTATTCCATCTCGTAAAAATTGAAAACTAAGACATCAGACAAATGACAAACCAGTCACATATATGCTTATCTATATTATTTGTTTCAGTTATCATAATATCGACGCTTGATCTCAAAATTTCAGAAAATACTGCTTTCAATTTAATAGATCAAGAAATTAATCAAGACATCAAAGCATGTTTTTCTAAATTTTGATTTCATCATGCGGTAGCTTCAGTTAAATTTGCCTATTTCGCTACGGTCATTGCAGTCACAACCATCATATTTATACCTAACGTGCATGCTGGTAAACTTCAGCAAAAAATTGAAGTGAATACCCTTCCGATACTTCGCAAAAAACATTATATTAAGATATTCATGCTGAATTGGACAAGAAGCCTTCGTTCACTCTCAATAGGAGGTAGCTTTAGGATGTAAACTTGGATGCTTGTGTTGTACCCGCAAAGTTTTTCATTTTATTCGGAGGTCGGAGGTTTTTCATTTTATTCGGAGGTCATTTTATTCAGCAAAACTCACAAAAATGTAACACTTCGAAAACTCCGCTTTCACAGTCCTAGTTAGACCTATTCGTGTCGACTGCATGTGAAGAAATCTGAAAAATTGCTGGACGCTTGATGACGTTGAAAAAAAATCCTTGAAAAACTAGCTATTTGCATTCCTCACACTGCGCACACGCACACAACATCGACATCTATAAAACGGATAGTTGACCTACCCAGAATTACCAAGTTAATCTGAGAGAAGATGCATTGGCAAGTCATCATCAAACATAAGACAAAGGAAAGTGAAGTTGCTGATTGTGACGCCATGAATAATAACCATTAATTTAATCTATTCGACGTAGTCATCTTCATTGCCAATACTTAAATTGTGAACTAAACATGTATTAAAATGAATTTAAAACTTTAGAGATGTAAAAATATGCATATAAGTTACTGATGTGAGATTTCAATTATTACATCTTAGAAATGGCACATAGAAAACTGAAGGAAATGTTTAAAGATGCTCGTTCATTTCAGATTCGGATATCGGACTCAGTTTATGAATTGGCATTGCCTCACGTGTTGTTATCACGTTTAATATCACGCACATATTTCATACCGAATTCAGCCATTCGAAATGTTCACCAGTGTGAAAGTGTCTGTTATCATTGCATAATGTTTGTTTCATAACAACTTAAATATTGCATAATAAGCACACAAATGAACCAACAACTTGATAACATTATCATCCACTGCCCTGGGACTTTCGCTGTACGCAAAACTCTCAATTTTGTGGATAAATCACTGAAGAACTTGTTCATCACTTGTTCTGTGGCACAAATATGAATCGATTTTATGTAGAGCTTACTTTCTATGGCGATGGACGCAGACATTTGAGGCAATTCCTCTTTGAGCAACTGTATCACAGATTGAAGAGCAGCCACTCTGGATTAGATGACATTAAAGTATTTATCACAGCGTATAATACAACTTCAATCAAAAGTCACACCACATCAAGTGGAGGATTGGTGAGGTCAATGAGTGTTCCCACGACACTGCAGATACAGGCAGAGTAGTCTCCTGTATATTGGTAAGATGGGTTGGAGTCATCAGAAGCGCCTTGTGGTCGCGAGACAGCCCATTATGGCAATCGAATAAGTTGAACCCAAACCCATCACAGATGAGGGTCAGAGCGGGTGGGGAACTGCATGAGCATGTCGTAGGAAGGGTACAGTCTCTGAAGTTCGCACGTCGTCAAGATATTCTACATATTTCCACAGCAAATGCCGAGGCGTCTAGTGGACCGGCACCGGAAACCCACAGAGGACGGATTGGTGGTGATCAGCGTTCTGTCTTCTGCAGACGACAAGCTTTATCTCATTAGGAGCCAAACTCCAGCTAGGTGAAGCAGTCGGCATAACGGAGTGCTCCGCAAGCAACCACAGGTAAGTCTCATGGCTTCGCTTACCGGCACGTTAACTTGAATGAAAGGCAATACAAATGTACTCGGACAGAACACCTGACATAATTCAATATTCTCAGCTACACATCGTTCTCTGAACACAAACGATCGTCTACCTCTGTAGCATTTTAATTTCTCTGAGCTTCGGTAAAATTACTTATCAGGGTCTCACGATGGTCCCACATCATCCTTCTACTCACCATGTTAAATTGTTGTTGCAGTTTCTCATTGGCATAATTGATACAAAACTGTTCGAAGCTGTTGACCTCGAATGTCTCAAACCCGTAGATATCTAAGACACCAATGAACTTGCTCTGTCGTTCCTTTGATACAAGGGCTCTGTTGAGGGAATAGATATTTGATGATGTTGAAAATTAACAATTTTTTGACTCCCTCACTTACTTGTTGATGTTGTAAACAGTCCATCGAAACAGCTCTTCGTAGATATGTTTCGCTAATGCATCTCTGGAGTTCATTGCTTCGTCGACAGTCAAAGGTTTCGTTACAGTCTCACCGATGACTGAGATTGACCTATGGCAGAACCAATTCCTCATTTGATCTGTGGGAACTCCCAATAATCGCCCCATAGCAGCCAAATGCCGATCCGCTTTCTGTGGAGCAGGAAAATATACATGAAGCTCAGATACTTCGGCAGGAAAACATGCATAAATGTGAGCCTAAAACATCTTTATTATTTATTTGAGAGTCATGCATGGAACACTCTACATAAGATTGTTTTACTGCGTTCCTCAGAACTAGGATATGCATCATACAATTTAAAACACCACGACGGTTTTCACGGAAGTCTACTGTATTTGAAACTTTCTGCTTGATCTAATCCCAACAAGGGTTCGCATATCACCTGCGGTACGTGCATTTATATAAATAAATAAATAAACCTTGATTATACTCTGAAGCTCATTAGGCACGGAGCCTTTCTTCCATGTGGCTGAGTTGTCATTTATCCACTCTCATTTGTGCTGAGTGTTAAACAAGAATGCAGAGTGTACCTATTTTAATAGTTTTAATTTTGACCCGATCAAGGTTTGAACCAAGGTCTGAACCAAGACACAGAGCGAACACTCTACCACAAGGCCACAGCGCCGGTATTTGAGATGCATTCCTTACACAGACCAATCCTATCGATCTCCTTTTGTATTAATAAGTAAATCTCAATAGTTTCAACCTGTTTGGCATCAGAAATAACATCATTAAGGAGATTTAAAGCCGGAATTCGGTCAAGTTTCAAAAATCCTGTCAACATTGGTGATTCTAAATTGCTATTCAAAGCACGGAGCTGGAAGAATATTGAAGCGCTTCACAGCCGGCTCATGGATAGGGTTAATATATATTTGGTCTAGAGAGTTGGGAAGCTTCGAGATTCGCGAATCGGCTGCCTATTAGATATTCAACTCGATTCGAAGTTCTGATTCAAAAATCAGAAATTTAGACTTAGAAGTCTGCATTATTCTATCCTACTATTTGTGCATTCGATCTGAATTTATATTCAATTAAGAACCGCAGATTGACAACAAAGGTCTGTCACAATACATTAAATATCTTAAGAGAATCAAAGCTGTTCAGACAATAAAATACAAAAAAAGATTCACGGACCAGACTCGCCCAACCCAGGAAACAAACTGAATTACGCAGTGGAGACGGAGCTCGAGCCTTCTGTCGCGCCTTCTGCCGTCACTCGCATTCCTTTTGCAACGTCGACATGGCCTAGTGAAGAAGGTGCGAGCTCTTCTCCATCGCGAGCCCTCGGTTCGATTCCTGGTCAGGCGAGCGCGGTCGGGGAATCAAGAGTGTTGGTGTCTATTATTGACTTAATAGTATTCATTCTCTTTAGATATTCAATAAGGAACGCAATCACGAATATTGAGCACATGAGTTGAAGGCATTATTTACTTTCTGTAAAAATGCTATAATTGCTTGCTAAAAGTGGCAGAATCTGCTAAATTTTAGTTCGCAACAAATCGTGCATTCCCGTGATTAAAACTTAGGTGCATGGAAGAATCGATTGAGTTTAGATATTTCAAGTGCCTACTAACATCAATAGAATTATTCACCTGTGCTTGAAGATGACTGCCGGAGAGCAGTCGTAAGATGCAAACAAATAACATCTCAAAAAACTCCTGACTCTTTTCAGCTACAAAACTATCACAAATGGATTAAAACAGCCGAGACTGACATTTCCGTGTATGCTATCTGCCTACTGAAGCGATGCGAAGTCAGCGAACGAAAGCATAACTGCTGCTAAGAATTCATTGTGACGTAATGCAAGCAAGTGCTGACCAGCGTATATGTGAGAGAGATAGGCAAGTGCAGACACTCACGGAAATAGAGGAACCTTCATTGGCGGCCTCTGCGAAGGCAATATTGCCCATATGAAGGATTCCGGCAAGAATTTGGAAAAATGCAATTTGTTTTTCGGCCACGACACCCAATAATGCTAAAGCTTCCCGTGTATTCTCGAATTCTGCAGCATCGTCCACGTCATCTACATCTGGGCAGCCGCCTTGAGAAGTGTAGAAGAATTCATCTTGGTGACCTGAAGCGGAAGTTAAAGCAATCAAAATCACCGCAAGTCCTCACATAGTCATGAGCTCAGTTAAATCTTTACAATCATGAATCAGCATAATGAAATCGGAATTGCACTTGTAGCTGAACTGTTTCAAACCAATTCATACAAATTGTCTGTTTTAAGTAACATTTTGACCCGCATTTTTCGAGACAACATAGCGCAGCATTTTGGCACAACGCCCGCAAATTGCATTTGCAAATTTTTATTTTTCAAAAAAACTTCAATTTCGAAAATTAATTCATGCATAAATGGGTTAATCAAATAGTCGATTATTCTCACAGTGAGTGATGTAGTCACGTCGTGAAGTCAAAGGAGAAGAAATGAAAAAGCTATGGCAGGGATAATGAGGGTGCTGGAAGCCCTTTTTATCTTACTTTGTGGATGCAACTTTCATCATGATAAGAACTATGCTTATAGTGAACTTCAGTAAGATATACGCATGTGTAAGATAATATACAACGCATACATACGCATGCAATTTTAGACAATTTAACCATTTGTTGCAGGAGTGCCAGCTGAAATCGAACCAAAATACAGATCAAAAATCACAAGCAAAAATGATCAGTTGTAATTTTTGTAAAAAATATAGTAATGAAATTTAGCTAGCGATTTTGATAATTAGTTGAAGAAGTTAAAAATAACCTTATGTTCAAATTTTAGAACTAACATTCGTCACTCATTCAGCATTTTTCTAGCATGATGATAATAATAGACTTAATTCATCCACTTCGCCTTCATAGGCTATTTATGACACCGCAAACGCTACCTTGACACGCTTCCCTGAATCATCGATCAATGCAAAGCGCAAAAAAATGACAAATCAAAGTGAATTGTATTTAGTATAAATATCTACTTACGATGAATATGTAGTTAATATGTTGATGATCTTTACACCTTTCACGGTGAGCTGAAACATCATTCAAAGGTAAGAGATGATTAAAGATAAAATTTGACTTAATAGTTGTGGAAAAGAAATCACATCATGCTATTTCCGTGAATCATCGATGTATTTACACGGCAAGACATCTTCCAACAGCAGCGAACTGGTGATGGTGGTATCTCAATAATACACAGGCTATACATATTTCCCTATTTTTTGGACAGTGAGCATTCAGTAATGACTGAATTGCAAAACAAGTATACTCGCATCGAAATTTGCTCTACAAGTTCATTTGGATGAGAGTGCGGTGGGATAGATGAGAATAAATTCGACAATTAATGGCAATCTAAAAGTGATATTTCCTTTACATAATTGATTGAATAGAACGGTAGGTAGTGTTTCATATAAAATGTCTAAGAGGTCGGTCAAGAATTATGGAATCACCTGTGCGGAAGGGGGCTGTCGAAATGATCACGGAACTGAGTATGGGGGAGGGAGGCCTAAAATCTCGAAAGAAGCAATTGGGAAATTCTTGAACAACCGCCAATGGTTCTGCTGGTATATATTTAGTTGAACGTACAATATCAAATATGTTCAAATGCGAAATGCGACTGTCCACACGCCTATCTATGACAACAACGCTTATTTTTCAAGATTTTGAAATATGATACAATTGTATTCATTAAATAGTCATTTAAGAAAGTTTTTGCTCATTTTGAAAAGCTTCCATCACATTGACAGACACTGTCGGGAGTTACAGTCTTGCAAACACATTGGATTGAAAGAACTAAACTCAAATCAATCAAGAGCAGAAGTTAGAACGCCGGAAACAATGTCTGACCTATGCGCCGAAAATGTGATTCACTCATCCTTCTGAATCTCATAGTGATAATATAAAATATTTACTTTTTAGGCAAAAGCTTATTTTAACATATTTGAACGTATAGACTACAGACTGCTTTCCGTACATCAGACACTGAATGATAATGCAGAAAACGATGACGAGAAAATATTTAAATTCGGGAGACTTCTCAAGTTACATAACAAAACTTCAAATACTTCTATCCATCCAACATCGTGCAGAAGCCGCTCAATAGATGCAAATTCACAGTATGTAATGCGATAGACGACATTCACGTTCTCCTTGCAGTAAGAGTAGCTCCTGAACCAACGGAGCAGTTGCAGTATATGCTGCCATGGAAACTCTCGTCATCGGTGATCCATTGCAACATTTTGAAATAAACGTTAGATCACAGCGTTTACATCAATTCTTATGTCAACAGCTGATCAGTGCAAGCGAGGGAAAAGTCTCTTGTTCATCTGCATTGAAAGTTGTAATACATGTGAAACAATCAACAAATCTCTGATTATCAGTAACAGACGGTCAATTTCATTTCCATGTTAGCACTTCAGTGGTAAAGCTACAGCAGCAGAATTTTAATCAAAGATTCTTGAATTTTTCGTTGCAAGAATTGCAGCCAAATATAATCTGATTATCACATGACATCAATGTTTTGAAGAGATTTCCATGCTCAGCACGGAGGTCAGGAGGTTTTCACTGTAAAATTACAGGGAGAGACGTACTGTCCAGACTCGAATCGGTTAAATTGAACTTTCGTCATTGCAACTATCAATCATTTTGATATTTCATGACGCAATGCGCATCTGATGTGATTGGTGTCCTTTTGATCATCTGCGAATCGGTATTTTGTAGTGCTGTTCAACCCAGAGAGAGATCAACTTGTGATTTTGAAGGAAAAGACTATTAGTAAATTACATTGGTGGCTAAAATCATATCACCCCGTGGGAATCACCCCGCCGACAGGCACAGACAGTGATCCGCGGAAGGTCGGCAACAATAGAGCTTTAGAGATGGTCTGTACTCATATCGTGGAATAATATTTCACATTTCCATGCATATAAATAGTTTGACAAAATAACGGACTCGGAGATAATGCTCCGAAAATATTTGGAATAGTTCAATCTTGAATATTGCATGATTCTGAAGTTTTTGAGAAGCGAGTGCATGCCATCATGGTTTTGTTACCCTGGAAATTACAGGTAGCTCATGAATATACGTGGAAAACCCATAAGTTTCCTGACGAAGGTAGAAAAATCGCAGGTGGTTTAATATTTCAAATAAAATTCAGTGCTTTTTGACTTATAATTGATCTGTTAGACCATAAAATCATATTAGTCTGTTTGAAATTCACTTATTTTTGTAGAATTTTGATTTAAAACTAATTTCTGTTCTAATATGGTATAGATGAATTGAATGTGATCTGTCAATATTAACCGTGTTCCGTACATGTAAGATAAAAGCAAGTCTTCCGAAGTTCACTTTTCAGTCGGACGGAAGAATTTTTACAGTCTTCACATGCTCAACAGGCCTACTTTCACCTACATCATCAGTAGCACCATCTCATAGATTGATAAACAGATTATTAAATCAAATATCAAAGCGAATGTTCCAAAGTTCACTTTTCAGACTACCCAGAAGTCAGACGGAAGAATTTTAGTATTTGTCACACGCTCAACAGGTCTGCCATTCGAGATACGTCATTAGCACATTCAGTGAAATTTCGACGTGTATTCATTAAATACTACGTTTAGCACACTACTGACATGTCGGCTAAGTAAGAGTGCCAGTAACAATCCATAATTGCTGCTTTTTGGAAGTACAATACAAAAAAATTATTATTATCCGAATTATTCTAATTCACAAGCTCAACAGGACTGCCTTCACCAGCTTCATCAGTAACACCGCTTCATCATCAGTAGCGACAAAATATTAACTGTTTACGCAAAATAATTTCACAGACGGAAATCATAGACGACTAAGATCGTGAAGAACATTCGTCTCCATGCGCCACTATCATTGCATTCAGCTTCCTAATTCAGCTCTTTCTGATTCGGACATTTGAGAAGAACGAAGGAGAAAAATTGCACTTCTTCATTTATTTTCTCAACGCGCCACTCAGCTGAAGACATTGCTGTACAGTAGTGATTGAATTCGCTTAGAACTTTAATCAAATAATTGAGGATTGAGTTGTGCAGAGTGAGCCGGTCTAACTGCTCTATGACTCCTGATTTCTAATCCATCTGACAGCAGATTCAATAGGATGCCCTGCAACCTCTAAGCTGTAAAGAACTCATGAAAGCTCATCAAAATGAACCAAAATTCGAAGTTTTATTGACAATGCTGCCGTCCAAAGGTAAAAGTGCGTAACTGACATTTTGGCGATTTTCAGTTTTTTGTATTTTTAGATTGAAAGTCAACTTGTACACCTATATTTAATGCAATAAATTCGTATTTGACTCCCAGCCGTCAAAAGAATCATTTATGTAAACGTAACTGCAAATGAAGGTGCTATGTTCAACTCAGAACATAGCGCATATGACATCTTCAATGCAAGAATAGCGTATCTGCAGCAGATACGCTTGAGTGTTTTGAAACATAGTATGGAGCAGATGCGTATCTGACCACGCGTCATTTTGCAATTAAAATGCTCTCGATATCTCCGCTCATACTTTACTTTTCACTTCAGAACGCGCTAGAAAGCTTCTTAACTCGTGTGGATTTTATTGCTGTTGAGTCGACTATAGTTGGTGACGCGTGCTAATCAGAACAAAGCAAGTAATATACACGCACCACGTCTCATAGCGAAGTATGCGCTGGTATGATATATACTGCAACTGCAATTTGCAAGGTGATGAAGAGAAAATATCGAGCTTCTGTCGTGATACTAACCGACCCAACCTTTGTCAGGATGTACAACATCTGGAAAAGTCACGGGAAATGGAATTCGGCTTCATGTAGATAATCATTCTCTTCATTTTCAGAAAACATTTTGACACACAGATCTGCTTCTTCGTCGATTGAGATGATGAAAACTGCTTGTTCCTGATGAGTCCCTTGTACCGTCTTTGCAAATATGGCTGCGCTATCACGCTTGGCATTGCCCCTTACCTGAAAGGACTTTTACTTAATGATCTCTATAAGTCACCATTCTTTGTGTGTTTATTTGATGAATAATTGAATGAAGCATCACATCGAGGTCTGATTGATTTACATGCATCGTGCTGGATGGGGGATTAAGTCATCACAATGCACTTGACATCACAGTTTCTTGGATTTGCACTGCGTCCGAATTACACGAAGCTCTTCAGGAGGCACTTAATCCCTTTGATGATTCATAACTCTTGCAAATTTCCATGGACGGTCCTAATGTTAACCATTCTTTCTTCTGATTGATGAAAGAATCACGCGAGTATGACTCCGAACTTCTTGAAATCGGAACGCGTTCTCTTTGCATTGCCGATGGTGCACTTTGAACAGTTGACAAGTCCAATAACATTATGAAGTTTCTTCGGAGCCGTTGTGAAGTGTTCAAATATCTTCCTTCGAGACGAGCAGATTACTTACACTTTGCAAAAACAAAAGATGCGAAAGTTCCTCCGAAGTAATGAGCGACTCGATGGGTAGAGAATGTTCCAGTTGCAAAAACAATTATTGCTCAAATTCCTAATTTGGAGACCTATGTCGAACATGTGATTGTGACACGTATTAAAATAGAACCAGAGTCAAAATCTTACAAGCATATGAAGGAGACATTGAAAGATCCTCTGCTGAAAGCAATACTGTATTTTTGTGATTGTAGCTCTTGAATTGGAGGTTTTTTGAATAAAATTTCAGAGTGACAAGCCAATATTGCTATTTTTTTCGAATCATGCGAAACCATGATGGATTCTCTTACGGCATTTCGTTAAACCGACTGCTACCCGTCACCTCTCCACAATCCAATGATTAAACGTTCCCTTGATGTCAGAAAATTTTCTTGATTTAAAATACATCGATGTTGGCTTTGTTGCTAGGTCGGCACTCAGACTCGTTTCATAGAACCAGACCACAGATCGATCTCTTTGCAGAACGTAGAAATTTCCTGCAAGACATATTGAAAAAATTTCTGATACGATGCCCCATCAAATATAAGACACTTCAAATATAACGCTTCAAAAACTTTGCATGGATTTCTAAACTCAATGTGCCAAATTAATTATCTATCCTATAAGAATTGAAATAATTTTCAATATTCCCACCAATGTCTGGAAACTTATTGGACGCACCGTAATACTAGTTGTAGATAAACATGCAAGGAAAACGCTCACTGATGGATTTTTTAACACATGGAACATGTTTGATAGGGCTTGCTAGAAAATGTCAGCGATTTCATAAAAGTCTTCATAAAAGCCAGACGCGAAACGTCTGGCGCATGAGATCTGCGCTTTTAACATACAATCACATTGGACTTTTTTGAGGAGAGCCCATCAACATTTCTTGTTTTTCACACTAAACTAATTTAACAGATAATTTCCAAACCTTCAAGACTTCGCTGAAAAATGTGTTAAGTAGCTTCAAAATCTAAACCTTGAAATTGCTGGTCGCCGCCTTAAATGCTCTGGCTCAACTATTATACAAAAACTGTCTGGATGGAAAAATGATTTTGTTCCAGTTCCATGTGGGGTTCCTCAGGGAAGTGTAATTGGACCTATTTTATTCGTGCTCTCCGTCGATAATTTGTCTCCAGTCTCTCCCAATACAAGTATTGTGAAATATGCTGATGATATACTTATGCTGCATTTCATTAGATCCGTAAGTGAGGACCATCTTCAACTGGAATGGGATCATATAGTGTCTTGGTCCAAATCAATGTGTCTACCTCTGAACGAAAAAAAGTGCTTGGTGATGGATATTATCACTAAATCTGGTTTGACAATCTCCGCTATACGTATTTCAAATGACACTTTTTTGAGACAGGTTAATTCCTTTTCATATTTGGGCGTCATTTTTTCAGTAATATGAAATGGAATGAGCATGTGAAACAAGTGATAAGAAAGGCATCAAGAAGAATTTTCATAATTTGTAATCTCAAGCGTTGTGGTTGTGATAAAAACTTACTGATTAATTGTTACATTGCCTTTATCCGGTCAGTGCTAACGTTTTTGTTCCCTACGTTTTGTTATGCCTCGCAATATTTGATGAATCGTATTGTCAATGTCGAGAAAAGAATATTACGTCTCATAGGTTCTTCTGAGATTGATACTGATGTGTTAATGTCGGGCATCAAATCATGTAAAAAGCTTTTCGTGTCAATCTGTGCAAATGACAGTCATCCTCTCAGGGAAGTCCTCAATGTCAGGCATGTTCGTGGTGTGAGTACTCGGTCACCATCATCATCCTTTTACCCTCCTACTGCCAAAACAGCCCGATTTGGTAATTCTTTTATCAAGTATTGTAAATAGTCTTTTAACGATTGTGCTATTTTAACATTTTTCTTTTTGTGCATATCATTATTCATTGGTGTATTATACTATTGCATCTCTTTACCTTTTCGATATTGTCCTCGTATATACAGTCTGTAAGGTTCACAGAATCTGTAAAGCAGTGAACTAATAAAGCTATTCTATTCTATATGAGATAATAATCCCAGGTCGAATGTTGAAATATTTTTAAAAAAATTCATGCATGTTAACTACGATGTTTCTCACCTAATTCGAACCCTGCGAATTCCGGCACACCTTCCCAGGCAGCACACAGTTGGTAGAAGACATGATAATTCCGTTCATCCCCACTCTGAAAGACCACACGACTCTTCTCCAACAAATAAGTTCGCATATTTGCTCCAACGATTCGGTCTCGGCGGTTGAAACCAATTTCTATGAACTTGCCAAAACGTGAACTGTTGTCATTTCTTGTAGTCTTGGCATTCCCGATGGCCTCCATGATTGGATTCGAGGCCAGAACACGTCTCTCCACTTGAGTTTCAGTTTGAGCACCTCCAACAGTGGCGAAATACCGCATCGTGTACTTGGCAGACACGGTCTTCCCGGCACCAGATTCTCCAGAAACTATGACTGACTGGTTTTTATCGAAGCTGCAAGACAAGAAACAAGTTTTAAATCTAATGGTTTAGTGGCCATCGCGGAGTAAAATGATTTTTTTGGTTTAAAATTTGGCTTAGTGACCCTTCTTCCGCGCAAAATCAAGAAATAAAAACTAACTGAATTTATAAGCAATTGGGTTGCTTACAAATTTAGTTCGTTTTTATTTCTTGATTTTGCGCGGAAGAAGGGTCACCAAGCTAAATTCTAAACCAAAAAAAAACAAGTTGTCATGGACTTGTTTATCAAGTTTCAATTTTCACCCTTTCTTATTTGCCCATTCTTAGATTTGCCGTTAGACCTAATTGTCGAGAAATTGTAAAATCCATTCAGAATAACTTAAAGTCAAATTCAGATTACTTTTCCATTAGATGTTTCTCCTCCTGATGCATCTAGTATGGACTTCACCAATTTCACGTGAACACTACAGTAAAGAATAAATCAAAAGTAAATCTCTTTATCTATAATTAACTAAATATAAGTAAAACCAGCGTTTCATTTAGTATCAAGATGTAGAAATGTTGGCATAATGCTAATATGTAGCACTTATTTAGGGATCATTAGCAATCATTCAGATTCCCATCTACAGTAACTTTACAGAGTATAACACAGAATTGACCGAACAGTATAAAAGATTGAGCAAAGCGTGTCTGCACGGTGAATTCTATAGCCTGCATGTATTTGGAATTAGTTGAAATGTTACGCAATCCCAGGAAATTGTCATTAGCCCCATACATTGATGAATTCGCTAAAAATATAGTAATTAGTAACTCACCCATAGAGATTACCCAAAACTGTATCTTTGAAAGTATAATTTGATTTCTGGTTCAATGAGATGGATTTTCAGCTGCGAAGTAACTGCTCCAGATCCGGCTCAAAATTTCGATTTCAATCATGGTCATAAAGACTATTTATTGTTTAAATCCAAGGTCCACTTCATGATTGTTAGTACTTAGTAAGAATCACTAGCGAGATTGACATTTAATAGCAAATTCACATAAAGAAACTTGATGAAAATTACAATTTCATAAGTTTGTAGAGGTTGAGATGAAGATTTTAGGATTCGCATGCTATCAAAAAACCCTTGATCGCATCAGATGGCTTGTACATAATATTTTAGGCGGAGAACATCTTGGCAGCTGGAACATCGTGATAGCAGTTGTCTCCTGCATTTAGCAAGAAGTGAAAACTAGTTTTCTCTTACTTTATAATATCTTGAACTTCTCTCTGTCAACCACGAATATCAAGAAGTTTAATCTCTTCTGTGTCACTGACACACTACACATTTTCCAGACCATATACTTTCAAGTATTAATTCAATTTATCATGACTAGCGGTCTCCGTGGCACAGTGGTTAAGTGCCTGGCCTAGCGATCTTTTGGTCCAGAGGTCGAGCCCCGAAAGTGCATTGGAAGTCGGCAGGAAGGGCATCCGGAAAATAAAAGTACTACAACGCTCCAGAAAAGTCTGACTATGCCAGCACCGTCCAAGCCCCAAGTATGGGGAGTAGTGACGTTAAAGCAAAAGCTTGTGTTCACTTTGCATTGCTATGATAGTCAATGAATTCGATATAGAAAATAAATGGATCAGTTCAGCCACAGCATGCTGACCGATTTCTATGGTCAGATGTGTAAAAACTGGATGAAAGTTTCTTACTGTCTCATTTCAGATCACTTCCAAGGTGCTCATATTTACTTTCACAATGACATATTTTGAATGTCACGTTCTCTGATGTTTCAAGATAATCAGTGACTCCAGTTGATTATATCACTGACGGATGGTTAGTAAACGTGATAAAGTTCAACACGATCGTTCCATCACTTTTGACTCAGTTAATGAATCAATTAAATAAATCAGTGTTGAAGTGGCAATGTGTTACCGCTGAGAGCTTAATGCAGACAGGTTTGTGGCACTGTTGTGAATGAATAGAACTTTGAGGCTGAGGCAGGATGAGTAGAGGGAAGAGGGGGAAAGGAAGAGTGTAAGAGGATGAGGAGATAGAAAGGGGAGAGAAAAAGGCCATATCATTGACAACCTAGTGTAGGATAGATCAGTAGTTAAAATGATGATTTTCACTGGTATGCAAGCTTCTTTGGCACTGAAATGCAGAAGATCTTTGGTTCGAATCTGTCCGACAAGGGATCTTGCTCCGAACCTGGTAGCACGGCTTCGTGCTTCGGAAGTAGCAAGGTAAAGCATTATCATCATTCTAGTCGTGATGACAACTTTCAGAAAATTACTCTAGACTTAGAACGATAGCTTTCAAAGTTTTGACTGTCGAATAATTTGATATCACTTGCATGGAAAATTATGCCCTACACACACATGTAAAATGCATATTTGCTATAAAAAAAGCTCTGCAGTAGTTGTTGAAATTCTGCTCTATTTACAGTCCTACTTCAGCAATTGCCGTTTGGGGGCATTAAACTTGCCAAGTGTTATTCTTAAACAATACTAATGACTTCAACATAAATACTGAATAATGAGATAAGGCAAAAGCGCGGTCGAAAATCTGTACAGAAAAGTATTTTTGAGGGATGCCGACAAGTATTCCATGCTGTGGAGATGGAGCGCATGCCCTTCCTGTCAATTTCTAGTGACACCTCCGGGACTCGACCACACGACCAAAAGATCGCATGGTCAAGCAATTAAACACTGTGCCACTGGGTCCACCTAGCCTGAGACTGGTGACTACTAAAAATTGTTCTGTTTTAGAATGCTGAAAGGAAGACTAGTAGAGTTCGGACTTCATCCAAAGACGCAGACAAATATTTCTCTGATTCACTGATGGATGAAAATGAAAATTTCTCAACAAATATACCGGTCTCTTTAAAACTTCTATCGAATTCTCCGAAACTTTCTACGCCATTTCCTCCAGTTCCCCGGATCAGTCTTCAACCCGCTCACGAGGTTCTTCGCTTCCATTGAATTAATTAATGAATTATTCATGAAAATGACAGGGACATCAATTTAGTCACTGCATCGTCTGATACAAGTTGTTAATCACTCGCAAATCGAGTTTTCGACATCCTTTTCACAAACTTTGTAAGCACGCAGCCTTCAGGCAAAACTAATTCTCCTATACATCAAGTTTATTAAGGAGATGCTTGTCATAGTTCGGCGGAGTTCCATGTGAGATATGCGCGGCGTCGATCTCACAAACTATAGAGTTCACGCACCTCTCAAGTGACGCATTAACTCAAATACCAGACGAGGAAAGAACTTTTTGAGCTAATTAAGTACTGATGATATGTTTCTGTTTCCCGGAGTTTTTATTGCCACAGTAATGAAGTTTGTAACGAACTCAGAAGTGGACTTCCTTCTATCTATTCATCTCCTAATCCTACTTCGTTTTGCGTCATTCACATTTTTCTGTCTTAGTTCCTCCAAAGCACTGATGAATGCTGGAGACAGAACAGCGTGATCAATGAATAAGGTTTCTAACGGATCAGATATGATCGGAATTCTTTCAGTAAATGATCCGATGATGCATCAGTATTCAAAGCTGCAACAGAATGAATGATCATTTAGATTTGGAGAAAAAAAACGTTTGTGGTACTTTGATCATCATTTGTTTTCCTTTGTAGTAAAAGTCTAACTGAAGCAAAGTGAAACTGTCAAAGGGATCATAAATTTACTGAATTACTCTTAAGTGAACTGCTCCAGTTGATAAAAGGTCGACTAACTCATTGTCATATAGAACAATAGACGGTCTGGGAGCCGACAAGAAGTTGTGCTGGGAGCGAGGTCGTACCTGAAACTTTCACATGGGTTTTGAGTTTGACTAGTACTCTTAACTACTGCAAAACTGCACGTCGACCAGATCAGATCGGTTGTAATAAGTAGCTTAGATAGAGACATCACATGAATATCAATGGAGGAATTGACACTGGTGGTGTCAACACGATTTTGTTGAGTTAATGACCATTGATTTAAGCTGAGGTCTTTCTTCAAAATGACTTGCTTAGAAAGCATCTACACTCTACAATTCATGCTCTTTCATATGACTGGTCGTTATCATTTAGATGCTCTTCCTTGACTCGTGCAATACTCACGCACAATGAATTCACACTATTTTCATAGAAATTTCAACAACTATGTTGATCCCATAGTGGTAGATTCATTTACGTGGGGTTAGTCTAGAGCGGACACCATCCTATCCCAGCCATTGTATGCAATGGTAGCAAGCGATAGAAATCGACATAGAGATTCGTTTCTCTTTGGCTTGTGTCATCGGCCTAGCGCGAGCATTGCAGTTGTTGCTCCAATCCGCGAACATAAGTACATCAACGGTCAGATTGCAGGCAGGCTTGGCAAGTGAAAAGTACCTATCTTTAACACAATTTTCCTTCGTGATAAATTCGTCAAATGGGGTTTTTCTATCGTAGCTGTTTATGGTAATTAAAAAAACCCTGCTGTTGTTCTCATTATAGCGTTTTTATTACCCAAATTTTATAATTCACATATTTACATGTGACATAGGTCATGGATTTCAAATTCTATGTGCTTGAAAAATTACGTCCTTTTTACCCCTGAAGCGGCCTGAGCAGGCGAAATTTCGGCAAAACAAGCCACAATTAGCAAATTTTTTAATAAATTATTCATGAAAGACAAACGATCTGATCCGACAGAAGTGTATTTTTCGTTGCATTAATGAGGTTCAGGTGCGACCTCATTCCCTGCACGACTTCTTGCTAGCAACGGGTTAATATTCTCAGCAAAAATAATAATTCTACCTTAAATCATTGAGAGTTATGACTGTTTGAGAATCCTATGATTTCTGAATTGTAATATTGAATGTGCGTTATATCAATATCACATCTGATTTAAGGTATTGATTAATTTGAAATCACAAGAAAGTTGCTATTGATAGTTATGGAAATCGATTGAGATATGAAGAACGTCGATGAGAACTATGTAATGATTCTCCAGGTGATAAACTAATGTGAAAGTCTAGACGTACGACAATATAATAAAAGGAGCATGAGTTTTGATCACTCCTCTCTCTCATTACACATTGTTTAAGTGAAACTGACCGTGTGCAATTTTGCATCCTGGTTCATGTTTCCCTGTCTTTCTTACATGTTTTCCGACGAATTTGGAAATAAACATTCAACTTCGAACAGTCCTCTCATTTGCAGTTGTCAACTCGCAACAGTCGATTTTTCGGATACAATGTTTTGCTTTCATGATAAGTTGGATTGCATTAAAAATATGACTAAATCCACTTGAAAAATACTAGAACCTTAGTATTAAACAGTTAAACATTTCATTGTGAGCCTAATCATCGATTTCTTTTCGATTTCAGTCAATCGCATATTATAGAAAACCTCTTTTTCAATGCGAAGGTGTCATAACCAACAATTTTTTTTTCTCTTAATTTTTTGTCAGAAAACGAAAGGTCTTCAACAAAATTTTTCTATTTCTGAATAACTTTAATGATATCTATTAATACAAGATGTCACGCATGCTACATAAGCTGTTGAGAGTGGATAGCTGCAGAGACTCAATTATAACATTTTTATTAGTGGTAATTGCTTAACTTCTCAAAAGATTTGCAAATTTCAAACACGCAAATGTCTTTTGGTTCAACAGGTAGCACATTTCTCCAATTTCATTTGAAATGAACTTATTGCTTGACTCCAACTTTCTTGTTTATCTATGTTAGGTTTTTGTTGCCCGTCATGGGCTTTCTCTATTTGTCATGGTTTAAGTTTAACTTATGTGTCTTATGTGAATGCTATATGACAAATATATTATCATTTTCATTATTATAGGGTTGATACACCATACCTTGATTTAAAGAAAAACGAAGAGCCATATTTATATTGGTGGGTTTCTAAAATATATGACTGGGTCTTTAAATACATGCAATTAGTGTCATATTTTCCACTAAAACACAGATTAGTTGATGACACCCATTAAGACATTTGCTTCAAACAATTAATGCTGATTGCCTCTGGGAGGTTATGACTGAAGTTATTGTTATTAGAATCGAGTAAAACGTTCAAATACGATATTTCTCAATCACTGAATTGAGTCTCTTAACACAGTTCTAATACAACTATTTTGAATTTCGAAGCAATTACGAGTAGATGACAAACTCTATGACTGATGACAAAGTGTATTTATGCACATAATATTTGTGGCTGTTTTTCAAAAACGCTGTATGCTGTGTATATCATCAAAATCGATGTATGTGATACTTCCATCCAACAAACGCTATTAATGTCCGTTTATGTTTTGTAAGTAAGTGTAAACTTGTAAAAAGAAAGCAAGCAGAAATTTCACTGAAATTAGTGATTATGCTGCAGAAGAATAATTTTGAAAAATGTTCCAAATCCCAGATTTGTTACAATCTTGCTACTTCTCTTTGCAATTGATGGTGTTGCACGTGCATCGCCCAATGATTACGTGCTTGCAGCACGAAACATCGGTTGTTCGTTCATCTGTTTTATTTAAGAGATACAGTGGTGGAAAATTTTGAATTGCCATCAACCTATTATTATTTTTCGACATGTTGCTTTTCGATAATAGAAATAAGAACTCCAAGTTTTCAAGGTAACTAAAATAATAACTTCAGTTAGGAAGAAAACATAAAACAACTATTTGTTTATGATACAATTTTAAAATGCGCAAAAGATGGAAGAATCAATATTTGCATAATCAACATTGCCTACATATAATTAGACGAAAACACTCACCATGTTTTCTTAACCCAAACATTTAAAATCCCACTAAAATGATATTTAAAAATTCAAAAGCCCCAATTTTTAATGGGTTATTTAAATGATCTTTCATGAATACACCAACCCTGCATTGTTGATAATGCGTTGACGCGATATGAGCACGTGTTGAAGATTAGCTGAACACGACACGACCTTTCTGATAATTCTCTCGGATGCTCGATTGCAATTTTGAAAGTACAAGATCATGTATCGGAACCTTCACATGTGACGCAGCGGATCTTCCTGCTTCTTCCTACTACCACCATGTAATTATCGGATGGATACAGACAGAAATCATTCACTGACATAGAATATTTCCTCATACCTTGTTCTTTTATTTCATATTCACATGCAAAGTGAACAAAGTGGAACATTCTTTGAAAAAAATCGCTGCATAGAAGAATAATCGTGATGAAAAGCGGTAAGAACATCACAGACAAGGACTTGAGGATCTATTTTGTTTTCATGTCAGAAAGTTTGGTCACAGTCATCGTTCTACTTGAAGATCCCATCTCCTAGGGTTGAGCCTTATACTCGTATTTTCAACATAAATTTAACATTTCAGTGAACTAAGGACTTGGTATCATTTTTTAGGAAAAAAAGCAAGAAGTCCGATCCAATGTTGACCGATGATGAGCTGCGGTGCAAGGTGGTGGGTTTACTCGATACCTCCCGCTAGGAACGTGTGGGACGCCACGGAGACCGAGAAGGCGGGCAACCTCCCCTCGGGCGTTGCCAAAGGTCAAAAACAGATCGCTACCCGAGAAGATAGCCGCTGGGGTAGAAGAAAAGGGGGGACAAGAGCACAGAAAATGGGGAATATCGTGGTTTACACCACAAACAGGGCAGTCAGGAGAAGTGGACCTGCCAATCCTGTGAAGACAAGAATTAAGGAGGCTTGGACGCTGCAGTGAAGACGTGAGAGCTCACAACGAATAGTTCGAGGGAGGGACAGTTCCTCAGTTGCTACGTTTGGAACTTGTGAAAAAATCGAAGACGAGCGAACTGAAGTCTCCGGGAATCGAACAGGGAACGACGAATGAAGGACTTCAGAGGAGACAGACACCAAGGAGAAGCAGAGGGGAGAGACAGAGAGCATGATGGATTGCAACCATTTCAGCTGAGTAGCATGAAAGTAAAGAGAGAAAGTAGAAGAGCATGAAGAGCAGGTTATGAAAACTCCCGAGCCACCTGGTCAGAACTGTACAATGGCGGGTCGTCAGTCCAGATGGTCAGGTCAACAGCGGGGATGGAGGAAAGGTGATCTCGAACCAAAGCGGTTCGAGGAGGGAATGGGTCGGAACGGGGCAGGGGAAGACAGGCCCAGGGACAAGGAGAACGGGGGAGGGGTCCACGGGGGGAGAAAGGGCAGGAGACCAGGGGCTTATTCGCTAAAGAAGCGGGTGGAGAAACTGGATGAGAAGAGCAAAAGAAACGCCACGAAGAGGAACGGACGCGCTTGGGGAAAGGAAGGGTCGCCGGAGAAGAGAGAGGAAACGAGGGAGGGAGGCGAAAATCGCGGTCAAAAGAAGAGAGCGACTGGGCGGTGACTGAGAGGGGAGGAAGTCCAGTTTCCAACAGAAGAAGAGAAACATGAGTGGTCAGACTGCAACCAGTGATCGCACGACACGTCGAGCGGTGGGTTGCTTCTGAAGGTTGACGGTACTTATCTTAATGAAGGGGAATCAACCACGGTAAGCATAAGCGAGGACAAACGAGAAGAAGAAAGGTATTGTAGATAGAAGCAAGAGACCCTCTGAAAGGGCCCTAGGAAACGGATGAAACAGTCCTGCGTGATCTTAAACGTGGGAAAAGAGTGGATCTCAGGGCAGAGCTATGCGGAAAGAAGGAAAATGTTCGGTCTAAGGTTACTCCGAGGAACTTAGGGGAAGCGTTGAACGAGAGTGGGCGCCCCAAAGAGCAAAATATGACTGAACGGAAGCTTCGCGGATGGCGGTGCTGAAAGGGAACTTCGAATTTAGCGAGGTTTACAGGAAACTGCTACTTTAGAAACCAAGCCTCCAGCTCAAACTGAGCTTCTTGGACGGCGGCAGTAGCGAGATAATGTGAGGAGAGGACGCGCAAATAGCAAGCTCGTCCGCATAAAGTGAAAGGCGGACTGAGGGAGGGAGCACGGAAGAAGCGCTGTTGATGAAGAGGTTGAAGAGGACTAGGCCGAGCACAGACCCTTGAGGGACTCCCATAGAAATCGGAAAGAGCTACTGGAGGAGTTTCGAAAGGCCAACTACGCCAAACGGTCCGACAAGGCTGGGTTCAACGAACAAAGCCGGGAGGCATGCCAGAGGCCTGAAGCTTGTCACTGAGAATTGAATGCCAGACCGAGTGGAAGGCACGAGAGAAATCAACGGTAGCCAACACAGTCCTTGCACAAGCCTTGGAGCTGTGAAGGCCATCAGAGATTGACTAATTAAGAAGAACTATCTGATCAGTGGTAGAGCTCCCCTAGGCGGAAACGAAACCGGCATGAAATGGGGTCAGAAGATCCGTAGATTCGAGGAGAAAAGAAAGACGGGCTAGAAAGAAACGCTCAGAGTTTCGAGATACAAGATGTGAGGCAGATAGGACGAAATGAAGACTTTGGCCAAATTTGTGGAACGGATAAATGGCGGAATATTTCCAGGCGGAGGGAAAGGAGTGCGTGAACCAAGAGAGAGGTTGAAAATAATCAGAAGAAAAGTTAACGCCCAGGGTATCGCGCTAGTAAAAAAACAATAGATGAAATGTTGACCTTCTTGCCTCTTTTCTAATACATGAAGAAATTCACCAACGAGAAGTTGGAATAAAAGAGAGGAATAACAGCAAACCAGTGTTTCAGCTATCTCCGACCATAGATGAATACTCTAGCCCTCGCACTGTACACAATTTTGCAATCTTTGAACATGCTAATGATGATGATACTTTCAAGATCTAGGGAGCAAACCATCCATCACTTGAGGAGCCATCTCTCCACAAGCAGCTATTTAACGGCTTTATACCACTTTCAGTGTAATTAAAAACCTCTTGCTGTGACTATTTGTTGACTTATAAATCAGTTATGGCATTTCTTTTTCGCTTATCAGTATGAAATATGAATTTCAGTCAAACTGTCTTACCTTGACATTCGTTTAAAAGCTTCTTCTGCAACGGCGAAGATATGTGGATCCATAGAGCCCATGTCTTGGCCGTGATATGCTTGAATTAATTCCGGGCCGTAGATGGGCAGTTCTTCATAAGGATTGATAGCAACCAAGACGATACCTGGAAAATGAAGCTTGAACAATCAATCTTCCAATTCCGCAAATGGTCTATCCGACTTACCGCAATATGTATAAATTTCTCGACGATCACAAAATCGAACCCGCAAATTGTATAGCACTGCAAAATAAAAAAAATTATTAATAATGCAAGAAATTAACAATGAAACTGTCACTTTTCTTTTTATGGCTCATCCCTGCTTCATTCATACATGCAACTCTAACCAAGTTCGGACTAGTAGCCTCTAATAATCTGAGATACATTAGATAACTCACATGCCGTGACATTTGCCTTGATTGTGTATGAAAGACCACTGATGTTCGATGTTATGTTGGTATCAACAGAGAGCATTTCACATGTTTTACATCGCCTGTTGTTACTTTTTGATAAAGCTCCATTGACGTCAAATGGATTCTGAGTGGTAATTCAATTTTTCAGCTGAGAAGAGAACAGGTATTGCCTAATTCTCATCGGAGGCTTCCACCATAAATGTGTTATGATTGGCAAATTCTGCAGGAAATTTTTATTATTATGAAATACAGATTTCAACTTCTGATAAGTGAATGGATGGCATGGAGCCACGAACGTATTCTGCGTTTCGTTGTTTTCTTCAACGGATGGTTTAGTGAACAGCTCGGAGCAATTTCTGTGAAAGCCTTGTGATCTGCGATACGTCTTTTTGCCTTGATTCGTCGGAGCAAGTTCGTCGAAATCTGAGGGCCTGGGAACATGCTAGTGGGATCCTTGTTCCATTGGATGGCATGATATGGCTGCGATATTTAAAATATCCATCAAATTTATTCTAAGTATGGTGTAAGAGGTGGTTGGGTGATGTTGTCATTGTTCGATTTGAGGACACCCAATTCGTTGGATGGATCGAAAACCATCTTATTCGCTAAAGCGCTTTTCGGTCCAGCACCGCTGGCCATTTTTAAAGCAATAACATTTATTACACACAAATTTTAAAATACCTATAGCAGTGTGCCAAGAAGTGGCCATAGCATCATATGGTAACGGAAAGTTACAAAAGAATAGGGCAGTATAACAGAGAGAGAGTATATAAAAGCGGCACATCAAAGAATCACATCATACATATGTTCAATGTCTTCAGATACACGATTCTGGCTGTTGCGTTTCCTACTCCACAATTTAATCGAGCCGATAAATGTTAGGAAAAACAGGAGATTCAAATAAAATCAAGAATGAATTGAAGAAGATCAATGTTAATATTGGTTCAAACATCCAAAAAAGCTGAAGGAATTTCTCGTACACAAGAGACCCTGTCCAGCCAAGAAGTAAGACAGTGTGTATGAAAGAGACTGCGAAGAATGCAGTTGGAAATATGTGGGAGAAGCGAAGAGACCAATCGAAATGATAAGGAATGAACATCAGAAAGCGATGCGATAGATGCATGTCAAACACTCAGAAATAGCCAAGCATGCAACTGAGGCCTCCCACAAGATATGAAGGATATGAAGGAACTTGATTATGAAGAAGGATACCAACAAAGAAGGATTAAAGAAGCATTGTGGAGTAGGAAACGCAACAGCCAGAATCGTGTATCTGAAGACATTGAACATATATATGATGTGATTCTTTGATGTGCTGCTGTTATATACTCTCTGTTATACTACCCTAAATTTCTATTCTTTTATAACTTTCCGTTACCATATGATGCTATGGCCACTTCTTGGCACACTGATATAGATATTTTAAAATTTGTGTGTAATAAATGTTATTGCTTTAAAAATGGCCAGCGGTGCTGAACCGAAAAGCGCTTTAGCGAAAATTTGGTTTTCGATCCAGCCAACGAATTGGGTGTCCTCAAATCGACCAATTTTGAATATAGTCAAAAAATATTTTAATGTTTTTTTGCATTCTTGCATTGTGTCTTTCCTGTGAAAGAAGTCTCTTATTTTTTCGATAAACATTCCAACAATTCTTAAGACGATGTCACCCCTTCTGTGCATGCATCGTTGTGTATGAAGTGACAGTAATTCAATCTTTTGACCAGTTTCGTATAGTAATGCTAGTAGAGCGAATACAGTTCAATCTGTCTACAGTCACAATCAACGAAAATAGAATCTATTTCAGATGTAAAAGACGTAAGAGAGCGATGCAATGCCGAGAATCTTAAAAAAGATATAAATCCATAGCAAATTCAATGTGTGTACTATATCAGACAGACACCTGGATATTGCGACGTTAGATGAACCAACTCTCTCCCTCCACTGTGAGTCTCGCCTCATGACAAAATGTCCTGAACTGAAAATCATATTCACACCGAACTAACTATTTCTTACATCTTTAGGTTGATACCTTATCACCCACTTCCGTTTCCTGTTTTTTTATGCACATCATAAACGAAATGATCAATTGACAGTTACCGGCCACTGTAGGCACAGAGCGATTTCCACGAATGCTGCACTTGAAATGAATCCTACAATCTACAATTACATATACAAAGAAGTCAATAAGCCGGCTCCTCCGATTTCTCAAATTGCATTGTTGAAGTGACAGGAATTTCAGACATGTATACCAGTGAGCAGTGCGTTGGACTTCGAAGCAGGGAGGCTATCTGGGAAAAATCGGGAATAACCAGTTAAAGACGTTAGTTAAGATTTTAGTTTATTTTTCCTTCAGTACCAATTTCTCTGCATACCTTCAGTACCAATTCTGCATTCCTTCAGTACCAATTTCTCTGCATCAGTACCATTTCTCTGGTTCATGTCTATTAGACATTCATCATCCTTTAAATACTCGCAATTTACCTCCAGCATCATATTCGATTCAAATTGACGTATCTTCACAAATTTGAGATAGCTTCATTTAAAAGCAACTCAGACTCAGAATTCCGGTTAAACAGCATTTGCAACTTGTAAATAAAAATAGCCTTGTTGTTAATGTTGGTTTTATTGCCAAAAGAACTATTGAAATTATGTGCCATGATAGCTATATGGAGATATAGATCTACATTACTTAGACTAATGAATGGTAAGATAATCAATGTCACACACGATAGTTGAAGACATCCAGACGATATGATTGTCTCTTCGTGTGAATCAATACTGGATTGGATGTTTGTTTTAATAGCAGGGCTTAATGGAGGCAAGTGCCTCTGTTGTCGCTTTCACAAGCTAATAGATCAATCTAAACACGATTTGAAATTGAAAATAGTCTTGCTGCTAATGATGTCTAAATTGCCCGATTTTCACCGTTTCAGGGGGTTTTGACACTATTGTAGATGTTCAAAAACGAATGATATTGTTTGTGTCCTGCATTGCTTCATTCTTACATGTAAAGTTCATGCTCGTCATCCCAATTCATAATCTAATTGATATTATAATTCACACTTTCAGTCATACTCTCCATATCACATATTTTATCATTCAAATATAACGAACAAATGTACGTTACTTGATAATTGAAATTTTGTCAAATTTGATGCGTGCAACAAGTAAATGTGAATTTTTAGCAAATATTTGCCCCATTACAATTTCAATGAAATTCGAAAGAAAATCTGAAATTATGATGCCTTCACTACAGACAACTTTTTCTATTTTAGTGTATTTTTGGGCGCATTGAGAGACACAATGATTATTCTGCTTAACTTACTGAATTTACCAAGGAATTCTGGATCTATATATAAGCACTACTTCAAAAAGTCAAAATGCTTCACAATGATGTAACCACTGTTACAGGAATTGAAGCTATCGGCGCAAAGTAGAGGTGCACCTCGAACAGCCATATTTTGAATCAGAGCTGCAAAATATCATTAGCTATAAGTATATATATTATATTTTATCATTTCACAACTTTTCAGAAGCTTTTATAGTCCTCCCTTATTAGTCAAGTCGTTTGTTAAGCGAAATATTGGATGCATGTATCAATCGTGTTTGAATGTGCGAGCAAATGATAGCATTAGTGAAAGAACGTAAATTGATTTACCCTCGGGTTCATTGAGGTAGCTGAGAGAAGTTAAATCGTTCTCGCCGATCAAAATTTCAGGATTCCGAAGAGGAGGAAGACCTCGATTTCCTATCTTGTATATGTGCGCGCTTGATTCTATCAATTCATCGTCTTCTTCGTAGGCAACCTCCAACTCATCGACCCCATCCGTGTAGTTGGAAAGCAGTTGCGCACCAAGCCATACTTGATCAGGATCAGGCAGCCATACTCGCGCCCCCTGAAAAAGGAAGGACTTCATAGTGAAAAGTTCCAAAGTAAACGTATGGTAGGCAGGACCGCGTGCAAAGAGAATAGCTCTGCTTATATTTGGCGTGTCTAATAAGTTCCCGCACTGGGCATACTTTACAGAAATGACAAACCTATTCACTCTAATAACAATTTTTCTGAAGAATTTTGTTCATTGTGATATCTTAGAGCCTTAAATCAACGTTCTAGCTGATGTCTTTTTAACTTTATTAGCACGAGCTTTGTATAGCAAGTTGAAAAATGCTCCGCCAAAACGCAAGATTCTGTGCATTGGTTTTTAGGTTTCCTTTTCAATTTACCCACGTTTTAAGAAAGTTTGTCGATATCAATGATTTCAAGATTTCTATTAATTCAAAACCATACAATGTCACAGTGATCCTTTAGACTATTTGATTTTTCTCTGGATTTAACCGGATCTAACCCACCCATTACTTGAGTCAATTCTATGTTACAAGCACTCAACAAGGGTATTGAAGTCTGCAATCAACTTCGACAGGCAAAGCTTGTAATTCCATGACGTACAGCAGTTTTCGAGTGCTGCAAAGTGTTTAAAGAGGAAGAGTGTCACTCGAAGTTCATAGACAATGTGGAAGATCGATCACATCAGTTACAGCGGAAACCATATTTCATCCGCGGGAACTTATCGAAGAAACCGAGAATCAGTCTTCGAGCGCTGGGTAAGGCAGTAAGTGTCTCGAAGGTTACAGTTCGATTGATTCTTACCGATGAACTGAAGCTCCGAAAGGCTAGCTCTACTTGGATTTCCAACATCTTTCCGATTTGCTACACAAAGCTCGTGTTAATAAGGTTAGTTACAAAGAAATCATCTAGAACGTTGGCTTACGAAGGATCTAAAATTGTACAAAGAAAAATATTTTCAAGAACAACATCTATTGGATTGAATAGCTTTGTCGTTTCCGTATAATATGCCCAGTGCGGGAACTTATTAAATGTACCAAATACTAAGAGTACATGTAGTTCACTTACAATCAATTATTTAGTTTCTGACGATTCAACCTTGGATCAGGTTTATATCAGTTGGCATATTGATAATTGATATCTGATAGCAAATATACTTGCAGTTGGGATGTTCATTAGAAAAATACAATGGTTTGCGGAAAACACCAACTGTTCTTTTAATCAGAGATATTTTAAAAGAACAGTTGGTGTTTCCCGCAAACCATTATTTTTTTCTAATTGATATCTACAGAGGCTCTATTGACTAGCTATGATAATAGTGCTCCATATTTCCAATGATGTAAACAACCTTCTAATATGAGCAACGCCTTTCACAATCCTGGTATCTCTAATGTAAGCAATGCCTCTATTATAAACAACCCTTCCCATATTTTCCTTTCATAAGGACAACTACAGATCCATTAGGCTTCAACAAACCTCTTAAGGACCGAATTCGGCTGATTCTCAGGTTCATGAAGACCAGTGGAGTAACCAACGCATAAGATGGCTCAGAAGACCATCTGATCCATTGCTTAAAAGAAAATGAACCGGTGTCCGCAGGTAGATAGGCTCTGACTTAACACCGACAAAATAATCAGGACTGATCAAATACTGACTCTTTGGAAAGCAGAATCACCGATGATGAAGATGAAGTCATCATAGAAACTCATGAATTTGAAGTGGATTTTAACGCTCAAATGAGCAAAAGCTCCGAGAACTAGCGGAACTTCTACCAATATGCCATTCTAATGCATTAAATGTGATTCTTTTGACAAAATACGAAATGTTAGCATCAAAACATATGTCGGGGTAAAATAAAAATCAAGTGGATTTTTCCATTGCTTACTATTATAAGCAACGCTTCTTATATAAGCAACACGATCGAAAAAGTCAGACTTTACAAAAATGGATTTGGTTATACGTAGTTCAGGAACTACGTAAGCCAAGACTTGCATCAATGTATCACAGTGAGTCGACAAGCCTCTATATGAACAAGGGCTCAACGAAATCAATTGAGTAAGAGTCGAGAAATAGTTTAGCTCGCACAACATGCAGTTAAGTAATTCGTTTCATTTTGATCATCGTCTACTAACATTGAGTTCAAACACTTTTACTGACGTCAAGTACAGGTGCAAAATTAACTCCTTCCTGCAACACGTTACTGTACTAACTGTAATGCATGTACAGGTGTCATGTACTCCTTGCAAAATTAACGACTGAGTTTATGAGTATTGAGCAGCTACAAATCGTCAACACTTAGGCTAAATCATCCATTTTTTATGCAACTTTGAAAATTTATAATATTGACAAATTTCGTGATGATGACTTACATCTTTTTCGAATTGACTTGTACAGTCGAAATAATCGAAAGTTCTTGTATAATTGATATTTCGCGGTCAATCTAACATTAATTCAATTGGCATTTCACAGAATAAGGATAGGATAACGACAATACGGTGATAAATGATTTTGATTCATGTCTTCAAATATCTTATTTAAATGGTGAAGCTTGGTATCCACCTATTTTGCAGTATTTTTGTGACTGCAAATTTAGTATTTTGACACGATGAAAAATATCAAATTTTTCATGAAAACTATTGATTTTTTATCAGGTTACTAATTTTCTCACGTTGAGCAACTTTTTACTTATTGGGAATGTTTAGGATGGATACATGAGTATATAAAATGATCATCACGCCATAAATCGTCAGTATTTCAAATATGAAGTCAATTGGGTCAGTGGTTCGAGTGCTAGGAGCGTTAATTTTAAAAATCGTCAATGCATCAAATATATAGTCAACTGGTTCGGTGGTTCAAAAGTTAGGAGCGTTGATGTGCAAAATTTACATTTTTCTCTCGTTGAAGCAATATATTTTCATGTCATGGTGTATTTGTTCGATGAGTGCGTCACTCTCTCTGTGATGCGTCCATTACATTTTCCTGCAATAATAGAGAATTAGCGTCTCTCCTCCTCAATTCTCTTGGCCCGTCAGTCTCTGACTAGTTTTTAACACTGAATAGCCGATCAGAAACAAAGGAAAATTTCACAATAAAAGAGGGAACATAATGAGTTATCAAACATTTAGAAAGTTAATGAACATTGCTATGAATACTCAACTGGAATGTGGACCTGAAGGGAGGAAGGCAGGCTTCGGGTTGGGGCTAGATCATGAAGAGGAAAAAATGACATTGGAGGACATGTGTCAATCTGATGAGTACGATTGTCATATGGATGACTGCTGGAATTTTGCTGAAATAAATTTACGTTTCTTCAAATTTTTCATTTATTTTCGTTCGAATGCACTGATTGATACTTTTCTACTATTTGACCGAATATGCAAGTTAATCATAACTTGACGACGGCATATAGCACAGAATCTAGGGTCCATAGGATTATACAGATAGTGGATTCGCGTTTACATCTGACAACATGTGCAAGTTAAGGGCTGAGTTTGCAGGGATGACATACACGCTAGGCTATTGGAAGCACAGTTTGCCAAATGCCACCCAGTAGTTCACCAGTAAACAAACTTTATCTACACCCTACAGTGACTTGCACCAACTCAAAAAATTTAAGGTAACACAATTGACATGCATAAATTTATTGCTCTTATAAATTCATCTATATGGTCTTACATAACCGACTACGGTGTGATAGTAGGGGATGGAAAATACTGCAATGTAAGTAAGGGAAAGCTAGTTGAGAGACAAAATAGAATTTGAAGCAATACTTTTCGAATTATTACCCGTTTGTCCTAAATTCCATTAAATCGGACATTTTTCATCATTAAAAGAAATCAGTCTTCGTTCAAACTCTTAACATTAATTCAACTGAAAGATAACTTTCCAGCATGCGGGAGTGATGTAACAGCAGATAAAAACGGGAAGAGGGATCACTATTGCTAAATGCATGGAACCGATGGACAGATTTCATCGACATGCGAAAGAAGAGGAATGCCTGAAGCGCATCAAGTAACAACTGCTACACCAAAACGCGATGGCTCTCAGTGATGAGAAAAACTCGCGGAAATTTAGATTTCAGGTGGCGACAATAAGTAAGTAATGAAGAATACATTAGACCGAAACGTATTCTGGTCCAGTGGATTCCTCCGATAGATTCTCCTCCATATACTTTTAATTTAAATGAAAATCATCATCCTCTAGGAATCTCAGTTACAACTCCATAAAATAAACTAAGATTAAGCCTACTGTACAAAATATAACTAATGAATAAATTTGTAATGAACTTTGAAGAAAAGAAAAAAGAAAATAAAATACATGTGAAACACAAAATAACATAGGAACTAAAATACAAAGGAAAGTGATGAGTAATAAATTCTGAAAGATTAACTGCTGAAATTGATTACCGTAGTGAAGTACGACTGTAATGGAATATTGAAATTGTAACGAAAGAAAAATAATAATAATAAGGAATAAAATTGAGTGAATGAATAAATAAATAAATTTAAAAAAGGAAGGAAATAAGCAGCACAAATGAAAATTATTATCAGGTAAAAAAAATCAAAATCTGAATAAATAAATAAAATTGATAGTCACAAGAAACTAGTGCAAAATAAATGAGTAGACTGCAACAAAAAAAATTAGTGTGAATAATGTAATACATACTGAAAATAAAATTAGTCCTTAAAAGGACTGGTTTTGCGTTCCCTGTACCAGCTAGGAAGTCATCAGCAGGAACTCAGGTAGGATTCGTGTTTCGTCCCAATTCCTAACACTCAAACACACCTGAGCGGGGCCATGCACAGTAAAACTGTACAGCTTCCACAATGTCAAAAGTCGGGTTAGTCACAATCGGTGTAAGTCAAAATCGGCAAAAATAAACAAAATCTGATTATTCGGTTAGCAGAAAACTAAACGTGGAAAATTGTCTAGCGGAAAAAGCATGTAGTCGCATAATTGTTTTCCATAGCGAACTATACTAGGTTTTGGAAATAAAAGTTCAGAATTCTTGTGATGGCACGTCACCAACAACAAATTTTTGTTTTTCATTCATAATGTCTTACCTAAATTTCTACATATCAGGAATCGGTGAAAGCTCTTACAATGGAAAATCAAATTGCATCCTCAAGCTGTAGGTCACAATAAGCTTTATGGTACATTCAGGGAACCAGTCACAGCTTTGCAGAGAAGTGTTTGAGAAAGCAAGGGCAAGAGCTAGCGCGCATGCAATAAGAAACAGACTAAGTGTAATTTACAGCGGAAAGATCGGTGAATGCTAGACGATGACTAAGCGAGTGAATATGGCGAGCGATTGCAGAAAGACAGAATAAGGTCTATTTGTATCGTGCAGCGAGGAATATAGGAGCTACCCTTATTGAACCGAAGAACCTTGGAATAATTGGAGATATACTCAGTCAAATGATGTAGGGCTGAATCAAATCAACCATAAAACTATGCAAGCAGATAGCGCTTATGATGACATAACCAAAGGCGAAGCAAAACAGAAGCATGCCTCTGTCAAGAGCTGTGCACGCACCTCGACCACACGACAGCATGCCAGTGGTAAATGAAGGAAGATTTGGCAAAAATTTTAATTTCATAGAACATTATGTACTATATCTCATTAGTGATTCAAATGCTTTGAATTCGAAAAAGCACTTAGCATTACTAAAAATATGTAGTCCATAACATTCTTGAAGTCACATAAAAGGAGCTCATGCAGTACCGTTCCCATTAATCTTCGTGAACCACGCCGTTCGCGGTTTAAAAAGTGCCGAAGCGTTTACAGGTACTGCTTTAGATTGTCTCACCAAAACATGTATTCTACGTAACTTTTTCACCCTTGGGATTGACTACGGTAAATCACAAAACAATACTTAACCAGCGAATCATTCAGATGTTCGAAAATTTTGAGTTACCTTCGAGTATATCTCTGATTCAGACATAATTTGATTGACCACAAATTATCGCATTAATGCCGTTGCTAAGAGGATTATTACACAGTCATGCCTGGTACCCAATTGTGATTCCGCACTTTTAAACAACTTCAAATCAACAATTAAAGTTGGTGAAGCAATATTTTAATATATCTAAACAACACATTTAAAATCATATTTGAAATTTTGAGGAATAAAAAAGCAATGACAAAAGAGACTTCTTGCATTTCACATGAACTACAAAACACATGTTGATTAAAAAATAAGGAGTGCTGCATCTGCATACATTTGCGTTGTGTTGACGATGCTCAAACTCAATGCATCATTATCACGGAAATTATTGTGAATTCATTTCTCGTCATTCTCAACTTCGTCGACATGGACGACAGCTGTATTTGAAGTATCATCCACCGCAGGATGTGTACATAGAGACATCGATATACTTGCGGAATCTACAGTTACTCGATCGTGACTTCCCCCTTAAATCAGTTAAGTCCTTGTCAGAAGAACCAGTCGCATAGCCTCACATCATTTTCCATAGAGTAGTGATATGTAGGTAGAGTGTCGACTCAAAAAAGTATCTGTATATACAGTGAAAAATTTTATATCAAAAGATTCAGTTTTCTGCGGAGCGCCGTGGTCCAAAAAATTATTTCATCACTTTTGAAAAAAGTCAAAATCTTTTTCCAATTTATATACTACCAATATGACTCTCCTAAATAAGTAGTATGCAACAAGTTGGATCAAAAGGAATGAATATTTGCTAATAAGCATCCTAACAAAGCGGAAATCAAGCTGATTATCAAGGGAATTTCAGGAATTGTTTTATAATAAAAGTCCATGAAAAAGTAACGATATTATTATTCGTGCTTTCTAGGCTGGAATTTCAAGTTTCTGATTCAATTTTCACCGGCATGATTTTATGATTCACTAAATTCATGCTTCTTTACTTGAATCTGAATAGTGATATGGAACCATTTACATCCTTCAAAGTTAATTGAAATCATTGTCTTTGATTATGTGATTTTGCCCTGCCAGTTGCAGGTTGCTTGTGAAATGATCACGCTTGAGAAAGTACTCTTTAGGTTGAGTATGAAAGTAATAGGAACATCGAAAGGCTAATTTAACAAATATTAAATCTCTATTAAGGCTCTCGTGACACTGAGAATAAATCACCGAGTGAAAAGACAGTACTTTTTTCACTATCACGATTCTTTCCCTCAACTAAGTTTTGTGCTATATGTATGGACGAGGTGAAAACGAGCGTTGTCACGAGGATGCGTATTTATATGTTGTGAAACATGCACATCAAAATCACTTTTAGTTGTGATCAATTTATCATAGCATATATAAACAAATATCAAATACATCACATTCCTCCCCTCTTGACAATTAGTCATTCATAAAAAAGTGAGGAGGTTCAATCACACGATTTGATCTACGCAAAGGTTGCGTAATGTCGTTTGTAGTCATGGTCACAGTCCCAGCAGCTTCGCTATCTGCATCGCCAGCTCCAGTGACGGTATCGCGAGTTTCGTTGTCCACATCACTCGTTCCATCCATTCGTTCGACCTTGATTTGATCCATGTGTCTCGTATGAACCTTGTTCTCGACATCTCGCACATTGACGCAAGTCGATCCAGTAGTTGAGATCACCGATCCAGGTTCGAAGGTACTCGAGGAGCCACGGAAGTTTTGGAATAGCATAGGTTGCTCCGGTTCTAGCAGATTCATGGGCAGCTTCGGACGGAAATTGAATACCATTTCTGCAGGACTTCTATTGCCTTTCACTGACGCATTTCTGTATTGTAGCAAAAAGTTGTGCAAGCGACTGTCTATGTCTCCCTTTCCTACCGTTGCTTTCAAATGGAGCTTCAGATTCCCTACGAATCTCTCAGCTAATCCATTACTTTTTGGATGTGCAACTGGAGTATGCCAAACACTTATGCCTCTCTTGCGCATATAATCCATAAAATCATCAGAACGAAATGCAGGTCCGTTATCTGCAACAATGGTTTTTGGAACTCCAGACATCGCAAAAATATTTTTCAATGCGTTCAACGTTTCTCGAGTTGACAATCCTGTGGTTCGTACAACAAATGGGTAATTGCTATGAGCATCAACAACGACTAAAAAGTAACTATTCTCAAATGGACCCATGTCACTAAATTACTTAACAGCAGTTTGTAATAACTATTTTTCTTGAGACATTCTTAACTTGTAACTTGACTTTTAGCTTTCTATGGTGATGATTCGTACATCAATATCCTATGTCTGTACGATTTTCAATTATTTTTGAAATAAACGCTTTATTATTATGTAATCCATATGGATTCTGTCAAAAACGTGTGAATTCTCTGGCCAACTGACATCTGCATTCACATTAACCTTCGGTGGAACCTTAATCTTGCTACAATCCTGACAATCTCTGCATTCATTTTCAATCATCTGATCAATGGAAGGCCACCAAACTTGATTTCTAGCAATCGACTTCATCTTAACAATTCCTAGATGAGATGAGTGCAAAGTTTTTAAAACCTTTTTTCTCAGAGATCTCAGTATGACCAAACGATTTTTCCTGTATAGTAGACCTTTATGAAACGTCAACTCACTTCTCACATGGTAATATGGACGCATGTTTTCAGTTAAATGTTTTAAAACTCCTGGCCATCCGAACTTGACAAAATGTTTCAACTTGGAAAATTCTTGTGAGGACTCAAAGCAATCACGAACTTCTTTCTCAAGATTTTGGTCTGGTTCAAAAAATAGATCGATCGCACCAACATCAAATTGTTCAGTGTGCAATCCGGTTTCAATTCTTGATAATGTTAGCTACTGGAATTTCATTCGTTCGCTTTCCGACAATCGTATAATCATAGCTTCCTAGAAAAATTGACCATCTCAAAATTCGCTGGTTTGCGTGAGAACTTCTACAGCCATCAGGTTTGAACAAAAATTCTAACGGCTTGTGATCTGTAACAATGAAAAATTTCCGACCGTACAGATATTTGTGCAATCTGCGCACAGCATAAACTATCGCTAAACCTTCTCTGTCTAGTTGGGAGTAATTCCTTTCAGCAGAATTCAATGTCTTGCTAATGTACAACACTGGCTGACCTTTTTGCTGCAAAACAGCACCAACAGCAGCAGGAGAAGCATCACAAACAATCTCAATGTCATCCTGGGGATCAAATGGTTTTAGAATGCCTGAAATAAGTGCGGTCTTCAAGGTTTCAAATGACAATCTAGCATCTCTGGTCCACTTAAATTCTCTTTTGGTCACCATGTCACGTAACGGTTTCACTGTGTCCGAAAAATTCTGAATAAACTTGGAATAAAATCCTACGGATCCAATAAATCTCTGGACTTCCGCAATATCTTTCGGTTCTGGCATCACAAGTAAATCACTGACCTTAGAGGGATCCGGCAACAATTTCGATTGACCTGAAAAATCCGAATCAGCGTCTATCAGATATCCTAGATGTCTCACTTTTGTTTGGAGATAACTCGATTTACTTTCATTAATCGAAAATCCATTCACGGACAGTCTCCGTTTCACTTCAGTCAAAATTGTCCGGTGATCATCAGACTTAGAAGTGGCTATCAGAATATCATCCATATGACAGTGTACTTGAGGTAAATCCCTGGTCATTTCCAACATAATCGACTGGAAAATGTGTGGTGAAGATTTTACTCCAAAAGGAAGAGATCTGTACTTGTACAATCCAAAAGGTGTGGAAATCACAGTAAGCATCTGAGATGAGTCATCAAGCCTTACTTGCAGGTACGCATCTGTTAAATCAATTTTCGAAAACAAATTGCATTTTCCTAGCTTGCTCAATGTATCATCAATTTCTAATCCTGGGACTATGGTTGAAGGTATGTGTGGGTTGATCGTAGATTGGTAGTCGCCACAGATGCGAACTTTTCCATTTGGCTTATGCACAACGACAATCGGTGTAGCCCATTCAGAACTTTCAACCTTTTCAATAATGCCAACTTTGGATAGTCTGCTCAATTCATCTTTCACTGGTTCTTCCAACGCATACGGTAACTTGCGTGGTTTCATGAAAACTGGCGTAGCACCTGACCTAATCTCAATGGACTTGACAAGTGGTGAACTCACTTGGTTAATAGTCAGTTTCAATAAACTCATTCGATTTATGATATCCATTCCCAAAACAATGTCACCTCTCTCAACCACGTGGAAATCAACTTCACTTCGCTTCTGACCAACCTCAAAGATCACATTTTCAATAAACCAATAATATTGACAACATCACCAGTGTAAGAAGATAGTGACAAGCGATAATCAACAGCCTTACACTTCAAATTCTCATATCTACTCACAAAGTGCCAAGGTATCAAGGATCTGACTGCACCGCTATCAACTTGGATCTCCAAATCTATTCCATCAATCCTTGCATCTACCATAATTTTGGAACTTCCATCTCCTGAATTCACGCTCAAAATGGACTCGGGCATTGCTTGGTAGTTAGAGTAATTAGGCATTTCTCGAACTTTATTAACATCAGAAATCAGTTTCACTCTGTTCATGCATACTTTTGCAAAATGGTTCATTTTCTTACACAGACTGCATGCCTTGCCATATGCGGGACAAGCACCACGATTGTGTTTGTTACCACAGAACTTGCATGAAAGATTCGGATCATGAGTAGCAGAATTGGATTGTTTCTCAAACTTCTTTGGAACATCATGGACTTGCCTAGGCCTATTGGGCTTAAATGGCTTTCTTTTACTCATATCGACACGGTTGACCTGTAGTGGACGTAAAACTGCTTGACAGCTTGCAACCTCCTCGGACGCTGCAGCTATACCAACCGCTTTGTCAAAAGTCAGTCTCTCTTCGAGTAACAACTTCCTCAAAACAGCTTCGTCACTCAGACCCATCACGAATCTGTCCCTAAGCATGGAATCCAGCTGCTTACCAAAATTGCAAGTTTCAGCTGCTTTCCTAAGCTTGTTAACGTAAGTAGCAACACCATCACGATCCTGTCTGATCAAATGGAACTTATACCGCTCCGCTATCTCTATCGTCTTCGGACGTAAATGCGATTCAATAGAATTCTTTATATCAACATATTTCCGGGCTGAAGGCAAAATTGGAGCCAACAGTGTCTTAATCTCAGAATACGCGTCCTTCCCTACAACAGTCAAGAATAAGTCAGTCATCTTCGACGTGGGCTCTTTCGCAGTAATTTCATTGTCTTCAACGCCTTTCGCTCTTGCCAAAGCCTCAAATCTCTCTTGCCAGTCGTTGGTTGCTTCGCGCTGCCATGGCATTGGCTCAATTCTGAATTCCATATTGATATATCACTGAAGTTTCTTCTCAATTCGTGAAAGAACAGTCAATTCGTCGCCATATGTGCTATATGTATGGACGAGGTGAAAACGAGCGTTGTCACGAGGATGCGTATTTATATGTTGTGAAACATGCTCATCAAAATCACTTTCAGTTGTGATCAATTTATCATAGCATATATAAACAAATATCAAATACATCACAAGTTTATTACAATTAGCTTTGCATGCAGCCAGCTAATACATGCAGCAGTGTCTCTGTACTTTTGTTTGACGGAAAAATGACATCAAGTGCGTGATGCAGATTCTCCATGTGTTGATGAACATGTGAAGTATAAGCACACAGTCCACGCAGCATTCATGACGACCATATTGGAAGAAAGATTGTATAAACTCGTGAGATATCTGGAAATCAAAGATATCTGTGATGAGTAAAAGAATATCTATGATAGCTTCTATCTTCTGGCGTAGTGTCCGATTCCTTGAGGATGCACATCCTCCATTTCTAGTTCAGATGGCTCAGATAGTTCCAAATCGATTTCAGATCTGCCCAAATGAATTTCAGATATAATCCAGATGAATTGGAGATCATCTCCAATTGAACTTAAGATCTTTTCAAAGTTGTACTTCTGACAGATATCTGAAATTCAGCTAGAGAAATCTGAAATCCATCTCATGTCTGAAATTCATTTGGAAAGATCTGAAATGGAAAAGGTGCAGTTGGGTAAATCCAATTTATTCCACAGCATTTCTGTCTTTTCAACTTTGGGTCTCGATCATATTTCCGAGAAAATTTGCATATATACTCACTTTTTACGCTGAACACGAAAATCTTAGCGACGACCACACCAAATAAAAACTTTCCATAGAAATCTTGCACTTTTGAAATGTTATTTTCTTCTACATCTCGGTCAGAGGACAATTTGATCTCGGTCAGATAGATGTCGAACAGGAAACTCTTCGGCTTCTGCATTTGGGTTGCTGATGAGACTGGGAACTTAGGATGAATGCTTGCATTAGTGATGAAAATTTTCCGAAAAAATTTGAATCAAAATTTTCCATGGAAAATTTTGATTTTTTTTTTGATAGGCCTCATAATTTGAGCGCTTCCACTGCCGAGGCAGCGGCGTACCAATAAATTGGGACTAAAACTCTTGATTTCATCATTATTTCGATTAAAGCGATCGTAGCAATACGATATCCGTCCGCGGATTTTTGAACATTCCTTTGCCACCAGTGGCTTTATACAGGGTGGGCCAAAAGTCTTTGTCGGTAAAAGTTTCATTGTATTTATCAATTTATAACTACATATAAATGAACAGTATGCATATAAATACACTCGTATATATGCTTGAACATTCAAGAATAAACGAATAAAAAAGTTGACTTCATAGTCAATCTCATTTTTCGAAGAAGTGGCCCTGCTGATCATGACACAACTGCAAACGCGTGTTGAAGTTTTTCATACTGTCACGATAAATTTTCATTGGGATTGCATTTGATTTCCGTAGCAATTCACTCTCGGAGCTCGTCAAGATTGGGAAAAATCTCTCCATTTACATACACTCTCGAGCGTAAGTAGGCCCAGAACCAATAATCGCACGGTGTGAGGTCCGACGATCTGGGAGGCCACTCAATTGGGCCTCTCCTTCCAATCCATTTCCCATTCAACTGTTGGTCCAGTATGTTCCTTGCATCGCGACTGTAGTGGGCAGAGGCTCCATCTTGTTAAGTACTTTTCACGGTGCCTTTGGCAATATGGAACCACGATATCATTCAGAATGGTACAATATCTGTCCGCATTCATTGTTGCAGCACTGATGTCATGGCCAATCATTCCTGAATATCCAATCCACGCCCAAACTGTTAGCGACGGGGTTCGTCCAGGGTTGCAGAATCGTTCGTGAGGATTTTCTTGTCCCCAATAATGCACATTGTGCTTGTTGACATGTCCTGCAAGGTGGAAGACACACTCATCGGAAAAAGTAAGCTTCCGATGTAGTGCGGGGTCTTCACGATACTTTGCAAGCATAGTTTGACAAAACTCCAGCCGCCTGTCATCATCACCATCGGTTAAAACTTGCGAATACAATGGTTTGAATGGGTGGTAACCTTCACTTTTCAAAATACGTCTCACCGATGTTCTTGATATATCCAATTCTTCAGACATCCGCCTTGTCGATGTAGTGGGTTCATCATCAATTGCTTGAGCAACCATTTCCTTATGATCATCTCCAGTAGCTGTCACCGGTCGTCCAGACCTGGGTCTGTCCGTTACAATGCTCCCAGTTTCCAACATTTTCTTTTTCCAGTACGATACGGTCGTTCGTGATGGAGCCTCCTTATTTTATTTCTGCGCAAATAATCTTCGGCTTTCTTCACAGTTATCGTAAACTATGGCCCATGATGTTAGCATAACTTTTTCCTCTATCGTGATCTCCATTCTTGATGACCGAAAGAAGTGAAAACATGAAGTGAAAACAGAAGCAAACACATGCGCGCTGCTTGCTGCTTGCGTACGCGTCACGTGATATGACAACATGCGCGCTGCATGGTGATACAACTCCATCGTTCGTCACATGCAAGCGTGGCGAACGAAATTGCAATAAATTGATAAATACAATGAAACATTTACCGACAAAGACTTTTGGCCCACCCGGTACTAAATTGTTGGCATTTTTAATTATCACACAGACACCGTTTGGAATAACGTGAATCTTGCTTTACAATAGGGGTATAATTTCATGCAAATATCTGGAGCAAAAATAATGTACTTCATTTTGGAGTTTGCTAATTGTTAGCTTGAAAGTTAAGCTTCATTGCAGCATTGATCATAGTGATGCAAATTCTCCATATGTGTTGAAGTATAAGCACACAGTAAACCCACCATTCATGAGCGACCATATTGGAAGATATAAAGACTAACTCGTTAGATATTTGGAAACTAAAGATATCTGTGATGAGTAAAATAATAAATGATGGCTTCAAACTTCTGGCTCATTGTCCGATATCTTCGTTGAGGATACACGTCATCCTCAATTTCTAGTTCAGATGTTCAGATAGTTCCAAATCGATTTCAGATCTGCCCAAATGAATTATCAGATATGATCCGGATGAATTGGAGATCTCCAGTTGAATTAACCCTGTGGGAACGAATCTGGCGAAAGCTGGCAGATAATTTTTAGCATATTCGCTGGCGAAGTTCGCCGGCGACAATTCGCGAATTCGCGCTCTGTATGCCACCTTTTACTTTTGACTTTCTCTTATTTTCTTTCGTAATCCGCCTCTACAGCCGAGGCTCTATTTCCTTCCTCACCTCCTCACCATCACCCACATATGGCCAATCTATCTAAGAAATAAGTGCAGACTATCATTCTTTGATAATAATACATATATAGAATCTCGTTATATAAATTTTCATAACATCTCTTGACATTCAATAATTTACAACAATGACAAATGTTTGAATGATATAATAGTATTTACTGCGACATTTTGTGGAAGATAAATACTTTTTTAGTTTAAGCCTTTGTGAATTAAAAAAGATCCCTTTTTATCAGATCAGACTGAGCATACAATATATTTTCATGTAAAGGTAATATACGAACATTACTACTTACCACCAAATAGTTGCTACAATATCCACGATTTCGCCGGTTGGCGAAAAATCAGCTCGCATTAGTAAACAAATATCTACCAACTAATTATAGCAACTTTTTCGCCAACTGTCGTTTTTTAATTTTACACATGTTTTTGGATAGAAATGCTGGTGACCATTTTCACATGCGGAGATAGTTTTTACACGAAAATGAACTTTTAAAAAAATTATCCACAAAATCGCTACCTCGCCAGATAATCTGTTGATATTAGCAAGATGCGTTCCCACAGGGAAAGATCTTTTCAAAGTTGAGCTTGTGACAGATATCTGAAATTCAGCTAGAGAAATCTGAAATCCATCTATTGTCTGAAATTCATTTGGAAATATCTGAAATAGACAATGGAAAAGGTGCAGCTGGTACCAAAAGTTGATACAGGGATGATAAAGAAGTTTTCGGACTTTGAATATTACATAGTCCTTTCAAACGACTATAATAAGTCTCCAAAACAAAGGAAAAACATCAATCACCGAAAAATGAATTTCAAAATTTTCCAATGGAAAATTTTCCATTTGCATCACTAGCTTGCATGCGTAAAGCGAAGTGACGAGAATGTAATGTATTGCACATAATGTCCTTTGACCGTGACCCGCCATGTCCTCTGATCTTCAATTTCAACGTCCTCTGACCGAGATCTTTAAGGTCTCGGTCAGAGGACAAATTGATGTCGGACAGGAAACTCTTCGGCTTCTGCATTTGGGTTCATGAGACTGGGAACTTAGGTGAATACTTGCGCAAGACGAAGTGATCTAAATGTAATTACTAATGTCCTTTGACCGAGACCCTTGTATTCTTACTGAGATCTTCAATTTCAACGTTGTCCTCTGACCGAGATTTTTTAGGGTCTCGGTCAGAGGACCTCGTGGTTTTTGGAGATTTTGAGAGGGTTAATTAATATAAATGAAAAATTTCTTTTGCATAGATGTTGAGAGCATGGATCCCTCCTATGCTGTGAAATTTCATCTATTCCTGACAAAATTTCTGGTTTCAGCATCCATATGAAATTTTTGGGAATATATACTCTGGTCGAAAAAACGGATAAAAATATTTTTAAATCAATGTTACTCACTTGTAACGTCACCAAACTGAATTTTCTTTACGGATTTATAAACTAGCACACTAGAGGATTCGTTTGGTGCAAAACGTTTGATGGAAAAATCAATATTCTTCGAGAAAAGGTACCTCGGTCAGAGGACAGAAAACGTCTCGGTCAGAGGACATTTTTTTCATTGGACAATGGAAACCCAGTGAAAATTCAATGATTAATATTAATTGCAATATTTAAAAAGTAGACTGTCTTAAAGAGCTGATCTTCTTCTTTCAGATGATATAAATATTAGTGGGTGTATTTGAATGTAGCTGATCGAAAATCCGTGTTGAAGTGAGAATAGGCCTACTGTAACTTTGGACATGCTTTTTTGGTCTCTTTTTAGCAAAAAACGGCAACTTGTGAAGTATAGGTCTTGGCTTTGTGACTCTTTATAAACCATGCCATATTAGATAAGATCCTGACGGTTCGATTAAAAAATCTATTGAAATCGGTTCAGAAATATGGATTTTACAAATCAAAGACACATTTTCGTAAAATGTTGGATTTACCAAGTTGCAGGTTCCAAAAGTTAACATACAGGGATGATAGAGTTTTCGGTCTTTGAATATTGCATAGTCCTTTCGAACAGTCTCCAAAAAAAGGAAAAACGCCAATCGTCGAAAAATAAATTTTAGAATTTTCCAATGGAAAATTTTGAAAAAAATGGAAAATTTTCCATTTGCATCACTAAGTACATGCACAAGGATAAATAATTTGTTTACGCGTGGTCGGGTCTAGGCCGGAGTCATCACTTACTCCGACTCCGCATCCCTGCATATGATATGGGATCATGGACGAGAATTGATCGCGCGCAATTGATACCACCTTTGGTCCGCGAAACGCGTCTTTCGCCTTCCGCTGTAGGGTCAACACCGCACATAGATGGCAAACATGGTGCACGATTCCAATTGTCGCCATCATATGAGACCGTGAGATATGGAGTCTGCTAGAGCATTAGCCTAAGCAGAGGAGGCGCCATTTGTTCGGTGAGTTTACCATGCGTTTTACCATGCGATAGGCCTATATCCTATATTATTTGATAAAAAATTAGCATTTGCAGCAACCGCTTCAACTGGAGCATTGAAAGCTCGAAGGGCCTATGGAAGCTGCATTTGTAACTTGTACCATCATAGACAAAGATGAAGTAACCATAGAGAAGTCTATATGCCTGTCATGCTCAATAATGGTACCTCTAGCTGTTTGCAAGACAGCATTGAAGATTTGAACGACTAGGAGATCACGCGCGATCGCTCAAACGTTTTCTGTACAAACTACAGAATAAGTTTACCTCCACGCAGACGTGTCGTCCTTTAATATTCAATGAAATTCTTTAGTATCCATACTCTTTAGTTTGCGCTTTAAGCCCCTGTAGCAGGATGACGTAAGTCAACTAATAGGCGTTTTTTTAACTTGTTCTAATTTGTTTAGATTTTGTCCGTTAGGGTGCAGACTTTTATAGACAAGACGAAAAAAATTCGACTTTACCAGACCAATTTTGGCCAACCTATATATCCTCGGATCAATGGAAAATTTTTGTTTTTACAACTATTTTGCTTAAGATGATATGCTCGTACAACCGGTATGTGTTGGACAACGCGCAATCCAAGCTCTAAATGCAAAGATAAAAAGCAAATAATTTCGAATAAAATTAGTAGCCTATATATAAGCTATAGCTAAATTGACTAATGATTCAAATACAAAATACTTCATTTCCTCAGCTTTATTAAGCGACAACTTTTACCGAGTAAACTTGGTCGACTAAATTTCATACTGAGTGACAGTTTGCAATATTTCTGCTTCAGTTTGTTGGCTTTTGTCGCAGCGAAGTCGACAAACCCGCACATAATGGTCAATTATTGTCCATGATGTGTACTATGGCATATGGCCCTATCTGAACATAGCACAAACCATAAAAAATCGAAGCCGTAGGCTTGCTCCAGCGACTATCGCCATGGAGCAAAAGCAATTTTTCGCTTGCAATTCTGTCGATCAGAGAATGTAGAATGGCCGTTGAGGCGCATTGGAAAGACAAATGAGAAAAGTGTGAATGTAAAAGTCAGCAAACTTTGTCAATATCGATATATTTTCAAGAGAAAGAAATCGAATCACGGTAAATACTAAGGACAACAAGCAGACATCAAGATATGAAAAACAGTCAATTCTGAACATCACAAGTGTTAGAAACATTTGCAAAATATGAGAACAGTAACAAATATTACGAAACCTACAAAATCATTAAATAAAATTAACGTTGACTGCTACAGGATCAAGAAGTAAACATTGTTTAAAATACTATTACCGCGTTGTGTAAAATTCAAATAGTTCCCTTTAACAGACATGAAACTTCACGCTTTCAGAATTGCTCATGGCATCATCTTATGACATAGAATTTCTCATACGTTTTAACAATGAAAATAGAGCGAATAAAAAAACAAACGCACGCACATTACATATGGAAATAAAAATCTCAGCAGGAGAAGAAGTTGGCATGTATCAATTATGCACAAAGCTACAAGCCAGCTGTGTAGGCCTATCCTGGGACCATCGCATAAAAATGCTTTGAATGAAAGTTAAAATGAAAATCCATATTTTGCCAAGAATGCTGTAAAAACGAATTTTGGTTTGGGTTCATGAATGAAACCTAACCACTTATGGAAATCTAAATGGATGCAAGATTTGAAGCACGGATTCAAGAGACACAAAAGCCATGTAGATGTTGACGTCAAATTATTTACACTTAAACTTTGATGTTACTTCACAGCTTCCAAAATTCTGAAAAGCAAAATCCAAGTCCCTTTCAAGTAGATTCAATGTTCAACAGCTGACCACAGGTGTAATAACGATTGTCTGACAATATCACATGTGCATCGTTTGAAAAGAGTAGTTTAACAATTAGTCGGAAATTCATCTGATACAATGCTCCTAAAGCGATTTCATTAACAATATAGATTCTATTGACAGACAACGCATGACGAATACACACAAGAGCGACAAAACGAAATAATATCTACCATTTGCTGTTCAACATGTAGCACGAATGAGTAGAAAACATAGGATTCAGAACATAGTTTACACATTGATAAAAGTGTTCGTCCTCAAATTGCTGAAACGAAAGTGCACACATTTTAATCAACAAGCCTAAGATCAATTTTCAAGTTTATTTCAAACAAATGCGCGCAGTCACTTGTAGATGATGACGTCATAATTGACGACTCTCAGGAAAAAAATTTATTATCATTTTTCAACAATATGAATGACAGCAGAAGTGCAATCTATTATAAAATCAGATCGCAGAACACCGATAGGCCAATAAATGTAAAAGTTAGGCAGTGCACGATAACGAATGAACTGAAAAATTCAGCAAATTCCATAAATTATTTGTAATCATATCACGCTTGCTTTCAGTTCATGCTCATTTCCTCATCCTTTGAGGAGCATGTACTTTAATACACAAATTTATGATTTATTATCAAATTCACAGCAATCTCCTTCCCGTCATTCACTGAAACCATGCAACTTCTACCAATAAAACCTGCCATTTTCTTTGTTACTGAGTGTTTCAATAGACACTCAAATGAATGGAAGATCTGAGGACTTGAGGACAAACACAGGAAAAGTTGAGGGCAATCATATAAATGTACACTAGAATTGATTAAACTCACAATAACAGCTAGCGAATTTGTGACTGTTCACAGAAGATATACCGACAACCGAATATGTATCGAGGATTTTTCAGGAGATAAATGCAAATAACTATCAATAAAATTGCTTAAGAGTTCTGATAAAGCCACCGCCATCACCACAGATTGCGAAATGCATCCCTTCCATAACATTGATGAGACATTAACATGTCAATTTTCAGCGCTTGCAGAATTATGGCTTTAAGAGTCAAAGCATTGTGAATTATGCTAAATCAATGTATTGAATTTTCCGAAAATGATATTACTTTCTGTGAACTCATTTAGAAATGCTTCAATCATTACTTGAAAAATAAAACGGAGTAACACCCTCCAAATTTGATGAAAAATTGAAATGTTAACTGAATATTCAGCAGTGAAAGCAGCGAATATCATTTCGAAAAATTCTGTGATCGGTGTCAAGTCAAGATTTCAGTACAGTAATGAATGATCTCGTCCTTCGAGTCAATGGAAATGGCGAATTGTCATCGTCCATCATGACACCACTGGCCTTCACAACATCAGGTGTTTCTTTTTCATCTACAGGTATTATTTCAGTCATTTCAGCAACTGTTGGTACTTCAGGAAGCGCACCTCGACGTGATCTCACAGTTCGTCGGAGCAGGCAGACGTCGGAGACTGGTACCTTCATATGATTGGCGAGAGACGCTCGCACATCACCGACTGTGGCCTCATCACCGAGAACGAGCTCCACATCAAAGATGTAGAGGTTCGGGAATGTTGGATGTGCCTCGCCGATCTCAAACTCATTCCAGACTGTGAACGGCCACGCATCTAGAAATAGAAAAGAAAACAATATAAGAAATTCACTCATTACAATATGATATAGAAATATGCAATTGATTTATCCAACGTTTCGGATCCTACCCCTTCCACACTGAGGGTACTACAAGAATCTCAAACCTACAAGGTTCGGGAGAAAAAAACGTCAAATTTTGTTCAAATGGAAAATTCTTTAGAGCAAGGGTTCCCTAACTTTTAGTTAACGTGTACCACTAAATTCATTAAATTTTGCTCGCGCACACCTGCGCAACTCCAAAAATATTCTTCGCTTCAAAACAGATTGCAATTGTTGTAATAAAAGTAGAATAAGCCTTGTATAATTAGGCTTTTATCAACTAACAATATTAACTGGCGGGAAGAAAGGCAGCCACTTCATACATCGAACATCGTTGCAAAAATTTGAACATGGCAAATAGTTTTACAAAAGTTATGTGCACCATCTTAGTATATCATGTAGCAATATTTATGTGGAGGATGTGCTTTTTTGTTTTTGGTGAGATAAAGTTTGTCTGATCGCATTTTAGAATGAGCATAGACGGAGATCAAGCTCCAAGTTCATTCTGGTCCTGTATTTGGTTTCCATTGCAAACACACTAGAAAATGCTGAACACAAAACAGAGAATCCACTCATTCTATCAATGCTGAAGGCGGTTGTCGTGCTGCGATTGGCTAAGAACGTGACTAAAAACTTTTGTGATCTCGTTCATGGTTCTTGCATAGCTTTCAATGTGTTTTGAGTTACACCATAGACTCGCCGCGTACCAGCCTACAGTCAGCGCGATGCCACTAGCGGTGCGCGTACGTACCACTCTTTGAAAACTCAGCTATAGCAATATTTGTATTGATCTTCCAGATTCGCAACGATCATCCGTAATAGGCAACTTCTCGCTAGACATAATTGCACAAAAAATACATGACAGAATCATTTTGAAATAATGAGGCATGTTTGATACCTCCGATTTAGAAACAAGGCAAACTGTGGAATGTTTTTAATTAAGGGCTCTTCAAAGAAAATCAGTGGCATATCCAGAAATTCATCTAGAGGGGCACAAATTATTTTCATTCGCAACTATGGCCTATTATGTAACAGCAAATTATTCCTAACTTACTTAACTGAATTGAAATAGTTTGATTTATTCTATACTGACTTATAATGACAAATGATGTATTTATACTATACTGACAATATCCTCCGCGGTCAAATATTGTGCAAGAAAATAAAAAAAAAACAGCATTGCCAAAATTTTGTTATTTCTATACAAGTACAAATTGCCATTCAAATCTGCAGGTTGCAAATGAAACAAACGGGCTCAGTATTCAGGAATGTCCGGTCTATATTGTAGAATCTGTGCCTACAAAAAAATCAGATCGTCGTCTACTCCGTATGGTAAAGTTATCTAACAATTGGTAGCGATTGATCTGAATGTCTCTGTTTATAGATGGATGAGCTAATCCATTTAATCGATCTTCTCCCATGCTCAATAATTTTTGAGATGCTATGGAGCATTGAAAGATTGCTCTCCTCCAGGGATTGTTGCAAAAACCTACGACTAATTCATGACAGAGGGGGGGGGTGCATGGCCGATGGCCTCCCCCCTAAATACGCCACTGTGTTTCATGCCTCCGATTTAGAAACGAGGCGACCTTTGGAATCTTATTACAGGCTCTTCAAAGAAAGCGAATTAAAAGTGTGGCTTGCTCAATGTCTTGTTCATGTGCAATTGAATGATAAATGAGGTTGAAAAATGATTCAGTAATTAACATTTCTTTTAATTATCTCCCTTGCGGTTTTTAATGAAATGTTTTGCGGTTTTGTGAAATGCTTTTATGAGAAAGCTCAATATATGTACAATACATAAAATCAAATCAATTTTACTCCGCGAAGGCCGCTAAAAAATTTAGGGCGACAATTCTAAATGACGACTTTAACGATATGGAGAAAGTAAATATCTATAATTCAAGGTGCACGAAAATTATGAAAATGATCGGTCCGAAAAACAGAAACTGTAACGTATATCGATTTTCTCTGCAGTCTAAATTCAAATCGGACCAGATTATTTTCAAAAGGATGGCTACATTAGATTACTAAACATAGAAATAAAAGCAGGAAGCTATGACTGCTTAAGAAAAGGAAATTCAATTATGTTCATTTTAAAGCACCGTTGAAGTCATTACAGAATATTTGTCTAAACATGTGAAGTCTGACAAGCTTCGAGTTAGGGGTTGCATTTGTAGACAGTGGGTGGTTTTCACAGAAAATACATTCTCTGTAGGAGTGTGTACGCAGCTTCTATAACAGCTCAAGGATAAAAGATTGAATGATGAAAAGGTTCACCTAAGCAAAGTAACAAATGATGTACTCTACTATTGCATTGATCATTCTTTCACTTGACGTGTCGTGAAGCTTACCGCAACTTCACAATACTAAGAGAGGCTTCTTCTGAGGATATAAATACACGCACAACTATTACTGAAATGAAATAAAATTAATGATTACATGAATGAAATAAATACTGACTAGCTATTCTGAGAGTGAAACGTGCACACACGATTGAGTTACAGTATTTCCTTAAAATACTATGCTTATTCAAGTAATTATCGCACAGTAAACAGTATGAAGATATGTAACTAAAGCAAGGAAAATAGAATTCTCCATTCTTGAAATCCATGATAAACCATGAACAAGGTAAAGGTTGTAACGTGTACATGCTTTCAGAAATGGAAATAAGAAGAGATGTCAATGAAATAAGTAACGTTAATTGGCCAATTGTTAGGTGCATGAACTAGTAATTGTTAGACTTCATTAGATATTGCCGTCTTAAACATCAGTTCTATAGATTTCCAGAACACAATGAATGCATCCCTATATCGTTAAAATTGCATCAAACTTAAATCTGAACTATCTCTTATAAGAAGCAAGTCTGCAACCTGCGATGCATAATGTAGTAAACAAATTCTTAGAAAATTGAATTTGGCATGGAATCTCCACGTTGCAGAATCTAATTGGAACCTCACTAAACATCTGGTTCAACCACGGATTTGGATTGGTTAAACGTATCAGTTTGCTAGAAGTGTAAACTGATTCAAAACGATGGCACATGCAGGAACTTACTAAGTGGGCAAAAAGAAATTTTTAATGGAGATTGGAAAAACAGTCATGCGTCGCTTGCAGATTGCTGTGATTTCCTTCAAAATACTCCGATCGCCACCATTCCTTCAGATTGAAAGAATTCATATCATTGCGTAAAAGTTTTCTCGATAATGTAGGTCCTTCCGATCATTATCAAAAAGTTAGCAGGCGCTTATGTGAACAGCATGAGCGAACAGTGAAATGTCATGACTAATATGAATATAGAATTTGTCATGACGTCGATGAATTTGCTATTCGACTGACTACTATATGGGACGAAATAGAATTTGTTAATGTGCGCGGTGGTAGCGAAATGAACCTCGAGGACGAAATGGAATTTGCCGGGCGCAAAAATCAGCTCTGCAATTTTTGAAAGTTGACTTTCAGTTTCCGTGTTATTCAATTACCCTCTTCTTCATCTTAAAAATGTTGTTTAACAAGATTTCAAACTGAAGATACAGTACTGAGATATCGAAGCTTGTTGTTTCTAGGAGATTTTTCACTTGCATCTCTGATGAGATTCAGACTACTTCTAAGATTTACAAGCTTGTGATTGTCCATCCATGAATTTCGTGGGATTGTAGTGTGGAGTTTCGTGGGATTTCTAACATGACAGCTACAATTACCAGGAACTACTATCTATCAAGTGCTACATGTTATTGAACGTAAAATGATAGGGCCTAATCGGAATATATTTTGCTGAGTGTGCTTTGATTAAATAAAACGAAATGGTTTCGGCTGCGAGTTCCACATAAGCGGAGCACTTCACCAACAGCATAAATGAGGAATGGTGTCAATCAAATGTACCATTTGCACACTTGTCGGATTCATGAAGGTTTACTATACACAAACCCTAAAATTGAAAATGCGTGTATAAGTATATTTTTACCTCGAGTCGACAGATAATTTTCTATCCTGAAATACACTTTTCCATGACAGATTCAGTTTTTGAACCATAAAAATGAATCATATCCATAACGAAGCATGTATTCACACGATAGTACTATATGCAAATGCATGAAATTATCAAAAAAATTGATTCAATTCCATCTGCAAATTGCTTTGTGACAAAAGAATGGCATGACAGTCTACAACATGCGGAGGCCAAATATTTCTTAATGTTCTACAAGCATGATATTCGATGTAGATTTGTTGATGTTGACATAATGTTGACAAAATGTATATAGAAATCAAGTCATCTAAAATTGTCTTTCATCCACGGACAATGTTATCTTGCATTCAACAAATCCCGTATCTTAATGAATACCTTTGTCTTTAAAAACATCTAAAAAACGATGACAATGTTATCCATCTATCAATACTTTACTCACTAATGTAAAGCACAAAAATGATGACAACAGTTGAAGCGGCTGCATAAAAACTGAGAAATCTCGTGATATGGAGAGATCTGCTCCACATCCGCTTATTGTTAGGAGAGATGATAAGTTAAATGCATTCTTATCTAGTATTTTATCCATAACAATTCATAGGATCATCATTAAACGGTTGTTGTTTATCGACTTCAACTGATAACCAAAATGAAATATGTGCGTAGCTACCGCTTCTTCTTAGATGAAATTTGATTATCCAGAGAATTCCTTTTCTAGTTGATTGCTTTAACCAATCGATTAGACATGTTAATCATAGTCAACGCAGTTGAGACCTATACCATATCTGAATAACACACAACAACGTGCATACCCGATTAGCTTCATCCAATGTTTTATGCACATTTTTTATTCGTATGGTTAATTGCTTCTTTTCACATTCAAGTGATCCCAGTTCGACGCTTTCTGTGTTCATGCATTCGTTTTAATAGCTGGGCGATGGCTTGCTTTTTGCTCTCATGAAAAAGCTTCTATATCTAAAGCGAATGACAACTATGAAATCAACAAAAGACACCAGCACCCTTAATTCTACTACCACACTCGCCCGACCCAGGAATCGAGCTGAAGTCCACGGTGGAGACGAGCTCGCACCTTCTTCACTAGGCCACACTGACGGTACAAGAGGAATGTGAGTGAAGGCAGTAGTCATCTCCAAGTGACATCGTTAACTCGTTGTCCTATTATTATTGACAGAACTTCAATAACCCAGGGCTTCGTTTCGATTCCTGGGTCGGGCGAATTCGGTCGGGGAATCAAGGGTGTTTGTGTCTTTTATTGACTTATTCTCTTTAGAAATTCAATGTACTGCGACAGACTTTTGTTGTCAAAAAGCTTCTATAGATCCTCTGAAAGCATCACGAAATTGCTGAAACATTGGTATTGCTATTATCATCTTTATGCGGTCACCATCATCGCAATCTTGACAATAATCATAACATTCTTAGCGGTTGTGACACCTATGATGGAATCCTGAGACAAGAGAGCGCTGCTTGTAAGAATGTGCATGCTCTCGAAAAAATCCTAGCTCATGATCAGTATTCCCCATGCGATATAATTCTATAACATTTTGCAAATTTGCTCAAAACAGGAATCATGAATCATGTCGAAGGGAATTCTTCATTTTTGAATGCGATTCCAATGTTCATCCAAATCATGGGTGTCGCAAAAAGAACAAACATTTCCGTGTTCCACCCACCTTTCAGACTATTATGGTGAAATCAGGTGTATGATGGCAAAGGAATGTTTAACCAGCAATCGCTAACAGGATGCAACATTTGCAGATCGTAGTATACTTCATTGATCAGTGGTAATTCCTTCAACAGATATTGAACAACAGCTTCGTAGACACCGAGAATGTCTGCTACAAAGCGATCTCTTTCAGTTTCATTGAAGAAAATGAAGAGGAGAATTCGGATTATCTTCTGGTTCGTGCATCAATCCGGCTGAATGTCGGCAGTTACATTCACAATCCAAATCCAACTCACTGAAGTCGGTCCGTGTTGTAAGAGTCTTTTGTTCAACAACTCTTTGTAACAATTCAATGGATAATTCTTTCAATGACGACTGCACAGCATGAATGCAGCCTTCTAGTCTGAAACTTTGTCAAAAAATCCATTCAACATTTGACCAATAGATTTCAGAAGGCTCATGCGAACTAAACTCCACTTGGATTTAAGAAATCAGGTAATGAGTCGGCATCTGAGTGATTGAGGAAGTCCTTCATAATAGTTCGAGAGCTGGAAATTGCTCAACAGACACTTTTAAAAGGGTGCTTAATACAATCCATTGAGTAATCCATTTTCAGAAAAGTATACTTGAAAATGTTAATTTGTAATCTTCTATCATGAGAGGGGAGAATTTGAACCACGGGAACGTGTCATGTACTCTTCAACACTTAAATAAATTTCCGACATTTGGTCGCCCTTTTCGGAATGCGATATGCACAGCATGGAGATTGCAGAATCCTAAGAGAGACAGACCAGGTAAAGGAATCGTTTCTTCATTGATTTATTGACTTTTGCAAAATGGACTTGTTAACACTTGGTCCATTGTTACATAGAAAGAAGCACGAGACTTAGATTTACGTTTAAATTGTAATTGTCGCTCCCTAAAAGACTTGAACAATCCATCAGAAGTTATTTGAGCAGCAGCTTGCCCAAGAAAGGCAATACCAGATAGAGAACAGTAACTTGACGGCGGTCTGTGAAATATTGAGTTCCAGCAAGACCACTTCAGTCAGCAGCAGGCTTACTACTATTTCTAATGAGCTGAAATTAAAAGCAAAATGCAATTTTCTGGTGACGAAGAAAAACTTACATATTATAAATTCCAATACTTCTGTGATCTCCGTGGTATGGTGGTTGAGTGCTCGGCCTAGCAGTTTTCTGGTCCAGAGGTCGAGCCCCGAAAGTGTCATTGGAAGTCGGCAGGAAGGGCATCCGGACTAAAAGATCACTGCCCTCCAGATTAAAGTCTGACACTGTCAGCGCCGTCCTAGCCCCCGATATAGGGAGGGGGGAGCAGCGACGTTAAACCATCCATCATCAGTATTTGACGTGTGATACATTTCAGCCTAATATGATTATAAAATGCAGCAATTAAAAATCCAGCTAAATTTGAGTTAGAAATGCTGAAGCAATTTGATCATAGTGAATTAATGAAATCAGTCGCAGTAGCAAACAGAAATGTGAACCGAATATTGCCCACAACAAGCGACTGCTCACATAGGCGGTTATTACTATACAAGAAAGCAACAGTGATGTCTTGCAGCAGCACAGACGGTGTTATCAAATTGGAGCTGCTTCCTAAATCACGACGTCTGCCATGATAATTTGAATACAGGAAAAATTTATGAGTGCAATCAATTTGTTAGAACAACTTTACCGTGAATGATCGGTAAGGATCAAAAGTTAACTTCAAAGAAATTCTCTTTCTCTCACAGAAAGCAACAACGCTTTACCTTAAAAGTTTGAAGCACAGAATTAGACAGGTCGTCTCTTCTTCTGTTTGACTAGAAGGGAAGCATTGGAACATGTTACGTAAATGAAAATGGCACAACCTCCTGACTAAATACCATAGCAATCGAACAATGTGCAGCCAGTTCAATATTGAACGCGCCAAATTGTGCAAAGTTTCAGTGACTGTTATCAAACGGATCACACAGCGAAAAGACACAGACGATGTCAAGTTCTACAGAGAAACTTGTGAACTTTTGTTCATGCGCCTGCTAACTTTTTTTAAAATGATCGGACTGCCCAACATTATCGAGAAAACTTTTGCGCAATGATCTGAATTCTTCGAATCTGAAGGAGTCATGGCGATCGGAGCATTTTGAAGGAATTCAGAGCAATCCGCAAGCGACGCACGACTATTTTTCCTATCTCTGCAAGGTATTAAAATTTTCTTTTTCCCCACTTATTAAGTTCCTGCATGTGCCATCGTTTTGAATCAGTTTGCACCTCTAGCAAAGTGATACGATTAAACAATCTAATTGTGGTTTGAAGCATCAGCAAATAAGCATACATATACATGTAAAAATCAATTGATATATGCAAAGAATAAGACAGGTCGTCCCTTCTTCTGTTTGACTAAAAACGAAGCATTGGAACATGTAACGTTATTGAAATGGCACAATCTCCTGACATAATACCATAGCAATCGAACAATGAGCAGTCAGCTCAACATTAAACACGCCAAATTGTGCGAAGTTTCAGTGACTGTTATCAACCGGATCACACAGCAAAGGGACACAGTCGATATCACGTTCTACAGAGAAGCTTGTGAACGTTCTTTCGTTCGCGTTCGCCTGCTAACTTTTTAATAATGATTGCAGGGCCTAACATTATCAAAAAAACTTCTGCACAATGATCTGAAGGAACTGAATCTGAAGGAACCGTAACTATCGGAGCACTTTGAAGGAATTCACACCAATCCGCAAGCGACGCATGACTATTTTTCCAATCTCTGTAAGGCATTCCAAATTTCTTTCTGCCCACTTAGTAAATTCCTGTATGTGCCGTCGTTTTGAATCAGTTTGCACTTCTAGCAAAGTGATGCAGCTAAACGATCTAATTGTGTGGATATACGAGTATGTGTACAATATTTGCGGCGTCAACACATTTCATACAGTGATCACATAGAAAACAGAGCTGCAAAAACCGAAGTCATTCGAACAATCGGTGATGTGATTTTACCGATTTGGCTGATCGAAAGATCATTCGGTTAATTAGATATAGCTAATGAGCGATGAGGGAAAGACCAGAGTTTTATATTGAACAGCCAAAATATCAGCATCTAACGCAATGATCGCTTGAAAGGAATTTTTAGCAAAGCGTTATCTCCACATCTTTCGGAGATTGCGACAGCTTCCCGGTTAATGTCGGCGTGCACAAGGGCTCTGTCCTAAGTCCCTTACTCTTTCCCATCGTCATCAATGCTGTTTCCAGTTCTGTAAGAAAAGGTTTGCCCTACGAACTGTTATATGCTGATGACCTTCTTCTTATGGCTGCTACTGAGAGTGAGCTCCAAGAAAAAGTTACCGCCTGGGAAACGAGTCTGTCGGCGAAAGGTCTGAAGATGAACACAAGAAAGAGCAAAGTACTTGTTAGTGGAACAAGGGATGCGACAGAAAGAAAATACCAAACAGCGAAATGGCCATGTGGGGTATGTGGTACTGGAGTCGGAAGCAACGCTATTCGGTGTACTTCCTGTGCGAAGTGGGTGCATGCGAGATGCAGCAAAGTGAAGGGAAACCTGAACAGTGCTACCAACTTCGTTTGCCGAGCATGCGTATCAGGGCCAAACATGGATGTCGAATCGACTACGGACTGTGTCGACATGGAAGGAGCTCGCCTTGAGTGTGTGGACAGTTTCTCCTATCTTGGGGACGTTCTCGATAGCTCCGGAAATGTTGAGTCTGCAGTAGTGTCAAGAATAGGATGTGGATGGTGTAAATTCCATGAACAGTAATCCTTCTTGATGTCCAAAGGGCCATCTTTGAGGTCGTGTATATGGAGCCTGTGTGCGACAAGACATGCTTTACGGTTGCGAGTCATGACCGCTGCTTTCATCCCATGAGATGCTTGAGCGTGTGGAGATGCGAATGCTAAGATGGATGTGTTGTGTCCGACTATCGGACAGGAAATCGAATGACAGCATCAGAAAAGCAATGGGTCTTGAGAACATCACAGACGTCACGAGAAGGCAAAGACTACGTTGGTTCGGCCACGTGGTAAGAAGGGATGAGACAGAGTGGATCAGAAAAGTTATGTGGATGGAAGTAGATGGTAAAAGAGAAGTAGGAAGACAAAACAATACCTGGGAACAAGTGGTGAAAGATGACCTCAAACGTGTTGGAGCCCAGGAAGCGGACGCCCGTGATTGACCAAAATGGAAGTCCATACTCAAGCAGCGAAGGTCGAACCCAGCATATTCTGGAAGAAAAGGACGCAAAAAGGGATGAGTGAGTGATCGTGGATCGGAAATTTCTATTCCGGCATCTGATTGCTATCTCTAACTGGCTCTATAGTCTTGTATCAACCTTGACTCACGAGACAACTTTGCTTATAATGACCTGCAAAGGTATATGTTGCTAACTTCTTACACAGGAGACGCCGCTTATTGCGACCACGGTTATTACGGACAACCGCATATTGCGGACAAAACGGGTAGGGACGGAATTTTGCTTAATTAAATACACCGTATAATGCGGACAAGCGCCGTCTATAACGGACAGTCGAGTTGGATTTACGAGGTTGCATTGAACGCTCGTATCAACCAATAGCATCAAAGCACTTGCAGCTGAAGGTGCAGAATAGCTTTTTGGCACTTTTCATAGTTTATTACTGTGAGAATAATGTCACTGCGTCATCGGAATCACGTGGTGTCTGGTGCAATGAGACTTTCTTGCAAAATTGTATAATAAAACTTTTACATACATAAAATTTCGTGGTTTTCGGTTATAAGGGACAGTCGGATAATACAGACATGATCTTCTGGACGAGGGTGTCCGGAATAAGCGGCGTCTACTGTACTTCAATCGACGGCTTCTTGTATAGCAGCAGGCTGGATTTAACTGAGGTCTTCTGAACTACAGTAGTCAAAAAACACTGTCAGCTAATCGATTTCGACAAGTGCGTATATTGTTTGGTTCAAACACGTGTCGGTATTTCCAACCACGCATCAGCTGTCTCATTGATTGATATGAACGTCGGTGTAAAACCGGAACAGTTCCACAGCTCGTTATATGTTCATGGTTGCCACCTAATTCCAAATTCCAGAATTATCCTTGAAAATTATATGCCTCTGGCAACAATTTTTCAATTTCTAACTTTCTAGCTCCAAGATCCCTGCTTGGATTTTGAAAAATGACGCTCGCGAATTTGAACTGTGAATTCGATTTTTTGCACTGTGACATCTTGTCAAAGGTTCGCTTACCCAGCCTATGCTATTTCGTAACAAAAATTGATGATGAACTGTTAATTTGTCCCGAGTTGAACGTAATGGTATGCGGAGTCTTTAACAATTTCGGTTCGTCCGTTTTTGTGCAGCAATTTTCTTTTTACAACTGCGCAACATCACCTACTCGCCAACATTCAGTCCTGTACAATATTTGGATAAACCGTGACCTATGTAATTACTATTTCGATGACGCTGTTATGCGCCCCCACTTGGAACATCTGATAATAATACGGTGGTTCTGTAAGGAAGGCGCTCTCTTTCCACTTCCGTGTACAATGGTTGCATTTTCGTTGCTCAAACATTGAGCGATTTCTTTGTTTATTGTCAATCACTGATTTTTATCTGACTTTGAATTCCTATTCTGTTGATGAGGCATGTGACTTTTTCTACTAGTATTTGCATACTGTTATTTGTCTTTTATTCCGTCGGTCTGTGCCGTTGAACAATAATGATAAACCTCGGGTTGCCCCATTATTAAAATGTCTAATTGATCAGCGATGGAAAGCATTCAGGCAGAAAAGATGGCAACTATTTGAACATTACAAAAGTCGGGCTAAGATTGAATTCAAAAGACTAAGTCTGCCTAGGCAATGCGGCAAACAAGATCTGAAAAAATGCGTGGAAAGTTGTAAATGAAAATCGAGGCAGAAGTAATAGGGGTGAATGCGATTCCTTCATTGAAGAGTTTGGAAGACGTTAAACGCCTTACTCAATCCATACAGAATGAGTCAACTACTAACATGAATTGGCAAGAAGAGGATGTTTTACATGATATGACTGATAAGGAATGACAGCCTTGTTTCTCTGAGTCTGATGTAGAGTATGAGCTGTCTCATCTTGTGATAAAAGCTAACGGAAATGATGGTGTACCAGCGAAATTATTACGGGAAGGAACTCCGTGGTTATCTTCACCAATTTACCACAAACTCGTGTTTAAACTATCTATTGATAGCTGGAAATTTCCTACTGTGTGGAAGTTAGCCGATGCGATTCCTGTAGCCAAATTAAAAAATCCGGCTGTTAAAGATTTCAGACTGATTTCTTTAACTGCTGCTTTGAATAAAATTTTAGAACGGCTCATTATAAAGTCAGTCGACACGAAACTAATAGCTCTATACGGCCTTTTCCAGCATGCGTTCCGACATCATGGTTCCACAGAAAGTGCCCTTGTGAAAATGCATGACAGTGTAACTCTATTCCTCGACCGTTCAGATGTAATTGTTGTAAAATTGATTTGCGTAGACCTATCAAAGGCTTTCGATAAAATCCTTTACAATGTCCTCTTAAATCATTTGCACGCTAGTAATGAAAATTGTGGTTTTGTCATTTGGTTGAAGAGTTATTTGACCAACCGATTCCAACATGTAAAAATCAATGTTCAGTTTTCACACCATGCGGAAACTTGTCAACCATCAGCTTCAACTTCAAGACGGTTGCATTCGTTTTTACCATGGATTTGTTTCAAGATAAATCATAGTCATTGTCGGCAAATGTCAAAAATGTTGACTTTTCTTTATTTTATGATTATGTAATGATTTCAATCAAATACACAATACTTGCTTGCTATGTGCACGTTGTGTTTAAAATGAACAAACCTGAAAGATATCTATATTTTTAATGTACAGTGAATCCAGTGAATGATCGATTACCGATCGGAGGTTTTGATCGGCAAAACACGAACAGTTCGAATGCATTGATCAAAACCCATCAAGAAATTTCACAACAGTAATAGAAACGGATCAGATTTCTTGATCTTCTCAATCATTGACAGAGGAAACGTTCCTGTTGTCAGTAAAAAACTCACACTGGTTCATCTTGTCATCTGAAACATGTATTCAATTGTTTTAAATAAACATTGCTTTCCTTAAACACTTGTTCTATGAACATCTGGACTTTCCTCCCTAGAAATGGTGGATTACTAATTGGAGATTGTTACGAAGGAATTCGTTGCCAATGGATGAGATGGGAGAAGCAAGTCACACTGCGAAAGATTATAACTTGAAGATGAAGTTTGGGAAATCCAAAATCCCCCTACAATGCATCTAATGTGTTCTCTCGGTCCATCGCAAATGCAGTGGCAGTCTACAACCACCGGGCTCCACGTTCAAGAACAATCGAGGTAGTGGCCAAGTTGTTGAGCTTTCTCAGCTTGATGTATTATCTTGACGACCTTCTGAAAGCAGGTAGTGAAGTGGAGGCTGCGTGAGAAGAATTCGATGCGGCGAATTGTCAATCTTCAAAGCTTTGATGTCGCTTCTCATCTCACATACTCCTTCTATCTTCGTGGAAGATAGAGTCTATGATGCCTGCGCCCGGAAAGGTATGATACATGCTTGGGCGACATAGACTCTGACAGTCAACAACGTCTGGAGAGGGTGGAAATGCGCAGGATTAGTGTGACTCTAATCTAAAAGAAAAAAAGCGAATTCGAAATGAAGACCTGAGGGATATTCTTTACGTCGAGGCAATATCTGATGTCATGGGATGAGACGGCATGACCTCAAAAAAAGATAAGAGCCCGAAGGCCAAGCCAAGCATGGAAGATGGATAAAAGAAGAGTCACCTTTACAAACATTGACCGACTATGTTGCAGCTGATTTAAGAGAGAAAGGTCTCCAATACGTTGACGTGAATGATCGTCAACGTTGGCTCTCTGTAATCTATCATATGTTTAGTACTGGGATACATCGTCAAGCCCTAAGAAGTCGGAGAAGACGGACGATAACGAACGTAAGTATTAAGACAGAGGCAAGATGCATCCACATAGATATGAATGCACCTTTTCCTAAACAGTGCTTGTAAGTGGGAATTATTTCGCAACCATTCTCAGAAAAAAGGAATTCAACAATTAAAATATCATGTTTTGACCAAATACGAGTATTCATCAATCTAGGTCGGTAAAGACTGTCCACGACAGCCACTTTGACCTCCCGATCGCCCAACTATCCATAACTCAACGCCTTATCTCCCGAGGATCACTGATTGCATCAAAACTGTTCTGCCTGATTCATGTTGTAATGAAACCATTCTCCAACTTGATAAGGAAGAAACAATTTTCTATGTGCCACAGTGCTACATGTTGTAGGCCTCTGTGATATCATATCCTTCTATTGAATAATACCTGATTTGAATTATGATTCAGACATGACTTTTAATGAATCCACCACTTTATTGACAAGCATCCTTACAAGATTGATGACAGAAATTGTGAACGCTGTCAACTATGTTGAAATGTTAATTAAATGTGAATGACTAAAGGAATCAGATGGGAAGGCATATTTTGTAAATAGAATTTTCCTATTCGATCTGCAGGATCATCGCTAAGCCAATAAACTTTTAATGCTGCTAGGATGTTGCATTACCAGGGTCACATGACGCACGAAACTCTAGATGATAGTTATGCCACACTCTGACGTATTAAATGTTAACATTATTCTCCCTTCGGTATCCATATATCAGCTCTCTTGATGCATTTTAACTTGCATTTCACAGGTGCCCCACAGAAATAATAAAGAAAGCGTTTATATTTCCAAGAAATAACAATCAAGTAAGTACAACATACTGTTCACATGACATACAAAGAATCCCACACACAAGAATTTCTATGGACAGAAATCCATTTCAATTCTAATTCTAACACCACAGATCCCACCACACGGCAACTCGGCTATTTTTAAGGTGTCTAACGCGAAAGAACCGCTGAATAAAACTGATGAACAGGAATTGAAAGTAGACTGGTCCAAACTCCGAATTAGCACAGAATATGAAAGTGTTATGCGATAACTTCCGACCAAACGAAGATTAAGGATCGAGAGAAAATGAAAAAACAGCTTCCTTCGACTGCTTTGCATTATGAACATAAAATCAAAATTAACCACTCAATATTTCGCCGTAGGCTTTCTTAAGAGTCAGTGCACTGAATGTTGGACATTTTTAAAGGGATTCTTGGAGTGGATCTCCCGTTCCTCAAGCTCTTGATTTATGTGGGTATTTTCAATCCACGATGAATGATATTCCAAGAAATTGCGTCGAAGGTCGGATCACTGCCATGTGAAATGAGATGTCTATGCATTAATGAATTCGATGATGTTAAATGTGCTATTAACTACAAGGTCAAGATTAAAAGAACATTTATCATTATCGAATTCATTAGTGCATAGACATCTCATTTCACATAGCAGCGATCCGACCTTCGACGCAATTTCATGGAATATCATTCATGGTGGACCACATAAGTCAAGAGCTTGAGGAACGAGAGATCCACTCAAAGAACCCCTTAAAAATGTACAACATTCAGTGTACTGACTCTTGACTCTTAAGAAAGCCTTAAGAGAGTGTTCAATTTTGATTTTATTTTCATAATAAAATCGGTCGAAGGAAGTTATTTTTCTTTTCATTGCGATATTACCGACTGATGAATTTTGATTATTACGAGAGAAAATTTCGCATCGTGGACTCTTAAAAAGAATTTTAGAGAAATTCAGTACATGTCAGAGAAACTTCATAGAATGTTAGAAAGACTATTTCTCTTATTTGCTTTCTTGTTTTACTATTACTTTTTTTAAAGTTACACTATTATACACATACTTAATCGACAATTATCTTTATTTTTCAAAACTGTTTCTCATTTCTGTCTATGCGCTGCCTATCAAAACGCATGTGATGATGATCATGTTGGAAAGACAGCCGTTCTATGGTTGAGCTTGACAACCATCTGATTGGAAGGGCTTGTAATAAAACAGTTTATTTCCTAACATGAGGAGCTTTGACGTCGCAAATACATTAAAGTATAAATCATTTATGGCAATAAAGACATACTTGGAATGTTTACTGCTCAAGCGATTCTCAAGCTAAGGTTTAATGATTCATCGAGTGAAAGAGATTTCATGATGATGAGAGAAAATCATGTGTCAGTAACCATATTGCTATAATAAATCAAGCAATGCAGAGTGGTGTAAATGCAATTACAATTAGCTGCTGCATTTCCCACTTCCCAGCACTAAGTGAATTGTTGAGTATGTATGTTGAACTAAGAATCAGTTAAATTTGACTTACTAATGGATCGTACGAAAAGGAATAACTGATTTAATGAAGAATGCAAAAATGTCAAAATTCAAGTGGCTAAATGTTTCATTCTAAATCAGTGGTGGGCGACGCGTGGACCGCGGGCATTATTTGAATCGATGATGTGATAGGTAAACACTGATCCTTCTTTTCATGAACTTTTGAAATAGTCTGTTCGATTCCAGATCTTCATCATCCATTAGTTTCGACATTTCATTCAAAAGAACCTTCAGATATGCAGCTGCATCCTTCAGTCGTTTCTGAGTCCCGTCATATCTTCCTGATATGAGTATTTCGCTTTATCATCTTTGATTTTCTGTTCATTTTGTAATGTTGGCTTTTAAGTTGGTTTGTACTACTTCAAACCTTTTACAAGTTTTCTGGGACATGCCTTTGGTCTTGGGTTCGCTTGCTGCTGATCGCCCAAGATGTTAAAGGAATCGAAACAAAATGTAGGCAATTGATCAGCTTGCTGATGAGACCCGTGCATCTTTGTAGGGTAAACTCGGCTAATTCGGAGGCACCTCTATTTTGGAGGTATTTCATTTGATCAAATAATTTTCTTACTTAAAATCCGTTATTCTACACTTCACGCATGGATATCTAGTATGTAGTAGGCCAGCGGTGGACAACGCGTGGCCCGCCGGGACATATTGGGTGGCCGCCACCGCTTCTCATATCTAAAGTGGTCCGCGGATATTATTTGAATCGATCATGTGAAATGACTCACTCCGACTTCAACCTTTGGCAGGTGCATCTAAGGGTGAGAGATCCTCTTTAGAATTTCAAAAACCATTTATTAACAACTAAATGAGCAATATGATGGCACAAACAACAAAAATTCACAGTCGAATTATCCAACCATGCTCCTTTCATAATGACTATCTTATCTGGTAAGTGCAAAATGGTCATCACCTGCGCGAGTTTATGCTAAGTCACATAGTATTTGATGCCCTGCTGACCATGTTTTTCTACGTAACAAGCCATGCCTCAATGAACCTAGAAAGAGGCTATATTATTTAGTCCTTGACTACGAATGGAGAAATTCAACCATAAGATTTTGACAGGACAACATTTCTTTCAAATGTTCTTGCTGAATTTCATTCGTTTACTACTACACCAATGCATTCTGTACTCGATTTAGCACACGACTACCATTTGTGGAGCCCATGCACTGTATTTGGAAGACGTATATGTTTAGGTGACATATGTGCACGTATATACATGTAGCATGATCAATAGTTGTAGCAAAATCAATTTTATCTTGAGCGGCTTTCAGGCGGTTAGCTATACTGCACTTACAGACCGTTGTTTTTCAATGAAATGAAGTAATGTCGGTCAAATCACCAAAAAAAAGTCAAATTACCGCTTAATTACACATAAAAAAAGCTTCCATGATTTACTGTAGGTCTATTCACTCTTCAATACTCACATGAATTGCAGAAAGCAAATTATGATTACTTAATATTAAACAAATTAGTTGGGCACAATACTGTTGTATACATTTGTAAAATTTTGTCATGTAATAGGACCACTATATATGCACGTACGGTAAAACAGCTCATATCTGCACTAAAAAGTACGGAATAAAAGAATATTAAGCCTATACGAATGCCTTTTAAAATTGGTGGCCCACGAGCCTTTTCGCGGGCCACTCCTTGTGGCCCGCTATCCCAACTTGGTTGCCCACCACTATTCTAAATGGTTCTCGGGAAACATCTACAATTGGATGCAATACACCAGGAAAATGCTCGCAGCGAGTCAAGTACGGTATGCAGTTGCTCTAAAGATTTCAGATTGGCATAGTCACAAGTCATTCACGATAATGATCAAACTAAAGATATTATTGCCGTCTTCACTTTACTTTACTTTATGAGGCATATTCATAGTTGAACTTCAACCGACCCGTTGGAATTGCACGCCACAACTTGCAATCGCACGTCGTCCTAGTCAGCTGTTGAACACTGAATCCGACCACTTTGTACGTAGTATTATTGTGCTTGTGTTCTTAGTCTCCCTATGTGACGGCCGACTGCCATGTTGCCTTGCAAAGCCACTCTCGTCAGTTGGCATCCTCCCTCGCACTGATGTCCGCAGAGGTATAACATGTTCTTCCGAATATGTTTGAGCAGCATTGAGATGCTGGCGTTAGTCCGGTGTTCTCTGTAGCTGATGCGCAGCATTCTTCGCCAGAACAAAATTTCTGCTGCCAGGATATGCTTTTCATCTGTTGCTTTCAGTGCCATCCTTCGGCACCATATGAGAGGATTAGTCACACAAGTGTTCTCACTAACTTCATCTAAGCTTTCTTGGCAGCGTTCGATCTGCGCACAACTTGCTCAATCCACGCATCCTTGCCTTCGCCATACTGATTCTTATTCACACATCCTCTGCGCAACTTCCATCGTTCTTCCTGATTAAGCTAAGGTATTTCAACCTCTCCAATACTCCAATCATCTCATCTCCGATTGCAACCGTTCGATTGTCTCTCTTTGCAGAACCCATTCGCATTACTCTTGTATTTTTTGCGTTGAGTTTCAGTGACATTTTCTTCACCGCGTTGTTTACCCAATCAATAATGACTTGCATTTCATTTTGGTCTTTGGAAATCGGGACCGTGTCATCAGCGTATCTTGCATTGTTCACCTGTCACATGTTGTTGCAGTCACTGCGTTTAAATATATAGCAAACGCATTAACTGCAATTATGTCTTTAACCTATAAAAGGAGCATTTTTCTGCCATCCTCATTTGTAGGTTGAAAATAGTTATGAAGTGATAATAAAATATTGCATAGTGACATTTTTTCTAAATCATCAAGTTTTTAGAGACTCATAGCTTTTCAAATTTGAATACATGTATTACTTTTAAAGATAACAAAGCGATGTTCCTACTGAATGTATTTCGTGTATTCATTAAGCACGATTGTTTTTTGTAGCTCATGGGTTTGCAATCAGGCCATCCATCGAAATCAGAACAAGACCTTTTCCAATCATACTACGAAATCTAGGATCTAACTGACATTGACTTTTCTCTTGACATCTTGAGTTCGAAAGACAAAACAAGTATTCCGTGGAGTCGGAACTAAATGTTAATTGAGCTTCTGTCTCGATTTTATATCTCTGACATAACCATTCAAAACACACAAATTAGAAGCCTAAACCTACATGCATATCTGTTTCTGATGCAAATATAACTGAACAAACAGCATATTTATACGTATAGATTTAAGTGCACATGTTTCGTACAAGATCATAAGTGCACCATAGTTGTTCCTTCTTAAAATGGACCTGAAACTGCACCAGGGAAAGCCTCGAAATAAAATTTCATGAAGAGGAATGTGCTTAGCAACACCCAAATTTAAAGTCGGTTGCCTGTGACGATAAAGGTCTTCGATGTTGCTCAGAACGTTCCTGCTAATTAAATCATGTTTCGCAGCTTTCCTTGGATCAGTGCTATTTGTCTAATTGAAACTGAAATTGGGTCGAAATTAATCATCACAATTCAACGGAACCTCTGGAACTCTGATTCCAGACTGTCCTCTCTATCCGGAGCTCCGGTACACTGATTTTGTGCACCAGTTGCAGGTTCTATTCCAGTGAGTGATACTAAAAAGCAGCGAATACTGGTCAGGCGAAACTGACTGGCACCCGGATTTCCTTATCGCGTCATCGGCCGAACCGACGCCGGACAACAGCGGATAACCGCAAGCGCGGCACTAACCAGGAGCGACCGCACAGAAGCAGCATTATGCTAACAAATCTCTAGCAATATCATTCACCCATTGAAATTTGCTTGTCACTAACAACTAACAATCTAACACTGCTTCTGTGCAATCGCCCCGGTTTGTTTCAGGGAGGTACCGGGCACCGACCCTTTGAACACTGGGACACTGTGTCCTGCACGCTATCCAGTAGTCCCTGTCTGCGATCTAAACCAGCAAAGAGGTCTATTTTAACTTTCACACGTTTCAATGACACATACATGTATGTGGATTGCAACAATCTTCAGGAATCTGGCTCTTTCCAGGACATTCGGGAAGTTTTACAATCGTATCAGTAACACCGTAAACTAGCTTCGAGGAAATACATATGACATTTACAATCAATAAACTTTTAGCATCTCAAAAGCATGAATTCATAGTCCTAAGAGTGCTAATTTGTCTCCATTAGCAGTTTTCATTGGTGCTCTTGTTATCGTTTCCTTGCAAAATTGATCTCCAAAGTACTTTCCTAATATGTACTGCCTCCTCAGTAATAGAGAAGTGAAAATTAGAATTATGTCATCTACCACGCACATTTTTCACACACGACGAAGAGATGTTAACAAAATGAGAAACCAAAAATTGATCGCTTGAACGTAATCTGCTTAGAATAATCGTTCTGACGCATCCCAGTCTAATAACCTAGAACTGCTGAACAATCAGCCGATGGACACTGCGTTTTGTGAGTATAGAGGAATCATCACAAGAGAAAGTGCGTTCTTAAATCACTCCCCACTTCAACAGACAGTACCACTTTAGATAAAGCGTACAACACAATCCACATTACTGACATTCGAAGTGGTTACGGCTCCCATTGGATTTGTTTGCTATCAGAGAAATCAATATCTCCTCAAAAATTATTTTCACTCTCATAAAACTAAATCTAAAGAAGCAAGCCTAGATACTAATAAATGTAAATAAATCCATCAGCAAAAATATTCAAGAACAACTGTCTATCCATTTTCTAACAATTTACAGTGCCAAAATTATCAAGGACTGTGGTGCCTATCACGCCATTTCACAGTAGCTACGAGTTCGTTGTTATCACCTTCTTTGTAATGTCAAGAGTTTATGAATAATTAAAATTCTAGTTGCCATGTGTGGACTTAAATTCGGACAGATATGTCGTTCGTTATCACCAACTCGATTTCTGTACTATCTGTCGTTCGGAAGTCTTCATTGCAACAAAATTTAGATTGCAGTCGCTCGATGAAGTTCAGATACAAACCAGCGATCTTTGACGCACTTCCATAGCATATTTTAACACATAAACTGGGCGGCACATTTTCCGCCCAGTGGCGGAAGATTGTCGCCCACTCGACAAAAAATTTTATCACTGGGCGGCATGATGAAGACCATGATTAATTCTGTCTTATCCAAAAATCTAATTAATACATTTTAGTTCCTGTAATATATCCGCTGATCTGTCAATCGCTTTAACATCTCGCCTTCATTAGATCTCAATATGATTCTTTCTAGATGCACGATATCGCATGCGCACACATTGACATCACCTCGCATCTGAATTCAATGATTGCTTGATGATATTGTATGCAATCGCCTAATTTCGCGTCCTTGGATTTCACGGATCCTCAACATTTGGTAAAAGTTATGAAAACACACAAGCAAGCTATAATTCAATTACTGATTCGTTTGACCATAGACGATGTGGTGAATTTCGCGGAACCACCCAGCGGAATCAGTATTCATTACAGCGTGATTCTATTCGAAACAACTTTAACTTAATTAATTTTAGCCTCCTGATCATCTATCTAGGATTAGATTTTGCAAATTAGCAGTCGTTATTGAGAAATTCAAGTTCAAAGATAGACAGTGGCTGGCTCCGCTAACTTCACACACGTTCATAGACGTACAAATTACTTACGTGACAAAAACTCTCCGCTAATTCATGCTGAAAGTCAGAGAGCTCAGTGTCTGATTGAAGGACTGAAGTCTGCCCTCATTCCATTTCAACAAGACGTCGGCACTTCGGAAATGGTAGGAGTTACAGTTAAAATTAAATTGCAAAATTCTGAAGGACAAAATAGAAAAATAGGACTGTTTCAATATTCAATTGAAGAAATCGGTCGATAAGTACAACGCTGACTGCATCTTTGTGAATGTGATAGCGAAAGTCGAGGGAACTGCTGCATTCATTGATAAATTTAAAGATATTGGACTCGGAAAGAAGTGCTGCAAATTCATGGGAGCAACAACAGATGGTGAGGGTGCAAATGTTGGGAAACACGGTGGGCTTCGGGCTTTGCTTGCTGCTAGTTTCTTGGACGAACCCCTACCAATTACAATTCGGTGCATGTCACACTGAAGTCATCTTGCCTTCGAGGCCATTCAACTGCACCGGAAGTTCGGCACTGAAAAGCTGATGTTTGTTGAATGGCGGTCCATTTCATGGTATCACCAGCTCGTGAGGATGATCCTCGTATTCATGGAAAGGAAATGGATTGAGAGAACTCAGTTAATCGGTTCCCTAAATTTCATGAAATCCACTTTGCTGAGCATTTACACAACATAGTCGAGGTGCTAATACATAACAAGGACTTCGTGTTGAAACACTGGACATCGCTAGCTTAAAGTTGTAGCCTACTCGTTTGGAAAAGTCACGACATTGTTTTTTTTTTTTTTTGAAGAGTTGATAGGGTGAACTGCTGAACTGAGAAATTACGCGTTTTACGGTTGACGTCCTGAGCCAATTCACAGAATTGAATTGGCTCAAGACGTATACTAACAAAGCCGGATCTCTGACAAAAGCGACATCAGGTGATCGAATCTTTAGAGCTGTGATAGAAGGAACACTTTCGGGTGGCCTAGAAGATTCAAAATTATTTAAATTGTCGCTTGTGTCAGCAACTCTCTGCAGTCGTTCTGGAAACATTAGGATCCAGAAACTTTAAAATGGCTTTCAAAATTTTGCGAATTCATGAGCCTACATTCTACAAGAATAAGAACTTGGACATCTCATTAGCGCTCATGAGTATTTCTTATGATTTGTGAGGTATAGAGCACCGTAAAATGAACTGATGCAAAAATTACCATGAATTCATTTTATATTTTACCGCCCAAACTTTCTATATGATAGTTGAATAAAAATGATAAAATTAATGTCTTAAGAATAAGCATAATAAAGTTAATGTCTTCCAAAGTGAACAAAAATATTAACGTGTGCAATAATTACTCTATATTGCATTCCTTCATTGAAATACTTTGTCACATGGAGCGGGTTTCATCCTCTAAAATCAAACATTCTACATTTAAATCTCACAAAATACCGTTTATATCATGAATTCCGCAACAAGATGACGTTGATTTGTGTCAACTATAGAGCTTTCGATGGTCACAGATTTTATGATAAATGAAATAAGCAAATGTTTCCACGCAAAAGTGATCCAAAGCGATTGCATTGTCTTTCAATAGTATTGAATTTCGCATGTACTAGTATGTCACATACAATCAATTGATATTTGGATTTGACAATAAGCGCTTTTGTGTGATAATCATTTATGGATTTGGATCATCCTTTATTGGATTTTTTTCCATTTAACCCTTAATATGTTCGCTGTTGAAAAACCCACTCAGAAAGGCTGTAAATTCCATGTTGGATTACGTAAGCATATGTGTAGGCCTTTATAGGCATACTTAATGGATCGGTTGTTCAATGTCGCCTAGTAACATTTCCTTTAAATATGCTATGAGTAGGCCTGCATGATTAGCACCGATTCAAAATTTAGTCTTGCTGTGAAATATTTTGAAACACATGAGGCACATACGTGCAATAATTTAAAACTAACATTACGTGCAACGCAAATGTGCATTTTAAACTGGTCTCAAATTAGTGAATGAATTTCTGATAAGCAGTGAATATGAGAAAACAGATTGGAATTAGTCGCATTTTATGCTAACTGCGCGTAAGACAATAAAAATCAAAGTCAATGATTGCTATTGGCAATATTATATAGAATCTACGTAGCAAAATAGACTTTACTGGAATAGCTGTAATGGGGGAATTCTTAAACTTCATTTTATAAGTAACAAGGTCAATAATACATCCGTACTCAATCTGATCAGTTAAAATGTTTAAGTATTTTTGTTTCACAAACATATGACCCAACAATGTGTATAATTTCAGAAGAAATTGTCGTAAATACTATGAAATCATTCAAATATGTATAATTGTATTTAATTACAGTATGTTAGAAGATTTTTCGAAAACGCATGTATAAATCGAATCTCTTCAATTGATGTCAAGCAGCATGAGAGGGTTATTAACAGAGTCCTAAATTAGCATAGGAGAGAAGGAGACGTTGATGGGATTTGGGTAATATCCAACACTTCAGCTAATAGTCAATTTGGTTGAGGGGTTGGTTGGGGGCCGAAGAGACATGGCAATTAGCTTCCTAAGCACTGAATAATATTGGATTTAAAGTTGCCGACTAGATTGCAACTAACTTACTCAGTACTTGCCAAGTACTTGTTGACGTTTAGTCGGATGACTTGGTCAGTACTTACATGTAGCAAGCTGGCTCAATATTTTCTACTCGGGTAGTCATTATCGTAATAAGCAAAAAATCAAGCTTCCTTTTCCTTTAACGTCGATTTCCATCAATGTTTAGAATTACATGTACTACGTTGTTTTCAGTGGACCACCTATTTTCCATTGACATGCGATGAGGCGGGACGCCGAAGTACCGTCAACGCCTGTGTAATTTTAAACATTGATAGAGATCGATCTAAAAAGAAAGGGGAGTGGGATGTCATATCTTCTGCAGGTATAGAATTTAGCCAATCGCAATTGCGAAATGCCTTTAGTTGTTGAAATAATGATTTGAAAATTTTGCGGCTTTGGATTGAAATTTAATAGCCGCTTCAAGTCACGTGACCTATCGCATTGCAAAATTGCATATCAAAGAATGAAAAACACGAAGAATGTAGCATAAAATATGTAACTTTTTTAAATAATTGATGTGATATGCTCGTCTTACGCTGCATAACGATGATCAACTTTAGCACAAAGTCATCTAAGATTTGATGAAACACATCGTCATTCAACAGATGAGAATGTGCACAATAGTCGAATTTCATTGGTTAACCAACTGGGATTAATTAGAAAGAAGAGTTTCAGATGTTGATTAGCCCTATTACTCAACACATAGGGCACCCACTTACTGATGTTACTGAGTGAGAACACCGCCATGTTGTATGCTGCTACTGTTACCGCCATGTTGTGAGATCGCCACCAACAGTACGCCTCGTTGTAGATGAATGAAAGTTACATCGCTAAGCTACTAAACAAAAAGTTTTAATGCAATCATCAATCGCTGTCAATGCTGAGCTGTGATAGTCAATGTACAAAGCTTGCACATGTCACTCACAACAAGAATGGGAGGACACGCACACGAAGCAGCCCTCCCCCCCAAGTTCGTTTTTCCGACTTTCAGTTATGATTGTCGTTCTTCGCAATGACAAAGTGGAGTTTCCGTCAACTACTTCCCATGGTCTCGAAGGTCCAATTTTCAGATATCTATGTAAGATGACTCATGGGAAGTCATATTTCAGCTCGATCAATGTGCGCTATTCACTCCCCGAACGACCAATATCTCTGGCTGTTGCGCAGCTTGCGTCTCGCTCTTTCAGTATGGATTCAGTCAATCAATCTTTTCGATCCCTCTACCAGAAATGTAACCGGTCCGTAATTTTCCAGAACGGATCAGCGAGCGGTTGCATCCCTGCTTCTACAAACGCTGTGTGTTGAGTAAGATCAACCGACCACTGAAGCATCTTTGGCTCACCATGATCTTTAAGATGGTCTCGGTTGAACGAGGCCATCTCATGAATACTATGGCTTCCTTTCCAGAGACGTGTAGAGAAGATTTCATGGGAAAAGCAGCATTGTTTTGAATTTGATGGGTGTGTCTCGCAGGGTTGGAAAAACAACACATTTTTTCAATTACAATTGCAATTAGAATTACAGTTGAACTTTCACAACTACAATTACAATCACAATTACTTTGAAATCAAAATATTTAATTATATGATTATAATTACAATTACTCTAAAATCAAAATTTTTAACTACAATTACAATAGCAATTGCATGTGTGACCTTGCAATTACAAATACAATTACTTCTAAAGTTGTAATTAATTACACAATTACAATATCATCGATTTCCCGAACAATGTTGGTCAATTATCAGTAAGTTGACCAAAACGATTTCAAGTCTCAGTAAATTTGAGTTTGAGTACAAGATAAAGAAGTAGGCCTATTGTCTATTGCAATTGCAACGTTGGAACCTTCCAATGATCACTTTAAGGTGGAGCATACCAAAAACTTTTTCCTGATGAGGCATGATATGAGTCTTATCTCGACGATACAGTCACAGCAACCGCCAGAAACAGGATGGGCGGTCTGTCTCTGAGTCATCATTAACAGCCAACTGTTATGTTACATTAGGTAGGCCTATTTCTGAAAAAGGTGTTGCTTGTTTATCCTCGAAGGCTTTCATTTGAGACATTATTTAATAAGCACGAAAAAATATTGTGCATTATTAAGTGATATGTCAATCAGATCTTCTTACATATTGCACACTGGTCTTACAGTCTTTATATGTTTAAAACAATTTTAGCAAGGTCATGCGCTAATTAAAAATGACAGTGACCGTTCGCGGTATTTTTTCATGGCCTATGGCGATGTTGAGTGTGCATATATAAGCGTACTTATTACTACGTTTCGCAGGAGGTCTAAATGCACTTCACAAAATGTCGATTGAACTCGAGTAAAAATGACAGACTCGAAGACGAAGACAATCGGTTTTGGCAATCCCTTTTTCAAATGCGGCCATTCATTTTATAGTTTCTTTTCTTATACATGAAATGGACTTCTGTGACGTTTCATATACTAGCAAGATTTTGCGCGTAGAAGCATATCAAGATATAAAAACAAAAAGCTTGAATTTTCAATACAGCAATCCTTGGATTTTGTGTTTCGTCTAACCGAAAAGACAAAAGTAATTGACGTGCAATTGACCGACATTTTTCTTCAATTACAATTACTTGTCAAGGGAAAAATAAAACCGTCTAACAAATTTTGAAGAAGGAAACGGCACCGGAGTAACGACGAAGTAGACCTTTATCCACTAATGTTTCCTTGTCGAGAGCTTGAATATAACAGATATTGATGGCATGAAAGTAGTCACCGCTGAGGCACCACACGTATTTTGTACAGAGTTCCTGACAAGCTTTCAGAGTCGGTCTGTTGAATCTCAGCTCATGAGGAAGGTCAGGCGTATGCCAGCCTCTCATGACTGTATAGCCCGAACTCGGATCACATGGCAAACCAAACGCCACCTCACCAGCTTCCGGAAGGACTCCATCAGAGTATACCATTCGCCTGCGTGAACTTTGCTTCAGACGGCATTCTTGACTTCTCTTTACGTAATGACCGCCAACACATTGAGAAGTCACCATACAATGAAATATGCATTCAGTTGATCCTCTGGATTGCATTTTGAGATTGAAATCAAAGTTGGTTAACGTGTGATTGTATATAACTGCAAACTCGGTAAATATAAGTTGAGCAGTTTGGATTGCGGAACTACATAATAAACAACTGGTGATCAGAGCACACAGGCAGCGTGATGCCATTTCAGTTCCACCTCTAGAAGTGACACGACCTCCAGTTAACCGCAAATCCTTTGTTTTGAGACAGTTGTCATAATAATCGCGGTAAACAACTATTATTGTAATAAAAAAAGAAACAAGATAACATAACAAAAGAGAATCAGCTTTTAGCACTGTAAAAACGAGCACTAAATTGATGACTTTCATCTAATGCGCGTCACCTGGCAACGAAATCCTTAATCTGTCGTCACCATGCAACGTCACTGACGGGTCTCGACATTAGCACTCAATAAGGTTATTGGCAAAATTAAAATGGAAAAATGAGGGCCTGTCCAAAAATGCTCATAGTTACTTATGATTTCGAGAAAAACAGACATTTTGCATGATTGCATAATAAACTCGTCTTTGTATAATATCTATTTTTTTACTGACGCAAAATTAGTTACAACATCAGTTAATGACTTCAGTACACTTCATAGAAATTTCAACAAAACATACACTCAGAAAAAGCTAAAACCCCTTCTACAATTTAGAGACGAAAATCTCATCTCTCGAACAGGGTGATGACTGATGACAAATCACCCTCGTCGCTTGTTCTCACTTCATCACGCATGTCAAATACACTGATTGGAACCTACCATAATGTGCGGTTGTGGAATCAAGGGCGTTGACATCTTTGAGAAAGTTGACTTAAGATCAAAGACAAATTAGTTGTCTTTCTCTTAAGAACCTATTGCTGATAAAAAGAGGTTCTTAGGGCAATTGATACTGGAATGATGATATTGTAGATCAACTTTTGCAATGAAATAATACTCATTTTTCTCTATCCACATTTCCACCAAAATGTCACGGGCTGGTCTCTCCAGATAACAGCATACAGCATCCTTGCAATGCCTTAACCATTTCATCATTGCTTCTAGGCCATCATCATGTTCACTCACATGCATTCCACAAAGAATTAGGATCTCAAAGAAACTGGCTAAAATGCTCAGATGGTTCAGTCGCACGCATATTTCAATTTTATGCGAGTGAGTGCGACAGTCAATGTTTGCCATCTCTTGAGGACCGCCGCATAGCTACATCTTTGAAGTTCTTGCGCAACATTGTGGGCCATGAGCATATTCTCCATAATTTGCTCCCGACTTTGTCTCATGCTGGCAGGTTGACATATTGCCCCAAAAGACGGACAGAGAAACGCAGCCAATCTTTTATTTTACTTGCATGTTCGATTTTCAACTCTATGTATAAAAGGTAACCTCAATTTGTGCTGATCGATTCATATTCTAATTTCAATAATTTGATATACTATATCATAAATATAACAATATAATAATTTCAACGCTTATTTTTTTTGGCACACGACTGTAGATATTGATCTTTTTTCGGCCGGTGTCAGCTATCAAATTGACCTCGGAATCCTACCAGGACTCAGGGAGGTCAAGCGTCCGCCTTAGAATGTGGGCACTTCCGAGCAGTGCTGCCTTAAGCAACTGAGGTTCGTGGTGTCGTCCAGGTACTTCTGACAAGTAGTTTCGGAGCTTCGTAGTGTGGGGTCCGAGGGCTCCTACTACGATTGGTACTACGTTCACTGACATATCCCAGAGTTCTTTATTTCTAGCTGTAGATCTTGATACTTCTCAATTTTTTCTTTTTCTTTATTGCCTATGTTGTGGTCGTCTGGTACCGCGATATCTGTGATCAAGCCCTTGTCCATCTTATCGACGAGGACAATGTCGGGTCTCCTTGCTGCTGTCCTTCTGTCTGTACGGATATCAAAGTCCCACAGCATTTTAACGTCTTCATTTTCGATCACTGAGGTCGGTTCATGCTTCCATGCGTGCTTGCACACCTTCATGCCGTAGTGTTCACATATGCTTCGATCTTGCAACTTCGTTGTGACGCTTTAGGTATTCCGTTGCAGCTAATTTCGGACAGGCTGTTAGTATGTGTGACACGGTTTCGTCTTTAGACTTGCACATTCTGCACTTCGGGGCGGCTGAAGTCTTTGTTATATATGTCGCGTGAGCCCTGGTGTTTAGGGCCTGATCTTGGGCTGCAGTTACTAATGCCTCAGTTTCTATTTTCAAATTCACCTTCTTCAACCATTCATAGCAAGCTGCTGTTGATGTTACTTTTTTCATTTGTCTATTGTACTGACCATGAAGCACCTTCTCGCTCCATCATGTGAGCCTATCCTTTGTTGCATTCTTTTTCCAATCGCCAAGGGTCTCTAGCTTCGACTTGTAAAGACCACCACATTTCACCGCCACCAGCAGTGGATCGTCGCAACCTTTATGTACGCAGTCTGTAAGGCTTCTGTCTTCTCCCTCGATTGTTTTGCGATGTCTTTCAAGCCTCTACCTCCCAGATCCCGCGGTAGATAGAGGCGATCGACGTCTGCTCTTGGGTGTAGGCCACCGTACTTGATCATAATCTTGCGGGTTTTTCTATTCATTTCACTTAGCTCTTGTTTGGTCCATCTTATTCTCCTACGGTATAGCTTATGACCGGCATCGCGCACGCACTGATGGTCTGGATATTATTCATTCCATTCAGCTTTGATTTCACTATCTTTTTCAGTCTCTTCTTATAGTCCGCTTCTGCATTTCGTTTAGCTCTGCCATCCATGTTAACTTGTTGAGGTTTTCCAAAGTACTTGTAACCATCGTAACTAACATCCCGTAAGTGGATTTCGCCGGTTTCGAATCCGTCGATTCCGACTATTTTCCCACGTCGCACAATCAGTCTGGCGCACTTCTCTGTTCCGAACTTCATCCTGACATCGTCGCTGAATATCTGCATTGTGTTTATGAGCGTGTTGATGTCGCTTTCTGTCCTTCCATATAGCTTCACATCATCCATATACAGCAGATGATTGACTTTGTGGCCATCCTTGAGTATGTGCGATTGCTTTGCTTGATGTAGAATCCCGCTAGGTGGGTTTCATATAGAACAAGAGTGGCGATAGCGAATCTCCTTGAAATATGCCTCTCTTGACTTCCACTTCACCGATAACCTCCTTCCTGTGAATCAGAGTTGTTCTCCAGTGTTTCATTGATTTCTCGACAAGTTCTTGCGTGGCTCCATGTACTCTATATATTTTCATGCAATTAAGTATCCACGAGTGCGGTATGGAGTCGAATGCTTTGCGATAATCAATTCACGCAATTGATCAGTTGGTGTTGCGTTTCTTGCTGTCACTTGTTATTGTTCGATCGATGGCAACCTGTTCTTTGGTACCTCTGCATCTAAGACGTGCTGCTCATATATACGTGCTGAGATATTTGCTGGTCATTGCAGAGCTACAGTTCGAAAGTTAATGTTTGGCCTTGGAGCCCTTTCTTCCGCAGTAAGATAAAGTAAAAAACAAATATTTTGCTCACATTTTCGCTTCTTGTTTTGTCAAGGATGTTATGATGACTGGATTACAAAGGTATAATTGAAATTTGAAATAACAAGATAGGACATAGGAAAATAGGTATTCTATGGCCTCTGGAAGGTAAGAAAATGTAGAAATCTGAAGCCGCGAAGCGGCTGAATAATAATCACACGTGTCATAATAATCCCCTCCTTAGATCTGTATTGTGTTGAGTCGCAGTTTGGTACTGGAGAAGGAAATTTTAGTCTAATAGCTATAATTATGGAATATACAGTGATGAAGCACTCGATGTAGCCTTTACACTGTTGACTCCAATTCGCAGAAGTACTGAATGTGGTTCAAAAACATCTTTCCGATCGAAATATCAGCATCTCGTACAACAACCAAGTTAGGTACTTAAAAATTCCTGCTAATTTTTATGCTCATTACAACTATGATGTTCCTGGTATGACGGCATTAAGTTTTTCAGTTTGCAGTCAAGGTCTTCACGTTTATTCCACAATATGTCGGAGATTTTTATTTGATTAATGCACTCTCATAAGATGCACATGCATAAAGAAAATAATCACAGTTTACTTCTTTATTAAGTTTATGGCGTTCGATGAAAAACGTTCAAGCGACACACATCGGATTAAGACAAGATTCATTTCGCCATTGTTTGAGCAGCCTTATTTGCAACCTCATGTGTGACCGAGTAAAATCCCTCTGAGTGAATCAAAAAACATTTGACCCTTGTGATCAAGTGCTCTAAACTTGTGCAAAGAAAAGATAGTTGAATCAGGAACAATATCAGAAGATTGATCACCGAAGTTGTCATCATTTTGAATGATCAAACTTGATTTTATCCTTGGAAAAGTGTATCAGCAAAATTTGTATTAATATAGCTGGACAAAAATTATTAATATAAATATAGCTATTCAAAAATCTGGACATATTGCAACGTTCTGAGGCAAGTATCATTTTTACGTCCTCCAAAGATGCAAGATTATACATTTTGCACATTTACACTTCAAGAAAATCAGTAGAACGTTTTAGTCGCTTCTGGTCGTGACAGATTTCATCATATTGGTCATCGTTGCACCAAAAAAGGAGACGGAGATTTTAAAGACAGTAGGAATCGCAGTATTTTCTAACTTTCTAATCTTCAATTACTCATTGACATTTGTAGAACTATTTATTTGAATCGGCATTTTCGAACTATTTCCACACCTAAATGGGGCCTAAATTAAAACGGGATCGGACGTTTCACCTTACAGACTGATATAGTCTCAAGATGTCGTTGCTGATGCTGTCTCCACTGACCATAATTTTACGCACTACGTACGTACATTCTATAAATCATGCTGTCAAGCGCTGTTGTTCCATTTAATACTGTGAATATTCCATATTCAGTCAGCGATGATCAGTTGGTTGCAATCCCATATTCATATGATTTCCAGAAACTCCTACTTCCTCTTCTTAAATCATCTCTCCACCTGCCATTAGAGTCAAATCAGCCGTCTTGTGTATAAATGAATTTCAGCTTTCAGTCTAGGTGTTATATATCTAGGAGTCCATGCTTAATCTAATCATCTAATTAATTACAAATCCTATATACCGTATCTATTGAAATTTTATCCTGCCTGCCACAGTCGTCAGGATAAATCTTCCTGACGGCTGGCGACTGGAATAACATAGCACGAGGTTAGAAGATATTTGTTTTTTGCTTTATCTTATTGCGGAAGAAAGAGCTACTGGGCCAAACATTAACTTTTGTAAAGACTGACATTTGTGATATACCATAATCTAAATACTGCAAGAGTACATTGTCGTTTAATGTACTATTTTTATGACTCTAAATTGAAACATCTGTTTCTTTATGCATTAAGTAGTTGCGAAAGACTACGAATTACCTGGAATAGTACCACAGAGATAGGCATTTAGATAGGCTTATAGGCTTTTCATCGCTTCAACAGCCGTGATAACCGGGCGCATCATGCAAGGTAAGAACGCAAACCTATTGTTGGTGCTTCGCACGAAGGGACTGCTATACTGAGCCACATACCTGCTGCATGGTGGAGAAAATTAGCAAGCTTCAAGATACAAGAATTTCGTGTATTGCCGAAATGAGAGTTTTGAGGATGTTAAAAATGTCTTTTAAAGGTTTAAGGAGACTGACTATGTTTTCGCAATGTGATAATTAGGATATTCAACATCACTGACCACGGCTAGTGACGTGCATCACGCATTGAGGGTTGCGAGATCTGCAAAGTTTCTTCAATCACTTGAAAATGAGAAAAACATGAACATCTCAATCGATCCCCAAACCAGCACAACCTAAGCGACAAACAGAGTTCTGATGTGCCAACCATAAAGCCTATCTCAGACGAGTATCGGAGTAATGGTGACAGCGATGAAGGAAATCTGTGATGATCATAATACTGTATTAGTTTCCGCCACGTAGTAAATTAGTGATAAATGTATCATTCATAGTCACGTTTCTGGGACATGTCTGTAGGGTTAAGTGTTCATATGCATGCATTCATCAAAATCACATGAACATCTGTGATAATTATCTTTCTTTTCTTCGTTTATCTCTCTGCGATTCTGTCAATATCAATCAATCATGCCTATCTGGTAGGAGGACGTACTGTCAAACATATAAAATTTACAAGTGGCATCCATTCCATCGTGAGAGAAGAAACATTCAGTTTGGATAGTCATATTCCATTTGTTATTTGTCTATTTTTAAAATAATTTGCCTTTGAAGCTTTTAACAAGGGTGTCCGTGCCTGATTAATAGTGATATTGAAGATTTTCAAGATCAAGCGCATTCAAAATTATAGGTTTTTCATATCCACTTTTTGATAATTCATTGTAATTCAGATGAAGTTTCCTAAAAAATTTCGGTTGACTTTATTTTTTGACACAAATATCTTTCGTCGATTGAAACATGTATTGGCTGACAACGTTTTAGTTACAAAGACAAAACGATGGCATTTGTTGCGAGGCCTTTTGCCAACTATTTTCGGGCAACACCTCGAGACGCTAACATTAAAAGAAAAGCAGAACGATTATATACAGGTAAAGTGGATGAAAGGACGGAGTTAAAACCGTGGCCACGCACAGAAGTGTGAGCGTTAACAGTGTTTGCTTAAAAGGAGGCAATGGTGCTATGATACTGAAAAGGGGAATTTCAGTATTTTTCGAGCGAGAATGGTAATGTCCGCATGATTTTGTAAACCTGAACGTCGTTTTCACTTGTTCAAGTTTGCTGAGGTTTGTAATACTTTCAGTCTCGATGTTCTCACTGCTAACGAACTTCCATTGACATTGTCGGGGCTCGATCACACGACCATAAGATCACAAAGTAAATCAAATAGCCACTGCACCGCGGAGACAATACCTTACAATATGCATTCACGGTTAAATGTGTTGACAAGTTTAGACTGCCAGTGCCACTGCTAAAGTGCTCTCAGTACGTTGAAAGTGAATACCTATTAAAAAAGCTTGCACCTTGGACAATTTTCGGAACACGCATAAGCATTTTTCTCTATAGTATTTCACAGCATTGCACATAGAATGGAAAGCATATGTTGTCCGGAATTCTAAATATACAATAACACACCTGTTATGTCCAATTACTTGAGTAAGGATTACGATTCAACTAAATCAGTCTCCGCATTTTCTGCGCATTCTTTCTCAGTATTCTCTTATTAATCAAGGCGTTCCATCATTCCTACAAATCTCCTTCAGCACACGTACTCCTTCAGCATCAAAGTACGAGTACGTCAATCTTTCAAGATTCCACTCATTCTCTATATAACTTGAAAAGCATTTGATCGGCTCACCTGGATTGCTGCTCTCTTCTTCATCACCCATGTTGTCTCTGGCTCACGATATCTCCTCGTATCAGGTTGACGGATGACTGTTACCGGTTGTTTACGTGCAGTCTGATATATCTTCGTCGTTCAGTCGTCACAGTGCACACGAAAGACAATGGAGGATAACCGATCCGCGTCTACACTTGGCGATGACACAACTCCAAGATGAAACAATGCGATCAGCGTCAGCGAGAGTCAACTGTCTAGAAGGTCAAAGTCGCGACATTTAGCATGATGCTGAAGTGAAATGGTGGTCGAATTTCTAATAGTCGTCATCACGGAGTCATGATTTCTATTCGCTATAATTAAACTGACGGTGGAAAATTCTTGAATGAAAGAAAGTAACGGACAAAAATGTGATTTTCTGACGAGATCATGCACTTATGCGGCAACTACATGCTCTACTTCGAATATATGTCGATTATTTATTTCGCATTTCTGTGGCCGAAGCATGGTATAAGTAATACAGATTGTTTCATAAAAAATGGATCACCCTTAAACATCGCCTTAACTTCAACTTTGTCTAATTCCGCCAAACTTGAACGAATTTCTCTGAAATTTGGAAGATATGTCAGTTGTGCTTACTAATATCATTGTTGGAAATTTGAAGCATGAATATTAAGTTGTTCTCCTGTTATAGATAAAAAAGTAGTAGATAATTTGATCTTCATTTGGCAATGTTACACAAAATCATACCTCACTCTTATAAAATTATATTTGTTTCCTTTGTTATGTAATATGTTGTTCTACAAGCCAAAAGCTATCAAGCAAAACAAAAATAAAGAAAATCGGTCAATCAGAGCCAGTATAGCACCATTATTCATCAACAATAATGTAACTGCTACATGTGATTAACTGGACTTCATGTTCCATAGCTTCCTGACTTCGTTGCGGTGGTGTTGGCAGCACTCCTGATTGCTTTCAGCTAGAAATCTATCTCTTACTGGTTGAAAACAATACAAAGCACAAATGAACAATAACGAGATCGCATTCACAAAAGGCAAAGTGTCAGCCTTGCAAGAACTAGGGTTTTCTTTGCGAGCTACAAGCAAGCGACTAAATGTCCCTTACACAAATGTGCATCGATGGCATAATGATGATTTTCGACTCTGTCGTAAAGAGGGCTCTGGCCGTTCACGCAAAACATCCAAACGTAGAGACCGCCTAATTTTGAGATTTGTTAAAATTGATCCAAGTCTCTCGTTAACTGAGATGGCTGCACTAGACTCGTCTATTTCTAAGTCCACTAGGCTTAGGACATTATCTTGGGCAGCTCGTTCTCCTGATCTGAATCCCATAGAAAATGTATGGAGTATTCTAAAACGTAACGTTCGTCGTTCACTGCTACCTACAGATTGCGTATCACAACTTACGTCACTGTTAAAAAGAGAGTGGAGAAAGTTAGATCAGTCAAAAATCAACGATATCATCGAATCATTGCCTAGACGAATTGGTAATGTCATTGACAATAAGGGTAGGGCCACAAAATATTAGCTTCTTAAGAACCGTTAATGTATCATAGCTTATCAGATTATATAAAGACATTTAAATATATTAGGGACATGAAATAACATGAAAAAAATGCTTTCTGTATCATACTTATGTTTTATTTAGTCAAATTTTAAGATGATCCAGTTTTTATGAAACGGACTGTAGATACGATAGTATGTATCGATTAAATCATCTGTCAAATCTCTACGCGGCTTTTTACGTAAATCATTTTTAGCAATGATTTCCGCCTTGTAGGTTAGTGCTTTTGAATAATCATTTGCGAAACAAGTGATCAATTTTCAACAAAAGTGAAAAGCTACAAGTATGTCACTGAAGGATGGTTAAGCGACCACAACAGAGACAATATTCCTCTTTGAGTAGTCTTACTGTCTCTGAATTAAAACCATGCTGTTCGTGGGTCGTCACTACCAGTAATCGCTTCAACTTATAAAAGGTTATTGTCGGCTGACAATTGGAAAAATAGCTGAAGATAAATGTCTTCGACGCAAGATTGTATGAGAGAATATATTACAGAATCGAATAAGGCTGAAAATGTTCTCCGAAAGCTGAAGATAATTGGGACAAGAAGACTTGGGACAGATCTGCCATAACGAGAGACCGACCAGAGGTCGTGGCACGAAGCAGAGCCTGATTGAAGGAGTTCAGCTTATGAAATGGTTATACCGTCAAAAAACATTAGGTGAAGTCGTCCGAGACAACGGAGAATAGAGAAAAGACGCAAAACGAGGAAGTAAAGTGAAAATCGAGCTCTCTGAGCGATTAAAGAGAAGTAGACGAACAAGAAAATGCAACATAAAATTAAAGACGAATTAATGATAAAGATACACGTAAAAATGTAGCACAAAATCACATTATTTCTTCACGTACAGTACATTGCTCAGAATCTGAACTACTGAAATGATAAAATGACTAATGGCTTAGCTAGATTTCTGTATCATCATATACATGTACTGTTTGCAGATTGTGTAATTCGTTTTATTAATCAACGCACCCTATAAATTACTGAGACACAGTACTTAGCGCAACATAGTCACAGACAAAAAAAGCTGCCACGACAGCATATAAAAATTGAGTTGAATATCGTTTAATTGAACATCGTTACAATGAGAACTTGGACGGAGCTTACAATAGCGTCATGTTAATATTTGTCCAGATTTCCCTTGTTGACTTCTATTGGCACTCACGCAACTCGACCACATGACTGAAAGATGATCAGGTCAAGTCTTTTGACCACTGTGCCAACTAAAAACAATACAAGGACAATAGAACACATGATGAAACTGCGGTGCTGTGGAGACCGCTCTATGTCAACATTTGCCATCCACAAATGCAGCGATATCTTCCTGCTGTATATCTAACCGCCACAAGGACACTTTTACGTTATCACATGTCCGTTAGGTTGCCTATGGCATCCTGCTTTATAATTCGATTTATTTAGAGCAGAATAAATCATAACCACTTCTACGGACATAGAGGCAAGCGTCCTCATGCTGAAGGACCTCCGGAGTAGGATCAAAAGGGGTAGCTTCGGGGGTTTCTTATTCAATACAACAGGTTTATTTAACGATCTGTAGATCGCATAGAAGAAAATAGTTAACAATTTCACACTAATGATTAACAAGAACCACACGTGCTACTTTCGTTTGTGGTTGCGCATCGACGGTTACAGTGATTGACAAGCAGATTATGTAAATTAGTCGAAAAACTTCCTATTTTTAGCTCATGTTTACTGATCGCTGTGTTCATCTGTGATTCCCTAACGTTCTCCAACTAATTTGCGTAGCTGTTGAAAATCAGAATATTTCATCTACACAAGTGTTGCTCACGTGGTGCAGTAGGTAGAATGAATTTATCATGGACAGTGCTTCCTCAGTAAGAAAATTGAGTTAAACTATCAACCCGGTATTGTAAACCACAAATATCAGTTTTCATGGTCATCCGCTGATGAATTATTTTAAGTGCGATTACATCCCTTCACTTTCTACCATCAATCTTTCATTCATTGATACACCTGACTTGTTTCTGATGTCCTCGTATCCTCGGCAGGAATTTCATTTCATTGTCTTTATTTCTATTAATTAATTATTAATCTATTAACGATTGGAAAATTTTCGTTTTTTTCCCAAGTTGATTAGCATGAGTAAAAATAAATACTCTAATGAAAATAGTAGCGCTAGGTTGGAGAGGGGTAGTCCGCCCCGGGTAATGAAGTGTGGCTCAGGCCTAAATCAAGGATAGATTTTTAGAATTGTGTTCATCGTGATGAAACCTTAATCCAAGAGCACCTTCGACTGTGAACTGACTTCGCACACAGTACTGAAGGGTCGGATTGTACGATTTTATGCAACATTGTTAATTCTACTGAATTTCCGCAAGATTTATGAATTGAAATGTGCGCATTTACAACATGCGCTATCTCAAATGCCAAAAGCATGCAAATGAAATGCAGAATCTAGATATGCAACTTATCAGTGTTAGTGATTCCAGCATTTAAATGAATCGCTTCTGGGCGTTATGAACGTTTACTTTGATCAGTCTAAGTCAATTACTTCTTGGCAAGTTTCGTTCGCTCTTTGAAGAAAGTACAAAGCAACAAGTCAGGGGTTGACAAAAATAAATCGCAATTAAATTGGATCAAACAATCAATTAATGTAAATTCCAATTAAAAGTCAACTGATTGCAGTTATTATGTTGGATGTTCGACTTTGATTTTCACTTCAACGTATTTGGTTACATACAGCTTTACAAGTCGCACAACTTAAATTCAGTTTGCAAGAACTTGCCAAGGAGTAAATCCATTGTATTGAATATATGTAGCTATATCCCTAATAGTAACTGGACGCGAGTAAGGATATAAGTTTAATTATAGACGCAAGCTCATGAATCACAACTATAATGATTAAAGTCCATTAAAATGCATTAAGTGACTGAAAATCAAACATGCACAGATAACAGAACATTAAGTTGAGCTTTGAGAGCTATTTTTAGTGCGCTTTACAAGATAGAGATTCGAAATAGGTTATGTGACAAAATGCCACGGTGGGCTTGAATTCGATTATCACCCAAAAAATTCTTCCAGATAAACTGCTAGCATTTTCTGAACATACTAAATCAGGGTGGCTAAAATATGTCTATCTTAGAAAACTTCATCGAGCTGTTTTCGAAAAGATTAAAATTTTGAATTTTGCAGTAGCATGGAAAAATACATTTTCTTAAATTTCAAGTAAACAGTTCTCCATCCAGACTGTTCGCATTTCAGGGTATTCTGGAGCATATTCAGTCGTAGAATGACAACACTGATATCCTTTATAAGGCCATTTTGAAATATTTTGAATCATAACTTAATAAGCAATATGAAAAAGCATGGATTTTTTTAATTCTGAAATTAAAGTTCTTCCGTCAAATGATTCAATTGCATTCTTTGTAGATTTTTTGATGTGCAGTTGAAATATGCACGGCAGTATGACTACACTTGTTTTTCAAAGTTCGTGTAATCATTGATGAATTAAAAAATAGAATACACTTAATATAATTGCTAATCAACCCTCTAAAATGAAGTGAAGTCGTATGAAAAAATGAATCATAAGTAATGAGTATCCAACATCCTTCATTCAGAAACTTTGTGAATCCATGCCATCTCGGATTACTGAATGTATTGGAGATAGAGGGGGGCACACGCGCCATTAAAGTTGAGTCTGCTACATGCGTTGTTTTTCTGTGTTAGCGACTTGGTGGAGATTGTGACTAAATTATCAAGGTATCATACATACATGTATATATACCAGTCAAAAAGAAAGTAGTTAAAGAAGTAAATGTTTCAAAAATTTTGTCAATGAGTATGTAAATGCAACCCAAATTTGACATCATGAATCCATATTTCAATTGAACCAAATCAACGGGATATTAGCTTCAACTAACTAAAGCATAAACTCGGGCTTTCTATGAAATTCGAAATAAATCCAATGCCTCTAATTACAATTAATTGGTGCTCGCAAGTGTACATCGTCAAAGGTAGTCTCAAACTGTGCCTGTGACTGCCTGCTACTGCAGGCAATAGTCACCAAAAATAAACGTTCTCTAAATTAAAGATAAGCTAGGTCTTTGATTTTATATTTACGTTATGTATAATATATAATTTACGTTTATATAAAGTTTCTGAAGAAACTGTGATGACACGTTTTAACGAATTATTCACTCGATGGCCTGAATCTGATTGTCCTTAGATTATAGAATTTCTATACGCAAAAAGAATGAGTTTTAATTGATTTCTAAAGAAGAACGATTTCTTTGAAATGTGCTTTAGATAAACAGCACATATAAGGACACTTGAGAACATTCAGAGAAAATAGTGCGAAATTCGACAAATCTGTCGTGCATTCAAATTTTTGAAATATCATTGTGACGAAAGTATTACGCTGATGCTATTCAAAATTGATGGAAAGCTGTGGAATATGTAGAAAATAAGCTCTGTAAAATTTGGAGTTCGTGTCTTCCTTTATTCAGGAACTGGATAAAATTTTCGGAAGGAAATTTTCGGCCCCCCACCCCAGTAAGGCCAAGGTTAAAATTGATTTAACTGCAGTTTGGCGATTCGAATGTGGAATTTCCGCAGTACCCTTGTAGACATTTCTTCTCTGCAGATGTGTGCATTGTACATGGAGTTAGTGTCGGCGCTACCACGGTCCGTTAAGATAAATGGAATTTTCAATAATTTCAGATCTGCAAAAATTTGGCAGAATGGCCGTATGGTGAACATACGCTGGTTAGCGCGCAGACCGGAAGGTTGTTCTTTCCTCGTCCCTCCGTTCAGTGACGTTTCCATGGTTACTGCATGTCGCCTCGCTCCTCTTTACAAGTCTTCGCTTTGCTGTCTACGGTTATGCGATTATGTCTCCTAAGCCAATTTCGCCAAAACTACGTCTAGGCCCGTCGTCAGAATAGATTTACAGGGGGAATGGGGGGGGGGGCGGCGACGCTTTTGACTCGAGGGGCAAACATTCATTATTCTTATGTTCAATAAAGCACACGATAGCTAGTATACCTAAATGTGTATATTTGACGTTCTTATGCTTCGCATCACCGTACTTCGTATCTTCTATTCGTATAATGCATAATTCTATAATTCAGTTATATAATTCAAAAATGTTGTAGGCGTTTATGAACATTGCTAAATCTCTTAAAGATAGGCTGAATGTCAGTATTCTCCACCCTATCTTTCTCAAAAGTCAAAAGGCACAAACTGGATCGTCGAGACTGCGCTATGCTGCGTCTTTTTGGTCGGTCAATGCGCGTGAGTGCCGAAAATGATGCCTCACACAGCCGTGGAGCAGGTTAAATTTAATAGCAAGAAATTTTGCTGTAATTCACAGCACGACATTTCATGAATCCTCTGGAATCTTATACAGAAATTTAATTATTAGAAATTTCAGTGAATTTTTTTGTGATATTTGTGAATCAATCAAATTCCAACTTACTTGATGGGGGTGACCAGTGCGCCGCTTGATTTCAGTGTTTTGTATAAAGTTTGATTGAATCGAATTGGTGAAATGAAATGAAATCGTGAAGTGATGAAGTTAAAAATTGTTCGTACACACGTTGAAGCAAATTATGAAATGCCTTGATTCGAGCAAGTTAAGTCACAGATTTAGCGATGACTAATATATCACATACATGATGGAGATTATTCAGATCTCATCATATGTTAGAAGCCAAACTTTCTGAAAATCACCTTTCTCAAGCAATCGTCTTGAGAGAATGCTCTGTTTACACAACAGATTCAGTACCCCAAACTTTGCAGACCTGTCCCGCACAGTCCATCAAAAATTTCAATGTGTTCAATTATAAATAGATTTAGGATGTCAGTGATTTTTGCATAGGACACTTACTTGCCTGTCAATATCCCACTGAGCGCATCAGATGTGGTCACCCATCAAGTGTTCATCGATTGAGTCGACAGCTAACGTCGGTCAACAACCCCATTCATAATTATGCTATCAAGATATTCTTGGAAGGACTTTGTCATCAATTGAATAGACACGTGTGATCATCTAACAGGAGGAGCGAAATTTAACGAGGGGCGGCGCCCTCTTCCCCCCCCCCCGCTGACAACGGGCCTGATTACGCCTATCTACAAGTGCAAATTCTTTGTTTTCCATAAGTAATACCCTAACACTACACCTTTTTCCAGATAGATTTCAGATTTTTCCAATTGAATTTCAGATATCTACCACGGGTTCAACTTTGAAGATATCTGAAATCCATCTGGAAATGTCTGAAATTCATTCGTAAATATCTGAAATAGACATGGAAAAGGTGTAGTTTCGCCAATGAACATTTATGGCCTCACTCTCTGGACACCTGATATACAGCCGCGATGTCTTGTTACGGCTGCATACTCACGCTCCTGCTCTTAAGCGAGCCATGCGGAGACCTGTGATTCCACAACGTTTCCTTCGACAACCTTCAATCTCCTCTATCCCCACTCACCACCTGTCCTCGCTGCCTGGTATCGTGTCCACTTCTTCATATGTACGTCAACAGCCTCCTTCCGCGTTGACTCGTCAGGCCCTTGCTGACTGGCGTCTCGGAGTGAAGGAAAATCCTCTTCCTGTGAGAATCACGCATCGCTAGGGAAACGGGATACCCTTGCCTGCCATTCGGAAATCCCTCCCTAGACGCTCCAAGAATGCCCATATACAAGGTTGCCTCGCTGGCCAGTGCTTAGTGAAGGTTCCAAGGAATTTTTCCATAAATTGATCTGATCATTTATCTACCTCGGACGCAAACAATGGTGATAGTCGATCAAGGATTGATCGTGGCAGACGACTACAAGTTATCTTCCCATCCCACAGAATTTGGACAATAATACATGTTTCCTCGTGCCTATCCAACGTCAAATGCAGCTAAGACAATGCAGTAAACCCAAAGATTATGTTTTCATTTCTCATCTATGTTACTATCAGTGGCGGATCTAGGATTTTCTGGTCTGTGAATACCAAGAATTAGATATGTGCACTCCGACTTTGAACAACGCGCTCCTGAGCGCGTAGAGCAACTGTGAAATCTCCGAAATGTTACTTGGATCCGCCAAAGTTGAGTTCAGGTCGAAAAACTGTATTATGAACGCGCCCACCTCTGATGAATAGGCCTACATATGATATAGGTCTGGTTCGATCATGAAAAAGTTGAATTCAGTACTCAAATATACCAGTATCAATGCACAGAAACTTTTAGAATTACTGGTACATGAATGTCTGCTAGTACATGTCTACTAGTATGTTTTGTCAAATGATGAAATAATTGTATTGTATTGAGAGTTTGTAGGCTATATTTGCAGACCTCAAGTTTGTGTGTCATTTAATGTCTGTAAAAACCTTTAATGATTGTCAATGAAATGTTAGGTCAAAAGTATAGAAGTAATTTTGTCTATAATCCTTAATTTCAATATGCAGCAAGTAAATATAATTGCCGTAACATGATTTTACTGCAACGTTCAGCGTATACAAAATAAGATGTAAATTTCTAAATTGATTGCTTGAAAGCTGATCCCGATTATTCTTCAAGGAAATTGTGTCAGACACTGTTTCGGCATCAATATGAGCTTTGGCGTAAACATGCATAAATGCTACCGATCCACTGAGCAAGTGGTCGCTGGCAATGTGCAGGGGATCTTGATCAACTTCAGTACATTCGACTTTGTAAAAGATCGATTTTGTTGAAATTTGTTAACGACTATCTCTCAAGTCTCAACGGTGGTCCCCGTCGATGATTACTTAATTTATTCAGTCACTTCAAACCAGTCCAGGACCAATTGGCAGGTGCAGTTTTCAATCAGCATAGGCCTAAAACACGACAAGACCGATTCCCTGCATAGATAATCAGTTAATCACCGCAGAAATTTAATCTGCACACGCTCAATGACAATTTCGAGGGTCTCTCATTATTTCAAATATCTTCCCCTTCCTCACTTGCAAGGAAGAAAGAATTGCGTATCACAGTATCAATAACCTACAGATCTAATAGACATTCCCAATCCTAGATTATCCTATAACTACAAGTTTAATTGAATGAAGAATTCAGCAATATAATTATTGCTTGTAAAGACTGGTAATCTCAATTCTCTTCTTGTTTCGGTCGTCCATCTTGCGTCGAATCAGGCGTACAGTAGGGTATGAATTCTTGTGAATAATATCATGGCAGGATTTAGTGAAATTTAAACCTGAATCAATAACTCCAAGCAGCCATCAACTACCATAGATATGAATCAATAACCTATAGAAATCATTCTGTATGAGAAAAATGACATGAGAGGAACATAGCACGTCAAAAACAAAAGTTGAAAATCAAAGCTTCTGATGACGAACCTGCCTTAACGCCAAACGTGTGGGTTGTCACCAAAAGAAATTTGACAGAGTTTTCTGTAGCCGTTTACAAAATAAAATCATAAATCATAAAATGAAGAAGATGTTTCGCATGTTAAGAACACGATTACACGAGTGACATTATTGGGGTTTCGCTGCCTCTAAAAACCTAGTAGTAAATAAAAAAATTACAAGGACATTCAATAACTTAAGTAATCGAAAATGTCTGAAATATCTCAAATGAGAAGTGGTAATATTTACGTGGTACATCTAATACTCAATCGTATTATCACTTAATGTCTACTTTAGCCATATTTTACTTTAAGTGTGAGACAAGTTCATGTATAGGATTCACAACGTGTGAATGAAAAATGTTGAATATACATATATGAGGGTGTTGCCAACCTGCTGTCGCATACTGTAACCGTTTAGCGAATGTTTAACTGTTCGAAAAATGTCCAGAAGCTTTCGTGTGACTGTTGGTGTTCCCCAGGGTACTGTCTTGGCACCATACATTTTTGGAGCGTTCTTTGGTGATTTTCATTGTCTTTTATCGACTACCAAATCTTTTAAGTATGCAGACGACTTAACTCTAATTGTACTGACATATTCTGTGAACAAAACTGAAAATGAAGTAAATTGTGAAATTGAAAATATACAACGTTGGTGTGCGAAAAATCACCTGACACTTTTCTCTTCCAATTGAATGTGTCGATTAAGTCACTGTTCTTGGTTTTGCAATCAATAAAGATTTGTCTTGGGATTCTCACATTGACCATATTATGAAGATAGCTAATAAACATTTTTATGGTTTGAGAAAGTTGTGGCTACATTTAAACACTGACCTATGCTTCTCCCATTTTTGTCGGCATCAACAGATCGCTTACAAAGAAGCTGAAAAGCATTGACAGACGTGCTCATAGAATTATATATCGTGATGGAATACGCCAGTGTCGCTGTGCAAATGATGAACTGATCGTACGTCGAAATAAACAGATTCTTGATCTCTACCGAAAGATAGAGAGTAATGACAATCATATTCTGAGTGATATTATTCCCAACAGGCTTCTTCATACCGAATATCCTATCATTCCACTTTGTCGAACTGTAAAGATCAAACAATCTTTTGTGAACTACACTGCACGCCTACAGAACAATTTATCATGAAATATTTTCTACATACTGTAATTACATGACTTGTGAATGTCATGATTTTTTGTGAATTTACATTATGTTACTTCTGATTATCATTACTTGAGAAATAAACACATTACTTACTTACTTATAAAAGGAAAATTTTTCAAGTATAGACAAAAAGTCAAAAATATATCGATTTCTTCTATCAAAAACTAGGTGATCTGTCTTCGAACCAGGCAATGAATCATTACAAGATGACCGTAACAAAACTTGACAATGTGACAGACGTCGATTTAGGGATAATGGTGGTCCTATCTCAGCATTTGGATAATTCACATCAATTGAACTACTTACCAAAATTCTATCAAGGATAGGCTCACCCCTAGTAGGAAACACAACCTTGTCACATAAATCATATAATAAGAGCATTCAAATTTGTTAAAGTCACTAGCCAAAATGATATTGAAATCAGGAGAAGCCTTCGTAAAGTCATCGACCGCATCCATTAAACAGTCTGATATATGCAGTAACTGCGTGGAGTTGAGATGTGGAGGAATATATAAACAGCGATTACAAGAAAGTTCATGTTGTTGTATGTCAATTTCAAGAATACCGACTCACAATAATTAACATCAAAAGACAATTAACATTCAAGCGCGAATTTACCCATGTTGACACGCCGCCACCCTTCTGTCCTGCACGGTCACACCTGAAGATGGAATCCGAAGATTTTGAAAAAACAGTCGTCGTGCGAATCACCAAGCCAAGATTCCGCAGCAATCACAATAGATGGATTCTTGGTAGCGCAAGAGAGTCTCAACTCGTCCATTTTACCAGGAGTAGCTATTGATCTGACATTTAATAGGAGCACAGATGGGCACTAAGGACCAGAGCTGGAAAAATTCCACAGAAATTTTTTAATTCCAATTCCAGAGCAGAAATTTCAATTCCAATTCCAATTCCAGTCGAAACAGTTCAATTCAATTCCATAATGAGATTCAATTCCGATAATTGCATGACGCGTATATGTTAATGTATTTAAAGTTTCCTCGCTTCAATCTAACCCATGTGCCCGTATCCTATCCTCGTTATTCCTGTGTGCCGTTCCCTGCGTCGTTCCTATGCGCATTCTCATGTTCATATTTCTTGTATACATGTACATGTATATATGTAGCCGGTCAGCCTACGCCATTTTCGTTTCGCAAATGAGATATTCAACATCTTGTGAAAAAGAGAAAAGAAAATTAACGGTCAGCAAAGAATCAAACGCTGAGAGAGCATAGAAATTAACAGTACCATAGAGAGTCCTAGAATGGAAATTGCATGAAAATTATGGCACACGCCGGGGGAACTAAGTTGGGGCAAAACGCAAATTGTGCGAGCTGGTTTCCATGTTTTCTTATTTGTATTTATCTTTATCAAGCCAAATTGTGATCTGGATTGCTGCCCCTTGTCCAAAGATCATGTACACAAAAGCAATAGTGAATTTACAAAATACTGCGGCGACAGGATGACAAAGAAAGAAATCCTTCAAAACGTTCTGTACGTTCATCATTTTGAAATATCGCTCCTATGATCTATCAAGTGTATTATCAGTCACATATGCAACTTGCAATGTCGATTTACAGAACATACATTGCTCCAGCTTGAAATCAGAGGTCAAGAAATCTCAGAGTATTCATTTTACTTGAAAGGGCTCCCCTGTTCACTATATTTTTTCAAATATAATTTTTTGTATAATATAAGAACAATTTTCAAAATCTTTACATGCTTTCGAATATCAGCTTCCAAAATATCATCACACTATATCACATGTGTCATTTAGTGATTAATTGAAAAGTTCCAGCGACTATTCACTTATCTGAGAAATTATTGTCTGTGAAGAAGTTTTCAATGTGTTTATTCGACAAAAGCGCTAGGTTTCTTAACCGTATGAAGGAGAAATCATCCTATAATTAGATTTTTTTCTATTGAATTCTTGAGATATTCTTACAACCAGTGCACCGCCCACTTTCAATTATGACTTTGTGGACCAACTTTTAATTCGAATTTTGAAAAATAGTTGTTAATGACTGCTGCAAATCGACACAACATACCAACCCAGGGAATAGTAGGCTATACCACATGAAACAATGTCACTATCTCACTTAATATTATCTTCATAAAAATCCTGCATTAATTTGCTGCCAACAACTTCCACAACCAACTTGGCAAATAGTTTGACTATGATACAATGTTTTAGATCGAATCTGATCTACAAACCATAGATTTTTCCATGTGCCATCATTGTACATAGGCAAGATATCAAACTTTCATTCTAGTGTACTATTGTCTACTTCTATGAGAGAGAGAGAGAGAGAGAGAGAGAGAGAGAGAGAGAGAGAGAGAGAGAGAGAGAGAGAGAGAGAGAGAGAGAGAGAGAGATACGAATAAATCTATTAATAAACTGACAGAAGAAAGAAATTCAATGTGCGAATAACGTGATTGTTTATGAAAGAAAAAACGACGATAAAAATGACATCATGAAAACTGATTAATGGTCCATGTTAAAAAAGGAGATTAAAAATTCCGTGATAAGAACGAAATGGGGTCGGGTCGAAAGCTAACGAGCAGAGATTAAAGGAAACTCTTTCAATTTTCAAAAGAAAGTGGATTTATCGTCAAGTGTCAAAAATTTGCATAAATTAGAAACGATGAGAAATTGAAACAACAACAACTACCAACAACAACACATACGACATCTTCAGTAGCTGTTCGAAGAACTCCGGGCTCTCGCGGTGTAACTTGACTACAGAAGTAACAACTACAACTGCCTACCAGCAAACAACAACACATCAGGGTTGGTCAAAACCCACCCGGTCAGAAAAAAACCCGATTTCACCCGCCCGGCGGGCGAAATCGGGCGGGTGAAATCGGGTGAAATCGGGTGTAATGGATTTTTCCATATTATGTCATTTTTTCGATGCTTCTAATTAAAATACAGTAATGCCAATTCATTTTTCTGATTTATTGACTCTGCCTCTTCTCAAAAATCATCGTATGGAATGTATACAATTCCGTAATCTACATGTTTCTTACTACAACACCAAATATTGAAAAGGAAAACCGAATAATATGTCAATGTCCGATGTTTTCATTGCGCAAGAAATTTAACGCCTATGCTGATATGATGCCCATTGTCCATCCCTGACTCGCCGGACATCAACCAGCCTGGATTTGTCAACAGCGGACTGTGGTGATGCATTCGTGAGATGATGGGGAATTCGGGAGAGCACACGCATATTGGTTGACGCTGCTGGTCCCATGTCTTTGGGTGGCTGGTGCAGTCGAAAGTGCGTAAGATAAGATCGATATTGGCAAACAATGATTTAAAGCCACTGCCCACAAGTCTGGTCATTAATGTTATTATAGCATACAAAAGACACTCGGAAATGATGGGGAGTTCGGGGTGGCGCGTGCGTGGTACGCGCGCGTCATTACTGATACCGCAGCAGGCTGCAAGTCTGCGACGGACACATCAGATCATAAGAAAGAGCGTGCGTCCTCGATTTCACATATTAGGACGAGGTCTTTCGACCACACCAAACGACCATCCTCAGGTTATCAAAAAATAAATAAATAAAATGAATCGAAATTATGATATGAAAGTTCGACGAAACGATCTGCGTATTATTTAGCTTTAGTATCAGTAACACTGATAACAGTTGGGCCTATATTTTTGTCTAGGCCTATATTTTCTTACTTTTGGAATACCGGTATGACAAACAGATATTTGGTGATCGATGTTCAGATGACTCATTAGATCTTCCCGTTTTGACCATATTTTTTATATAAAGTTCAATTTATAGACCTCTACACATGTGTTTTCTCTCTGATAATACAATAATAGAAAAAACTTATAAATTTTAGATAACAGCCAATCTTGTGTAAAGTATACTATTCGTAAATGTAGGTGAGAGAATAACTTCATATAATTCCTTATTTAGATAGCCTGTAATTATCTGAATATTTGGTACGGCTAAAATACAGTAACCTATACTAAGTACTCACCAATATTTTCTCATGATATTGTATTTTAATCATGGTTTACATTACACTGATGTGTGCAATGTAGTTTGATTTTTCAATAAAATGATAATTTTAAAATAAGAGATTACCTCTTAATTTCAAGAAAATCGAAATAACTAGATTAAACCCGAAAAACCCGAAAAACCCCGAAAAACCCGCCCGGATATAACCCGATAAAACCCCGGGTGGGTTTTTTTGCCGACCAACCCTGCAACACATGCGGCAAAACATCAGCGAGCGCGATTGAAGATTGACGGTATAAGTGACACTGATATTCATGATATTTATGATATTATTTTGGTATAAGTGAGCCCGATCGAATTGACGTGAACTCAACATTAAGAAGTGAACTGCAAGTTTAAAGTTTTTCTTTTATCGTTGAGTATCGTATTTGTATAACTATAGTCTTGAAAATTAATATTGTCAATTGTTGTGATTGGAAGTTGAATAATATTTCATGTCATTGCCATTTTAGTTGAATCATTAATTATTAGAATAATTTGTTGACACTGTCTATATTGTGATTTGAACTGACAGGCTGCCCTTTAATGCAGGGTTAATTTTCCTCTTTCCAAACCGATTGGTTTTCGTGTGTACAACAATTAAGTTCATCTACAGTTTTTGTGCTTATCCAATCAATAACTGAATTCAACAATCGTTTTATTTTGATTAATTATCTTGCTTGATAACTAACTAAATAACAGATTGAACAAAGATGATTGTCTTCTCATTGTTTGCTTAATTGCTGAATTAACATTGTCCGGGGCTGTAGGCCCATCAAAGTCAAAATTAGCACCCTTTATTCAACAATAGAATAAAACTAGCTCTGTCGATCTATCTATCTCTCTCTTATCTCTGCGTGCAGTTAACACAACGGCCGAATACTGTGATTTCAATTTTTGTACAAATACATTTATCACAGGTCTATCGAAAGAGTGGAATTGAGGTTTATCAAGGTCAATTCCAATTCCAGTAGATTTAAATATCGTCAATTCCAACGAAAAATGGAATTAATTCCGTGTCGGAATTAATTCCAATTCCGATTTTTCCAACTCTGCTAAGGACGTCATAAAGTGCGACAGACAATGTTAACACCTCGAATGATCACATCATCGCCGTTTTCCCGCCTTCTTATTAACTCAAACCTCAAAACTGTTCTTTATCTCATCCTCGTTGTGTGAGAACGTTCTCTATGCAAACTCAGTGGAACTCATTTTCTTCAGATAATTTATTGAGCTTCGGAGATGACTTAAAAAGCATTTGGGTCATTCCACACCAAAACGTCAAATTTCGAAAAAAGTGAGTGGCGAAGGTTCTCAGATTTTTTTTGAAATTCACATATTTTCATCATTTGGGTCTATCTAGATGATATCCAAAATATTTCGGAAAAATTCCATCGGGAAGGTCACTTGAGTGGCCTTGACTTGTTCGAATTTTTCTATTTTTAGAGAATTTATGAAAAATCATATACATCTTTGACGGCCTACATCACCGATCTCGCAGCGAAGTTGAGGAAAATTCTTCTTGGACGGCTTAAGTGATACCCAACCATAGATGTTCCAAGCGGAATCCATAACTTATTCGCTGCGAGAAAATTTCTGTGAGCTCTCAAAAAAAGTAAAAATTTCAGAAAATTTTTGAAAAAATCGAATTTTCAAACATTTCTCAAAAAATGCAAAAGCAATTTTGCGATCTCTTCTTCCGCAGGCGACTACAAATACATCCAAATAATTGTAGAAAAGTATTTAGAAAATCACCAGGGATCGGGAAAGTGTTTTTTGAATCTCAAATTATATGAACAATATTCAATTTTTGACATCTTTGACTCAGACCTGACAATTTCTCGCAGCAGCTGCGTCAATTCTGATAGGTCGAGTGTTTTACGCTTCACATTATCGATCTGAAACTGTCATCAGAAGTAACTCTTTCCACGCAGAAGTATGATTTTTTTGAATTTGAAAATCTGGTAAAAGTAGATCGTTTTTTGTGCTGCTACTATCAAATTTATAGGTAGTTTGTGCTTCGTGAATAGCAGATCATATTCTTTTATTGTCGAAACTCGTTAATTATATGTTCGACCTATGTTGTCTATCCCAGCCTCCAGGGTCACTAAGGTGTCAACTCATTCACGGTTTTAATTAAAGAGCTTTGATTGTATATGTAAACAGCCAGATGTTGAAACACGTTTCACATTTTCCCTTTATTATTTGAAAGACAGTCAAGTTCTGTAAGTTCATTGAGAGGCAAAAGGTAAACTCTGACTGAATTGCTTAATCTACAGACAAGATGAATAAATCACAGACACAGGCATAAGAATTGAACAGAAAAAACTTCCTGCTTTCATCAACACGTGAAACCGTTAAACAGATCGTAGGTGTCTCTCGCCAGAAAATACTTAAGCCGCGGATACTATTAGAGTCGCGGCAATTATTCATTGATAAAAACGATCATTAGATGCTCATATGATAATAGGTTAACATTTAAACAATTTCTACTTATATATCGGTAAGCAATCACCCAGTACGTATGGTTTCTGGTACAAGTGTTTATTAAGTCGTTCCACAATTACAGCTTGATAAAATTGTATCCCTTTTATTTCATGCCTTTGCTGATAGTAGGTGTATATTAGCATCAGTGACTTCTTGGACCTCCCAGAATTAGTCTTCTCGACGATTACTTTTGAGCTTCATACTTGATGAATAAATGAGAATTTTTGCTGTTATTTAGTTATAAACGAATTCGCTTACAAAAGCAGGCATTATGTCTGTAGAGACTTCAAGACCTGAGTTCAAATTACAATGACGGGCAACAAATTATAAAGAGCGATCACATGAAAAGCTTTTCAAGTCTCGCTTGAAGGTGTTGAGGGATTTAGAGTTCTGTATGGAAGAAGGGAGAGAGTTCCACACTCGAGGGGCCTGAGACGCGAATGCCCGACCTCCAAGTGTCTTTCTAGTAGTCAGGGGTGCCTGCAAGGATAACCCAGACGAAGAGCGACGGCGTGAACGACAAGGTAGATTGGCAGTGAACTGCAGAAGATCAGACAAGTAGTCGAGACAAACTTGTTGTAAACACTTGAAAATCAACGTGGCCAACCTGTAATCAATTCTGCTCTCAACCGGAAGCCGCTGGAGATCGCGCATAAGATGAGAGATGTGATCATGCTTTGATTTCATGTAAACCAGGCGCACAGAGAATGTGTTTGTCTCTCGCAAATTCCGCTCATAACGTACCATCCGAAAATTTCAGTAAATCCTTGACACACACGGCATCGAAGCTCCCGTCATTCAATCTAAACCAAGCAGCATACTTGAAAATTTATGAATATTTATGTAAATGTAGGACATATATTCCGCGCATACTGCATGGTTGCACAAATGCATGAAAGAGCCCATTATTTTTTTAATCGCCATAACTGATCAGTGGGAGATGTTCTGAGACTTGAAATAAGTGCGAAACTATTTGGCTACCGCTGACGATGCGCTTCGTCTAAAAAAGGGCTCAACTGCTCAGCTCGAAAGGGCGAAAAATAGCTTATGACTACATGTATTGAAAACTTAGGCCTATTGGAGATATACGTGTTGAGATCAGAACTCAACTCGGCTGAAGTGCTCAAGACATTCGAAGAAGCAAGCAACAAGGAAAGTTTTTCCTCGCAAGTGTCTATAATCCACCTTGTCCTCCCCTCACAGTATTACACCTGTCCATCATGAATTCTAGAAAAGTTCGTCGACGGCAGATTGTGCCAGATTAAGTTATGATATATAAAATGAAGAAGGAATAATTTTAATCTCGACCTTTCTAAGATAAAAGAACACTAAGTTCATTGTAAACCAAATTAGACATAAAAACGATCTTTATTTGCTTACTTCTCATTTCAGCAAAGAAGAAAATTACTCAACAAATGATTGGGTCTCTGTCGATTACTTAGGCGATCAATTTCCTGGACAGATATTTTCGATTAGTGAAAATTGGGCGGAAGTCAGTACGCCAGCCAGAGCAGGACAACATTTCCGGCACTCATGGCATCCGATATTCACAGTTATCCGAGGGAGGATATCAAGAAGAAAATTGAAGAATCAACACTAGAAAACTCCAGAGAATTTTACAGGTCATGCTAATTCTGAAAAAGATTTTCCAATATTTGAAATAGATACTAGAGTTCTAATGTTTCTCAGAAGTTCAAATGTTTTGCTTTAAAAAAATGAGTCACAACAAGAGGATGAACTTTTTTCTTTTAGTCATCGAGTACATCCTTTCATTGAGGTTAACAATCTGTTAATTACAAAGCACATACTACTTATAAATTTGATAGTAGCAGCACAAAAAACGATCTACTTTTACCAGATTTTCAAATTCAAAAAAATCATACTTCTGCGTGGAAAGAGTTACTTCTGATGACAGTTTCAGATCGATAATGTGAAGCGTAAAACACTCGACCTATCAGAATTGACGCAGCTGCTGCGAGAAATTGTCAGGTCTGAGTCAAAGATGTCAAAAATTGAATATTGTTCATATAATTTGAGATTCAAAAAACACTTTCCCGATCCCTGGTGATTTTCTAAATACTTTTCTACAATTATTTGGATGTATTTGTAGTCGCCTGCGGAAGAAGAGATCGCAAAATTGCTTTTGCATTTTTTGAGAAATGTTTGAAAATTTGATTTTTTCAAAAATTTTCTGAAATTTTTACTTTTTTTGAGAGCTCACAGAAATTTTCTCGCAGCGAATAAGTTATGGATTCCGCTTGGAACATCTATGGTTGGGTATCACTTAAGCCGTCCAAGAAGAATTTTCCTCAACTTCGCTGCGAGATCGGTGATGTAGGCCGTCAAAGATGTATATGATTTTTCATAAATTCTTTAAAAATAGAAAAATTCGAACAAGTCAAGGCCACTCAAGTGACCTTCCCGATGGAATTTTTCCGAAATATTTTGGATATCATCTAGATAGACCCAAATGATGAAAATATGTGAATTTCAAAAAAAACTGAGAACCTTCGCCACTCACTTTTTTCGAAATTTGACGTTTTGGTGTGGAATGACCCAAATGCTTATTTTCGGTAGAGTGGAGTACAAGCTTTATAGGTCTTGGTCGAGTGTGTGGTTTCAGAGTTCTAAACTCCTTTTTTCCAATGCAAAAAGATCTAACAACAGAAACTTTCTCTTTCAAGTTCAACGAAGACAACAAGCTATCGATTTTCTCCTTATCGTGATCGCGATGCTGTTCGGAATCTGTGGTATCGTTTTCGTCAGCACCGACTACAATGGCATTATTCTTCCGAGCTTTGCGACGATTTAACTCGTCAATTACGCTATTCTCTATCGTACATTCCATATTCGCTACGATAGTAGTCAATTCAGTATTAAACTTTGTTTCCATGTGTTCAATCATTCGTTTTGTCTCTAACATCATTTCAATTTTTATTTTAGATACCGCTTCAGAAGCAGCCGCTTTTATAGTTTCTGAGTTGACTGTTTGACAATCTACCTTTACAAAAGCGTCCTTCAGAACATTTAGCAGTTGCGTCTTTGTGAGCATCGACAAGGAACTTGCTGACATACGTCGGGCCGTGTCAAAATTCATTGCATCAGCCACTGATTGACTCGTCATTATGATGCAGCATGTACGATCATCATGCTGAAAAATCGATAAATCACGAAATTCGGCGTACGGGTTCGTTAATCCTAGGATTACCAACCTTGAACAAATATCCTCATGGAAAATTAATAAACGATTTTCACCCACTCGTCTTTTGTAACTTTTATCCTATCTACGTAACATGTATGCTGAAAGGAACTGAAGCTAGCTATTTGCCTCAGTTTTCAGTTGGCAGCTGCTATTGTATCATGCACCGTGCTATTGTCCTATGCATCATGACTGAAATGTTCAAGGTGAACAAAAGAAAGAAAGAGCGATATCATGCTCGAATCCTGTTATAAATTCGAGACCCGTTAATTGTGCAAGATTATACAGGAAACAAAGAAGTATGAGTTACTTTCTCAAGAGATATATTTTATTCTCTTGAGCTACTATTTTCTTTCTATCATTGGACAACCTATGAGCTGAATGACCAACATACTGCCGCGCCTGGACTAGTTAGCGTAGTGGAGCCTCTTCTGCCACGACCACATGTTCTGGAACGCCCGACAGATCATCTAAAACTTTATCACTTAAGAGCGCTGCCTATTTTTGAAAACTCTGCACAATGGAATCGCCAACATCGTCGTGTAAATCGCACAACACTCTCCTCCACATAATTCAGTTATCTATCCACAGCAGTACTACTTTCGTGGAGCATCTGGGCGTCCTTTCTTACCGACCGGTCGTCACCCCTGATTTAATGGAAGACAGCCTTCGTGAAGACATTGCGGACAATTCCTGACTTTACTTGAGTTCAAGCAGCCTCTTTCTAAAGGATAGTAGCTAGATGATAATAGAGAGCGCTGTTAGATCTCACCAAGAAACCGGAAAATCGGGAAAACCCGAGGCCTAAATGCATTAACTTGAAATATATGTATTAGATCAATAGGTTATCGCAAAAGACCGGAAAGGAAAATTCCCATCCCTGCGTGAGAACTTCCGATGCGGTGATAGGAATGAATGCTGATGCTCAGCCATCACAATAAACAAGGATAAGAGTCCCAAAGAAACCTGCTAAGTGCATCATCTGATAAGTGCTAGTGTCCCAGTTACAGCTTGCCTAACACAACAAGTTTGACTGTGCAGGTACTTGCAGCTTTTTGCAAATAGTCCTACTATATAAATGTAGAAAGAAAGCTTATACCTAGTGTGTGACAAAATGAAAGAAATAGAGTTCGTGAATCTTGCTGATCAACCATTGGAGCCAAACTATTCCTGCTGATTGCAGACATTTGGCTCCACCAGAAATAATCCTATATCAGTGGTCCGCCGTTGACAACCCCCTTTAGAATAACTACAACACCCGCTTTCCCTAACTCCGGACAATTTTCCAATGTACTAGCTCCCCAGCAGAGACCACTACCCTCTAAAACGACCGATTTCAGATGAAATATTTTGAATTGTTACCCTCTCCAGCGACCACATGTAAACCAGCAGCTTTATGAAAATCGCCAGACGAGTGAAAAGATGTTAATCGCCTACCTTTCTGACCTCACTTTCTAAAGCCACAACGTAGAAGTATATTGCCGTTTGTAAAATGAGAATTGAGATAAAGAAACAGAGAACACAGACTAACCGTTGACTAATTGAATTAATACGTGTCACTTTCAAATAACACTAGAAAACGAAAATTACATTATTCCCATCACTATTGTAGAAAGCGACACGAACAGCCTGTAGCCTGGTTTATCATTTTACCTGCTCGAAAAATCTACAACAAACATTAACACAGAATTTATAGGCCTATCAAACATTGCATGACTATAGTTATGTTCAACTTACATATCTGGTATTACAGTACACCTAATTTCAAGAAGTTTACTTTTAAAAATGTTCGACTTAGCAAAAGAAATTAAGTAGGTATATAGTTCAACACCATCACTTTCTGTGAGATGCAACGTCGATGATACATGTTGGCTATCCATCAAAAGCAGGAGAGCGACCACTCCCATTTAAGGACCACTTTTCATTACTCCCTTCAGTGGTCGTTGTATGGGGGAACGACTGTCTATTTGAATGTCATGCACCTTGAGAATTTAGAAGAAGCGTTAATTTTTGAAACACATTTACACTATATCTGACACATCTGCTTGACGTGAGAAACGATGGAGCAGCAGTCATACTTCTGAGCAGGGTCACATGTTCTCTCACTTGTTACCGTATTTCAGCAGCAATTAGAATGTCCATAGATCATGTACGGCCTCTAGAAACGTGCTATGAAGTCACGTTTTGTTAGGGTTTTTTTGGATGATTTCATAACAGGACACGCTTCAAGCTTCATGAAGAACTTCAATCTTCAGAACTGAACACATCTTTCACTTGGCGATATGCTTACTGGCAAATGAAGATCCAATAATAGCCACACACTTCGAAGGATCAACATGCAACCTTCCATTTCCGGCATGAAACAAAATGGAGAACAGCATCGCTTATACAGGGTTCCCAGCGCAATTACTGAAGAATAATAACGGAAAAAACGGAAAAATAAAGGAATACGTTAAGTTTGCTGCACAGCGTCATTCATGTATTTTCCACCAGTTGACGCTTTACGCTCATTATTTGAATATATGAAGCCATCCATGGTTGAAAATCTTGTTAATATTTCTTGTCTAATCCCATTGATTGACTTCATCAAATCACTTTGTATTTCGTGTATCAAACAAATTGTACATAAAGTATCCAACGAAAGGGCTATAATTTGCAGTTAGCACATGAAATTAGAACACAAGTGAGACGCTACAAATCAACTGCCAATATGAAGGAAGAAAGTACTTTCAACAGTTCGCGCAGACTTTCATAAAAATGATACTATTTGCCTTTGCATCACCCCTCCTCCGTATTATTGGCCTCCATCAATCTGAGGAAGTGGAGAAACTGACTGTAATAACAAAGCAGTATAGTGAATAAAGACATAGATATGTATATATATCAGAAGTTGGAATCTACTGAAGAGCCATCTTTGAGAACCAAGGGCGCGTATATGGAGCCTGTGTGCGGCAAGCTATGCTTTATAAGTTGCGAGTCATGGCCGTTGCTTTCATCCGATGAGAAGACTTGAGCGTGAGGAGATGCGAGTGCTAAGGTGAATGTGTGGTGTCAGACTATCGGACAGGAAATCGAATGACAGCATCAGAAAAGCAATGGGTCTTGAGAACATCACAGACGTCACGAGAAGGCAAAGACTTCGTCGATTTGGCCACGTGGTAAGAAGGGATGAGACAGAGTGGATCAGAAAAGTTATGTGGATGGAAGTAGATGGTAAGACAGGAGCAGGAAGACAAAAGAAGACCTGAGAACAAGTGGAGATGACCTCAAACGTGTTGGATCCCAGGAGGTTGACGCCCGTGATACACCGAAATGGAAGTCCATACTCAAGCAGCTAACGTCTAACGCAGCATCTTCTGGAAGAAAAGGACGCAAAAAGGGATGAGTGAGTGGGAGTGAGTGAAGTCATTGTCATTTTGATTTACACCATCCAATTCCACTTTTAAGTTCCTTCTTTCTTTTCAAACTCGTGTGAATCAATTCCTGTCCATGCATGATCTTCTCGTTTTATATATCTACTGTCGACAGCAGTCTCCCGTCAAGAGTTTCCTTCTTCTGTCTGAAGATCAGCAACTTCGATTCCATTTAATATTTCTTTCCTTTCTTTTTCCAAGCTTTGTCGTTCGATAGAAGACGTTTGCTGATCTCGTCGAAATTCACCGCTCGCTTTTTGCATGTGCTCTACCGTTCTTCTCAACTTTGAGCAGCTCACTCGTAATCGGCACTTTGATAGCGCCACCTATACGATTGATTTGAAAAAGATTTTAATTTCGTTTACAGATTAATTCACATTAATGCGACAAAAATGAAGCATAGAATATTTGAGTTGTTGAATACATAATCTAGAGATAGACTTACATTTCTTATTTCACTTAGCGGCAAGATGAAGTGTGCACCAAGTTACATACTGACACATGGTGGTGCGAAGAAGTAGACGCAGGAGTAAAAGAAAAGAGAATGCGATTGGAAGATATGGCGATATGGAAGAGAACTCAAGACGAAAAATAATTAAAGAAGAATATGCAAAGGCAAAGGAGAATGCCCGCAAGATCATTTGGCAATCTCAAGAGAGGAGAAGGAAAGAATTGGCACAATTATTGACAAGTGAAGAGGGCAAGAGATGCTCAGGTGCGACACTGTTACCCGTTTCTGATACTTCGGAGACATGTTGGATTCCGGTGGTGGAACGAATGCAGCTGTGACTGCGCGAATTGAGTGGCTGGGGGGGGGGGAAGAGAAATTCCGAGAGCTATCATCGTCCAACCCAACGGAGATGGAGAAAAGGACGTTAAACGGATAAAGCAAAAAAACGGATAAGTTAACTAGGTTCACATTCTTCATGAACTGCAATGAGCAATCAGCATCTACTAAATAGTGCCATCGTGAGTACTTACTATTGAAAAATGTTCGAATATGTTCACTGATTGAATTTCATAGCTTCAAAAATATTTCGAAACAATTAATTTCACCATTCATGTGAGCATATAATATTATGCAGACAGGCACCAAACTAAGGTTTAGGTTGATCGCCAATCTACTGAACGTCGCTGAACTTCGTAGAATAACGAGTGATGATATCCTACCGAAGTTGGAAGTAAATATTTTTATCATGTATGAACCAATTCTTCTTATGCAATGATTCAACCAATGCGGAGTGGACTTTGACTTCTTCGACTGACCAGCGCCACATATCCTGTAGACTATCTTTCAGACTGTCACTTACAAAACACAATTGCAACATGATGCATCTGCATGTGCAATAGTTTTTATTGTGGCAATCCTTCACTTGACCAAACGAACTTTGACCGTTGTGACCCATAGAGGACTTCCGTAAAATGTTCTCTCAGACAACTAAGCACGCCTGACACTCAAACAGAACCAAGAGCTTAATTACTGTCTTCCTAAAATCCATTTTTGTACATTAAGTATTTACTGATTTATGCAAAGGTATAAAGGTGTGCCGAATATGATTGTAATGCGTGTTTGACATGACTGAAATTGATTTTAGATCTGAAATTCTAAGGATAGTAGAATACTTAAAAAATAAGCATGGAAAATAAATTTCATCAAGATATCACCATTTTTGAAGAAGTTACAGTGTTTCAAAAAAACATGGCGTCTACACGGGTAGACAGGTGTGCCGATGAGGGTTACGATGTAGCGAAGGACTTGATACAGTAATACTGCCATAGACCTATTGTTCACTAAATGTGGATGCATCTGTAAAATGCACTTTTGTACTAAATGATAGATTATATGAACATAAAAAACAGAAGTACCACAAATATTTGGTCCATGAAAGTACGAGCCCAATATTTTAACGGTGTATTCAGAAATGATAAAAAGCTAAAAAGTAGGATTACATTGATGGATTACATTGTGATGATATGATGCAGGAGCAGCAAAAAATAGAAAAGATTTTTCGATTTCATCAGAAACATCCCATACGTATGAACGCATACGTTAATATTCCCTTTGTAGAACCTCTTCAAAATCATATTATATTCACACTTGAAGCGAGAGATTAAGATTATCATCGTACTTAAGCGCATTTCACTTTAATCTACATATTTGAATGTTACTATGAAAGTTAACGTGAAAGTATAAAAGTATGAAAGTATATGGTAACAAGATTCAGTAGCATTTTGCAATAAACATATGACAATGTGAAGAAAAAAGGAAACAACGGAAAAATTGGCAAAAAAACGAGGAATAAAGGACAATTTTCGAAAAAGCGAAAAATAACGGAACTCTGGGTACCATGCTTTTACAAGGCAAAGTGACCGTGGTTTTGGCCTGCTTTCTAAAACTTTGTTTCACAGATTTTACACACATTATAAGACACTTGACTGTTGGTGAAAACTTTTAAAACATTTCATCTATTACTGAAGCATATAACAAGTTATCATCTTGACTATCCAAGCAATATTCATCAACACTTAAAACATCCTACGCAATACAGATTTTCGTGTAACTAATGGATGCTGAGCATACCCAACGTGGAAAATGAATACCCACACATTCAAATTAATTGCTATCTGTGTTCTATCAATCGTTCAATCCATGATATTTTGGCAATAAAAATGTATAAAAGTCAAATTGAAGAAAAATCACCACGTGATTTGAAATGAAACTATTATCAATATTTTGTTCGAAGTAGATTAACTAATTTTGTTTAAGTAATTACTGTCATGTAAAAGTGGCCTTGTGGCCCTTTTCTTTACGTCAAATCGCAGTTAAATTGGTAAAAAGAAAGCGATTTTTGACATGAAAATAATAGCACCTAGTATGAGCTCTCGATTCAAGGACACCATGAAATATTCAAAGTTTACTGTACTTTTTAAGTGTCATGGTTTCTATTGGTGTCTCATGGATTTGAGATGACGGAGCAAGAACTTCACTAATTTTTATCTCCAGTCCAATGAAATAAAAATAGTAATAAAACCGAATTCAAATCTGTTACAATCCATTATTTTTTCTGTCTTTTTTGTTGGCAGACTTGACTGTAATGCCTTATGTTTGTTGTATCGCTAAATGCGCCGTTACATTTATGCTGAGAGTCATTTTCGTTGATAGGCAGTTTAAAGCGAATTGGCACAACCATTTCCAATATGTACATGCTGAACATAGTGCGCAATTCACAATGCAGAAAGTAGAATCATGAATCCAAACATTTGGTGCAGAATTGGTGCAGGATTTGTCGATCTTTAATCGTTCTAAAATATTTTTCGAATTATTTTCATTTTGTTGCCGCGGTTACACTAACAAATAATACTTATATGAATTTAGCAACAAGATAAAACTTTTCCTAAAACACGTGGTCGAAATTGGTGACATCTCTGCATGATTTAGCACGAAGTTTGGTTGTTTGATGAAAATGTTTTCGTAACCTTCTGTTTGTGGGTGTTTTGCAAGATTCAAGTCATCTGAAAAGTCGACATAATGAAAATTCAAAGTTATATTTTCTGGCAAAATGCTGATAAATACTCATGAGTTCAAAGGTTGCGGTTCACACATGAAAAGCTGCAACGTAGTGTTGCAATACATGTATCGGGCGTTCAGAAATATGAGAAGAAACATTTTTGAGAAATTAAAAGCAATACGAAACATTGACCTTTACAAAGATTTTAGGAAGTCTACACTGGCCAAACCGGTGAAAATTTTGTAATCGCTGCTATTACACCGGCTTAGACCATGAGACGGTATTGCTGATTAACTCTTGATGTAAAGAAAGAAATCATGTGCGGTAAATACGGCATTGAGTTTTGCGATGTTGATTGCTTTTTGTAGGCGCTTATTGTAGTCCTGATTCATGGACTGCTTAATTCTGACAATTATTCATATCTCTACATGATATGCATGATTTAACATTGGGTGGTCTCAGTGGCTAAGTACTTGGCCAAGCGATCTTTAAAAGGTCAAGCCCGAGCGTATCAATGGAAGTCATCAGGAAGGGCATTCGGACTATAAGATCTCAACGCTCCAGTTAAAGTCTGGTCATGTCCGAGCCTTCAGTATGCAGCAGAAGTGACAAACCATCATCTTTTCATAATAACACACTCATTATTTTGAAGAAGTCAACACGGCTTCTTGCCTTCTCCAAAAATGACAGTGGACTCTCACAGGAGCGATCTGATTCTCTACAATTTTTATGTCAGGATGCAAGGTTCACTATGAACACTGATTCACTGAAAAGTTACAGCGATAAGCCTTCATGGTTTTCGAAATTCGTCCAAAACTTCCTCGAATTTTCGCCATAACCTTCTGAAAACTCCTGGAAAATCAACCTTGCTCATCGTGCAAACCCTGTGAGCGTCCTATGCCTATACGAATCTGCGCGTCTGTCGAGCTCTACCCGGTTCCTCCCCTTGTCAGTCAATACCAAAGAAGAACATGTAAATCCATTGAAAGCAATTTGAGGATTCGAATAGAAATGAATTCTTCTATTTTTCTCTGATTAAGCGCGAATGATTAGGCCTACAGCCATAGTTTCCATTCAACCTCGCCTTCGTTCAACTGAGTCGCTCGTCTGATGAGGTCGGAAGTCTTTGGTCTGTTAAAAAAGGTAAAGCCTATAGAAACTTGTTATTGGTGCAGTGAGGCTGTAGCGCAGAAAATCATCGATTAAACTTAGAATTTCGGAAAGAATGGCAACGACGTGGAGTCAATGAAAAATGCTAGCCGCCAAATCCGCGGCATTCAATGCGAAGAACGCTGAGTCGGATGGAATAGAAATTCTGAAAAGCAAAGATCCCAACAACTTCGTGTTCAAGCCTGTCAAGACGTTGAGGACCAAGACGTCACAAATGCGGGCTGTATAAGAAATGAAGAGGGAATCGTCGCTCAGTATGCGAACGCCTAGATAATAGAGGGCACACCACCACAGAGAACTGAACTCATGGTATTTCTTGTCCTAATCACCACAAGCTTCGGTTCAGGGTCCTGATATTGTGGGATGGAGTTACAGAGGCTTAAATGTGCTGATTAAAGTCTTGAAAATCGCCGAAGACGTCGCTCTAAACATAATCTGCGAATCACTTTGCGTTGATTAAAGTCATTTTGGTTTTATGAAAAGACGAAGTACAACAGACACGATTATCATCAGTAGGCAGCTGCAAGAAAAGCACATTGGCAAGGAGAATAATCTCGATGTTGAGGCTCTTGACATGGTCCACAGGCGCATCTTATGGTAATCAGCGCATAAACTAGGAATTGAAGAGTGGATTCTTCGTGTGGTCCAAGTGATGTGAGAAGACTCAAAGTCTGTGGTGTGCTGTGACAAAGCAAGTAGTGAGGAGTTCGCAGTCCACGTTGGGCTGCACAAAGTTTCAACTCTGAGCCCAATCCTATTCAGCATCGTGATAGAAGCCATTTCGCAGGACTTTCGTCGAGGATGCCGTCAAGACATGCTCTACGCTGATTAGCCTACCTTGTCATAATATCCTACTGCGTTGAAGATATAAAGCCCTCTACTCATGTTGGGAAAGCTAATTTGGGAGGCTAAGGCATGATAGTCAGCGTCGGAAAGGCCAAAGTGCCCATCAGGCGAAGTACCCAAGCCCCGAAAAGGACGAAGGGAGGTTCCCATGCTCTGTGTGCAGAAGGAGAGTTTGACGGAACACGATCAGCTGTTCAGGTTGTAGGTAGTGAGTTTGCAAGAGGTGCACTAATTTAGCCGTTGCTGAACTAGCAGCCAGGATAGATAAGCAGAAGCTGATGTGATGGAAGGACCAATATTCAAGATCGAAAATACACTAGACGGTGAAAGTGCAAGATTTTCGGGCAGCTTTCACGCTATGAGAGGTGTTAATTATAGCACTGTTCTTTCGCCCTTCCTTTTTGCCACTGTTCTGGGTGTCAGACAAGTGAATCATAGTTTCAATAAACGCAAACATGGGAACGAAGTAACTTAAAATTGATGCTAGTGTCAAGTAGAGGCTAAGTCTATCGAATATGAATCAGATGATGAATAACAAGAGCGATTCAAACAGATTGTCAGGATTACAATGTGCCGGTAGTAGAGTATAAACTCTAATCCGACAGGAAAGTTAACAAATTTGAATGAAAAGGAAATCTTCGAATTGTTCAAACTCTCTTCTGTTGTTAATTTCTATTCAACATGGCAAAGTGCGTCAAGGTAACAAAATTAAAAAAAACAAGCTAACGACTAGTTAATTTTTTAAAAGGTGTAAGATATAATTTAAAAGAAAATTATTATATCCTAAAATGTCTAAAAATTTAATAATACTTACGAGAAGGACAAACAACTGTTCTCCTCTCCTCATGTGGAATGAATTGGAGAGTAAGTCGTTCTGTTCAAAATTTTGTTTGTCACTTATATATTGAAAAGATTCTATTTAACAGTCTGCCCATCCAGATGATAAGAAGACAGGTCTGTTTCCAATCAAAATATCAGATCTAGCTAGCACAGCGGGATTACGCTGTCTAAAATCTACCAGGTGTGTAACAGAATTAAAATTAACGAGAGTCCCTTAATGTAAAAGGTCAAGCCAGAAATTGACTACAGAAGAGAGCTTGAACAATTCAAAGATTTCCTTTTCATTTAAATTTGTTAACTTTCATGTCAGGTTAGAGTTTATGCTCGACTCCCGGTAAATTGTTATCCTGTCCAATCTATTTCAATTATTCCATGTTATTCATCTCATTCCTAGCTATAGACTTTGCCTTTAGTTGCTACTAGCATCAATTCTATGTTACTTCACCTACATGTCTGAGTTTATAGCTTACCTAAACTATGATTCACCTGTCTTACGATGATCTGTTAGTGTAAAGCGAAATATATTGCAAGAAGAAAAATATTATAATTTTGAACAGAAGATCAGTTTATTTGGTTCTTCCCACCACATGCTTACAATGTCAAACTAGTGCATCTTAACCCTATACTGAACTGAGCTTAGTTGATGAACTAGATATTGTACGACCGCTGCATTTAACCTCCACTATATTTTCGCTCAGTTGATATTTCCTTGAAGCTTGAAAATCTTAACTGACTTCTTTCTCACCTGTTCCGATAGTGCTTCAGCCCGAAGCGCGTAAATATTTTGTTTATTTCCTACTTTCCAAGCGATTGGCCCTGCATTTCTCTAGGAAGAGGAGGTATCTCGAGAGTTGATTTGTGATGATGCCCGAAGCAGCAATAGCAAAATGTGCTGTTCAAGAATCATACAAAAGTTCGCTTGCGAGTGCTAGATTTTGTAATTATGTTCACCTGGTCATCAACGTAATTCAAGATATACTGATCGCTACGCAAATAATATGTAGGCTTATAGGCCTTTGTGTAAAACATGAGGTATTAGGATTATTTGTAAACACCTTTTGCCAGGCTTACAGTGTTCAGTGCATTCAAATACCGACCAGCTACGTGTGATGTATTGTAGGCACTTACGCTAAATTATACTAATTATTCTACAAATCGGAGTGCACAGCGGAGCAGCGTTGATCAATTGTTTAGAAAAATTGATAGATGCGGATAATCTGACAAACAATAAAAGTATTTGAAAGAAAATCATGGAGATTTATTAAGAATGCCATAAAAGAGGAACGCATTTGCCGGTAGATAAGCGAACAATACAATTTTTTTAACTGGATTGCAAAATTAAGTGTTGCAAATTATGGGGAATCGTCACTGTTTTAAAATAACACCGAGGCATGAGAATGAATATTTTATTGTGATGTGATTCCTTTACCTACGAAATCTATTTACTTGGTATTTCTATTAGAAGCAGTGGGAGAGAGGTCTTGAAGAGCATTATTTGAATCAGACCTATGTTGTGCATGCCTTAACAATCAAGCTGCCAGATATAAAAATTGTTTCGCGTCCCACTTTTGTTAAGTTGCAACTTGCAATGTCAATCCCATGAATGAAACAAACGATTTACAATTGTTTCAAGTTCGGAATAAATCTATGATTGTGTAGTTGTTGCGGTTTTGTATTGAGAATAATAAATCAAGAAGTCAACTACATTTATTTGGACGTAGGTCTTTCATGTATCAGAAGGTTAGAGAGTTTGTAATTTAAATTATTACATGAAGTCAAAGATATCACTACTTGGCAGTTGGCACGCCTGATATCTGATATCTGAATCATTTGATATGGTTCATAGATATGGCACTACATTAGCCCCCGGCTAGTGAAAAATTGTACTAAAACTGTACAATTCATCAGCAAGCTTACCCAGATCATTCAAAGGAGTAGACTTTTGCGTGGCAATGATCGGTGCAATGTTCGGAGGAAGCGCTTGCTGGAACTTGTGACGAACAAGATCTTCTCCAACACCAGCTTTTGCAGCAAGTTGTTGCATTTCAACGAGAAAATGGGACGGTTTTCCAGTTAATGGTTTCTCGCGTAGAAAATTTTCGATAATCTCTGGTTTTGAAGCTTCATGCAGCTCCAAAACCTTCGTTTTCAATGTATTGTAATCATTGTCAGTCAGATCGGTTGTTGATAGCTTGCTTACTACTTCGACTGGTGAAGGAAAACCACTCTTTACTTCCGTTTATCTTTATTGAACATCAGCAATGCGAAATCTGGAACGGAACAAAGCTTTACGCTACTACATAAGTTTATACAATCACGCATTCAGACGATGGCAACGAACATAGATGCATGCATAATAACATAGGATAAGGGTATTGTTCATCCCCTTCCCTGTTTGTTTATGTCTTTACTATAAAAGGTCTAAACAAATATATTGGTGAAGCGCTTTTACTCAGGTATGGGGTTTAACGAATGAACCGCTGGCTGAGTCATACACAAGTCGTTGCTTTCGATTACGACTTGATCGTCGTGGATGATGGGGTAAGTTAGTCACTTCGTCGTTGTCAGCCGTAAATGGGTTGATGGCGAAGGATTCTGGTCGGTTGTCCATCAGGTGATGGGTTGGAGACAGAGAGTGCGACCGGGATGTGGGCTGGACTTTTGTAACACCTTCAGTGCCTGACGGTGGTCCAGTGTCCTCATTTGTCTTAGAGGAGGGCGACCCACTAAATGATTGGGCTTCAGTTGAATGCTGAGCATGTACCGGATAATCTTGGATGCACGGGAGGAGCGGTGCTTGTACGATCATTGAATGGGGCACAAATTTTCTTAGATGACGTCTGTTTCTGTTGGTCAATCTACTAGTCCCATCCACTTTGATAGTGTACTGATCATACTCATGACGCTCCACTACGGTGCCACTTCGATCCCACTTTGTTGGATGGATGCCAATTTGATTTTGGAGGAACACTGGATCACCCTGGTGAAGCGGAGGAAGGGGGCGAGAGTGCTCACTGAGGCTTTCCAGCGTCTTCGCGTATCTGGTACGCAGTGCGGCTTCTTTAGCAGCCCAGGCATCTCGCCATAGGGCTTGAAATGGAGGATGGTCACGGCCATGGGTCACGGATAGGGTTGAAGGCATAGCGTCTCGAAGCCGGCGCCCAAACAGAATTTGTGCAGGAGAAAGGCGGCAATCAGGATCCGGTGTGTTACGCAGGGTAAGCAAGGCTCGAAGGACAGTGTCATTGTCTAAGCAGCCATTGGCTCCAATATTGTCATTCAGGAGGCGTTTAGTTGCCTTGACCGCTAGCTCTGCTCTACCGTTTGACTGTGGGTGGTAGGCGGACGATATTCTGTGGCGTATTCCCCATAGTTGGAGGAAGTCTTTGGTTTCTCCTGCGGTAAATTGAGGTCCTCCGTCAGTTGATAATTCTTCAGGGACTCCGAATGTGGCGAAGAATTTCTGTAGGCACGTTATTAGTCCTCTGGCACCTGATTCAGTTGCTCCTTCCCTGATGCGGTATATCTCAGTCCATCCCGACAAGCGGTCTCCGATAACAAGATAGTTCCAACCACGAAACTGAAAGTAGTCAGCGAAAATGGCTTCGAAGGGAGTGGTAGGAAGTCGCGGCATCGCTGGGGGCAGACGGGCATTCGATGGGGCGTTTCTATTGCAGCTATTGCATTTATCACGACGCTCTTGTATCATTCTACTTATGCCAGGCCAGAAGACGGTGGCTTGTGCTGTGGCTGTCATCGCAGAAACGCCTTGGTGGGCGGAGTGCAGAACATCTAATACGGAGGCTCGGAGGACTGGAGGGATAAGAACTCTGTCGTGGTAGAGAATAACGCCGTCCGATTCATACAGACTGTGACGGAATTCCCAAAATTCCCTCAGAGATGATGTAAGATCCTCTTTCTTTGCCGGAAATCCATTCCCCAGCATGGTCGCTAGTTCCATCATCGTTGAGTCTTTCCTGGTTTCATCTTTCACACAATTCCACGTGACTGCTCTTAGTTTCTCGAAATCTCCTTGGATGGCTGCAATCATTTCAAGCTCTTCGAGGTCCTTCTTTGTACGCATGTCGACACTGGCTAATTCATAGTGGACGATGTCAACGTGATGTCTGGAAGCGGCATCGGCAACATGGTTACTGATTCCCGGCTGGTGTAGGATGTCGAAGCGCCATGGTAAAGTTCGCTGTTTGATGCGGAATAGCCTTGTGTTGGTGATTTCGTCTAGGGTCCGGTCACCAAGAAGTTTCGTTAAAGGTTTATGGTCGGTAACGACGAGGAGGTTATCGCATCCCTGAGTGAAATATTTGGTCTGCTCGATACTCCATGCGACCGCCAGCATTTCACCCTCGACAGGTGCGTAGCGTTTTTCGGTTGAGGACAAGAAGCGAGATCCAGCTAACGTGATTTTCCAGCCGTTGTTACAACATCCAGGTGATGATGAAAGACAAGCACAATGCTTTTGACTCAAATAGTATCCAATACCAGATTTTGACCAATCTGTTCTAAGGCAGGTGCGACGATTGATGTCAAAAATGGCTACACCTTGCTTGATCGCTGCTGTAATCTGGTCCTTCGAGTCGTTGAAAGCGCGGTCCAGGTCTGCAGTCCATGTGAATTGAGATTTAGGGCTGAGTAGTGACTTGAAAGGTGACATGATGTTGCGAAGCTGAGCGTTGCAGGATATTTGGTTGACTAGTCCGAACCACGATCGTATATCGGTAATGGAAGATGGTTTAGGGAAGCTTTTGATGGCGTCAATATACTTTGGAAGAGGTTCCACGGCACTCTCAGACAATCGAAATCCTGCAAAATCTACGGTCTTATTCGCAAATTGAAATTTCTCGGGGTTGAGGATGATGCCCGCATTGCCGACTATTTCAAGGAATTGTATAGTCCTCCACCAGTGATCATGCAGGTCAATGTCATAAAAGACTGTGTCGTCCACACATCGCTGTTTCCGGGTGAAATCAGTAATTATCTCGTCAAATCGTCGGTTGTAACCATCACCACTAGACAAGAACCCTTGTGGTGCCCTCTGGTACCGGAACCGGCCGATCGGTGTGATAAACGTAGTGAGGTGTCTATCTTCAGCATGAATCGGCACGCTGTGATATCCATTCCACGCATCAGTTACTGTCTTCCAGGTATTCGGTGGCACGGATCTGGCAAGATGAAATGGTGATCTGGTCGAGTGAGCTTCTCTACAACAATGCTTGTTCAAGGATGAAAGGTCAACGGTGCGTCGCGGACCTCCATCGTGCTTCCTGGTAATGACCATTCGATGGCACCATGTCGTAGGATCACCGTGAGGGACGCGCTCTATGACTCCTAAAGCCTCATCACGGAGAAGGTCACGTTCAACTTGTTCTTGCCAATGGATTGGGATCGTAGCGGGGGTGAAAGAGACAACCGGGACAGCGTTAGGTTTCACCAGAATTTTGATCGGTGGACCTTTCATGTTGGGGAGTAGTTGATGTGGGCAAGTATTAAATGTCGACGATGCATACCTTTCTAGAAGCCATTCTTTCATTTTGCTATTGTTTTCTGGAGTACAGGCGAATGGGAGGTTTCTCGGAGGTCCGGGTGGTAGCTCGCGTTTGGGACAGCTGCAGGGGCTGTCAAGACTTGAGGGGGACAAAGTGACACTGTCTGACCTTGTGTTACCAGACGCAGTTGGTTTGTGGTTGGTTTGCGAGGAACTATGTGCAGCTACTCGTCCATTCAAAGCAGCCCCCACCTGAGGAAAACTGTGAGATATTATTCCGAGTTGGATCATGGCCTCTCGGGAGAGGTAAAAGCCGTTGGCGTCCGGACTGATGTAAACCATAGTTGCGCAACTGTATGAGCTCCCATGCTTATCGCGACCATCGAGTCTCACAAAAATGGCCCCGTCGATTTGGAATGGAGTGGTGTTAGCTGCAGTCATCGCGTATCGGACAGGGATGAGATCGGCTTGTCGAAATCCATGGCGTTCGAATTCTTTCCTGGACCATAGGCAGGACTGAGCACCCGAATCGGTGATAACTTCAACGTAAGTTGGTTGGATATGAGGACAGTGTGCATGGAAAGTGCGATAATCATCGTCTTTGGTAGTTAATCGTAGGCGCATTGTCGGGTGGGAGAGGGAGCGAGCGCGGATCCATCCAGAGTTTGAGGTGAAGATATGATGAGTCAGTTCGATCGACGTTTTTAGATTGTTGCTCTCAGCTGTGAGTGTGGCGGGCCGTTGCTGGTGAGACGGAGGAGCTGAGCCATTTACGGTGCCAATGTGCATGACGAGGCCACCAGTCTCTCCATCGGCAATGTGATCTTTTCCATTGTTGGTGTCTTGTGGCTTCTGTCGATTACGCGTGCGCGATTTTTGGTCTTTTTCCAGCAATCCAGGCAGAATTTGTGTGGTTTCGTGTTCCAACCTCGAGGGCCTTCTGTAAACAACTTGAAGGTCCTAGAACACTCCGGGCATTTGGCAGTCGGCGCAGTGTCCTGCGTTGGTCGCAGGGGCCTCTTTTGCTGTTTGAAACTCGAGACCGCAGCGGTCGATCCAACACTGGTCATAGCATGTCGTGCCATTTCCTTCCCTTCGATAAAGGAAATAACATCCGGTGTAGATGCCTTGTCGAGATGCACCCAACCGAGAACATCCTTTTTGATATCGATGTCTGATAATCCGGCAACAACGATATCACGGACGATTATATCTGTGAAGTCTACGCTTGTAGCTGGGCTGCAACGACATGTAGCAGTATAGTTGCAGGTCGCAGCCTTGCCTTTGACTTTTGCATAGAAAGAACGAATGCTTTCGCCATGATCCTGTCTCATGAGCAATAAGTCAGCTCTGCGGACGCTAATAGCTACAGGAATGACGGCGAGGCGTTTCATGGCAGTAAGGAGAGCAGACTCAGTGTTGTCGAGGATTGTCGGATCTTCCTTCAGGAGCTGGTTGCCTAGGTCTTCATCGCAGCATTGGAATAACTGAGCTGTGATTTCAGTAGGCCGCATATCAGTGCATTTGCGGAAGAGGTCCCAACGACGAGTAAAGTTGTTCCACTCCTCTTCAGAAGCATTCGGTATAAGATGAGGTCGTTCCATTTTTGGAGCCTTCTGTTTAGGGGCGGCGCTAGGAGACGCTATAGCCATATGACCCGGGGTATGGCAAAGTTGGTGACTGTTGAAGAGTGCGATGGCGATGCCTTCGGTAGCACCGTCTATGATGATGTTGCATCCAGGGGCTTGACACTCGAGTTCAATTTTGGACATGTTGCAATTTTATTGTACGCTGATTTCGCATAAAGGAGAACCACTCTTTACTCCCGTTTATCTTTATTGAACATCAGCAATGCGAAATCTGGAACGGAACAAAGCTTTACGCTACTACATAAGTTTATACAATCACGCATTCAGACGATGGCAACGAACATAGATGCATGCATAATAACATAGGATAAGGGTATTGTTCAACTGGTAATGCAGCGAGTGCGTGATAAAATTTCGTTGACGTTGTACTGATGTTGGCAAGATGAAATTGTGTTTCCAAAATTATGAACCAGGCGTTTGGATTTGAAGCCATAAATGTAAGAGGTTTGACTGTTATTGCGTTGGTTGTTGGTGTTTCTGAAGTCATTGCTTGAGAATTCGTATTTACTTCTGTGTTTGAGTCGGGCTCACCAATTGTAGTTGTTGCGGTTTTGTATTGAGAATAATAAATCAAGAAGTCAACTACATTTATTTGGACGTAGGTCTTTCATGTATCAGAAGGTTAGAGAGTTTGTAATTTAAATTATTACATGAAGTCAAAGATATCACTACTTGGCAGTTGGCACGCCTTATATCTGATATCTGAATCATTTGATATGGTTCATAGATATGGCACTACAATTGAAATGGAGAGTGAGTAAAGAATGAGCAGAAAAGTGAACAATTTTAAATAAGAGATGTGGTAGAACATTGTACGAACAATGATCAAGTAATTGATAAAAAGTCTCACAACTCTCGAGTTCTGACTTGCTGTTAAATTGGGATCAGTTTTGTTAATACATTATGATAAGCAAAAAACTTCATCAACTTAATAAATTCAATAATTAGCATGCTATCAGTTTAAATCCATGTACTGTACAGTCAAGACATTCATAAAATTGATGATTGGGAATAGTCGCAGCAAAAAAATGAAACACCTGTATAGAAAGCTAGAAACATTGTATAAAAGGTAAGTTAGACAAAATTGCTCTATACATGCGTCAGACCAGAATAAACTTGCAATTAAAGAAACCGATAAAACCTCTTGAAATATTTCTTTTTTTACGAGCAGATAGCACAGAACAGTGACAAAAATCAACAACGTCAGGATTTTCGCAGACAAATTTGAAAACATGGGGGAGACAAGCGATAAGTAGCCCTGTCGATGAAATTTGGGGTGCAGTTGAGGAAAATAGTGTTTCTCTGGAAAGCACGGAAGTGGTTCCATCGATTTTGCTAAATTTGGACAGCTTTTGCCAGAAGTTCACTAAAATAGAAGTTAGAAATAAGCATGAAAATTCAAATTGGTACGCTCCTGATATCGTCGATTTGATGAAGGGCATTTCAATTCGTTTTATGCTGTACATTATCATTTTATTCTATACTGGATTTTATGTTTCAGCTAGAATTGTCAGTATCTTCCGTATTGTGTTTACATGAAAATGCAATGATGACGATCGATGGTTTCTGACCTGGAAAGTTGATTCATAGCCCTGAAAATGTCAAACTTGCAAATTTGCGATTTTGATGTTTGCAAACTTGAAAATCCCAAAAAGTAATTGATCTTCTAATTGCTCTGCAGACCTTATTTCTGGATATTTTGACCTCTCTCTCTCTCTCTCTCCATCAGATGGATAAATTTTCGCTATATGTTGGAGCATTATCCCGAACTTTTGATGTTGCATGATATGTAATTTGTAGCGAACTTAGAATATGACAGCTCATTTCAATTATTTTTACCAAAAACTGCAATCTGCGTCCCATTGGATTAACATGAGCTTTCTCTGATCGTGTCTGACAAGAAAAGAAACCAGGCTAAACTCGCAGACGCGTAGATTCGCAGCACGCATAGGGTGTACATCATTTTGTGAAAGTCTCATTTTCGGCCTCGTTCCCCGCAGACACTCGCTCTGGCAGCCGGACTATTTCGGTCAATTGCTACCATTGTACTAAAATGTAGCTCCAACCTAGTACATCCAAAAGTTTGCTTAAGAAAAAGAATAAAACTTTTTGTACGAGAACTTTTTTAGCAGTAAAGTTAGTATATTAGTTCATTTATTAATAGTAAAGCTTATTTATTGTAATTATTCATTTATTGATCTATGACAGCTGCGACTCCAATTGCTTGCGAGTTTAAATGTGCACTCTGGGTGATCCTTTTAACACGACCTCAATCGCATGTGCGTTGAAGAAGTTGCACGTATGCACTAGTACACTAGTTACTTAAAAGAAAATGAGAGCAACAACAATGATATGTCACGATCTAAAAGCGTAATGCAACATCTATCACAATAGAAATTGTTTCTTATGACGAGAAAGTAATGACTTCCATATATATAACCTACAAGCCTTTGTCGCTATTGTATCATCGCATGCGAATTCTTGGTTTGCGGAGATGTACAATGCTTACTTAACTCGACGCCTCGTCCAGCTTCTCTCTCGTGTGATCACTTCAGCAGGGAATGATGTTTGATGATTGAAATTGTGGGTGTACTCAAGTGCTGCAGATTTGACATCTATGTTTCTTACATCTCGTAAACCTCTCGTTCGATAATTTCTTAGACTTGGACATGGTTAAATAGTCCGGCAGCCACAGCGAGTTTCTGCAGGGAACGAGGCCGAAAATGAGACTTTCACAGAATGATGCACAGCCTATGCCTACTACGAATAGGCACGTCTGCCGAGTTTTAGTGAGTTAGTTCCTCTTCTTGTCAGACAAGATCAAAGAAAAACACATGTTAATCCAATGGGACGAAGATTGCAGTTTTTGGCGAAAATAAAATTTTGTATGTTTTCTCTGATTAAACGAAAAGTACTAAGCCCAGAGTCATGATTTTTGACATGGGATGTCTTCAGGTCATTTCCTTTCATGTCCATGCACCCTGTCTATAAAACAGCACACTTAGATTTGGCGAGCCTCTTGATGTCGACAAGCACATACATTTTGAGCAACTTCATCCACATTCAACCACATTCTCACATACTTTGCCGATTAGATGCATGATGATAGTACATGCACTTCATAGGAAATGACCTGAAGACATTCCATGCCAAAAATCATGACTCTGGGCTTAGTACTTTTCGTTTAATCAGAGAAAACATGCAAAATTTTATTTTCGCCAAAAACTGCAATCTTCGTCCCATTGGATTAACATGTGTTTTTCTTTGATCTTGTCTGGCAAGAAGAGGAACTCACTTGAACTCGGCAGCCGTGCCGATTCGTAGTAGGCAGAAGATGTACATCATTCTGTGAAAGTCTCCTTTTCGGCCTCACTCCCTGCAGAAACTCGCTGTTGCTGCCGGACTATCAAAGCATGTTTTCAACTCGTATTTCTTTCATATACGGGACACTTACTCACTTGTTCCTTTGCAGTATGGAAGGAACGTTGCCTTCTCCGCTTCATATACGTTGTATAGTTCCTTGTCCACTAACTTGTTGAATCACTTGACTACATTAACAGGATAACCATCAGCTGAGAAGATCATTTAGCGATGTGACAATTCCCCTTGAAGATGATGTTCATCACATTTTGTCTTTGCCCTTGCGATGAAACACTTGACAATATCAGTCTTTGCATGTGGAGAATGGCTGGACTGATAATTGATCAGTGCGTTCGTATGTGTGGATTTTCTGAACACTGATGTGGCCATTGTTTCACCTCGTCTTTAACTCATAATATCCAGCATTGAAATTTTAACATATGTCTCCATTTCTCGAGTAAACTTTCCGGCAATTCCATACAACAGAATTGAAACTTTGTACACTGATTGGGACGGATAGCTCACTAATAATTCGTACAAGTCTGGGTTTTGGTATATATTTTAATCATGTAGAGGCAAAAGGTGCTAAAACGAAGTATGCAAAAAGTTCATTTTGCACTCTTCTCCAATACTACTCGAAGGATTTTCGCAAGGTTATTCCACAGCCAATCAAAATGTGAAGTTTCTAGCCCGGTACGGTATGTATTTAAATCATTTTCATTTTTGGCCACAATAGTACGAATTTGAACGAGTTAAAGAAAAATCTTGCCACTCTTAGAGAGTTCATGCTCCTAATATGGATTTTCATGTAATTTTGAACAATGCTCAAAAGTGAATGATCGATCTGATGCGGACAGGGCTAATGTAGAACTAAATCGATGAAATTTCGTCATGGTTTCTGACACATAACACGTGTGGACATGTGGAGAGAGAATGACAACGATTAAGTCAATGCAAGACACCAATACCCTTGATTCCCAGACCGCACTTGACGCAAGTTGCGTGTGTTAATTGATTTTTCACCAGAGTTTATTCATCGCTCTCAATCACTACGATCAAATCAACATGTACATTAAGACTTCCTAATTTATTCCTCGACAATGTACACCTGATTTCCTTTTACGCAATCTGCCGTTGCGGGACTTCAAAGAGTAACTTAGACAACAGGCGAATTGTACTTTAATCATTAATGTCACTTCCGAAAATCCAAACATCGATCTCATATTTCACCGTGTTGATTGTTCTACTCCTCTTTCATTCATTGTGTGATATTGCAATCAATCTTCAGAAGTGTAGACGACATTCAAATCAACGTATTTGCAAAATCCCTGAGTTTAAAGCCTTTGAAAACGCGTCTTTTCTTTGAATTGATTTAATTGCACTGTCACGTTTGAAGACGGTTTCTTAAATCAAGATGCATAATAGAGCATATACTATCTTTATACAAAACTTCGAATACAGCAAAACTTGCCAAATGGTTCATGGCTTAAACAAATAGCAGCATCTCATGACAGCATTTCAACTCGTAGCAGTGTTTCATGATAACGTTAAAAGAAAAATTTAAAAGTCTCATCTCAAAGTCAAAAAAGATAGTATAGATAGATGAAAGTTTATAGCACAACCGACGACGGAAAACAGGATATCAAACTCAAGCGTACTGACAACAGACCAAAGATGTCACAAATCACACAAACACAGACATAGACGACAACCCAGCATCAAAGAAAACTCCAAGCAATAGAGAAGAAACTTAACAGTATTGTTACTAAAATGAATTTTCTTGCCATGTTTATTGTTAAATATATCTCAGTGACGTGAGGAGCAAATAGGTCATTGTGCTTAAATTAATGATGAAATATTCACTTTTTCAATCAGAAATCAGTCAAAATTCATTATAGATTTGTGGCCAATTTTTTGGCATATAATTTTGGATAAAGAAAAATAATTATGGATTTAATTCAAATACATTCTTTGAATACAAATAATGATCATGATGCTCAATATTTCATGAGAAGTTTTAAAATATTTTATTGTCAAAATTGTTGCACTAATGTGATGGACCGTGTAAAACAACTGAAAGTACATTTCATGAAATTAAATTCAGCAACATTCATCAGAAACTGAATGGAGCTAAATTTCATGAGTATTAAATAAAAGGGAAGACTAAGGGTTCCACTTGTAGTTTTAGTATAGAATTATTCAGAAACTGGGTTGCATTGGGAACAAATCCGAATTGCCACTGCACGTATCCAAAGTAAGTATATAAGAGAAGTATGCAATCAAAGCATGATTTGTGGTGACATCTATGATATTACTTTTTCGCCAGCTCTTATAAGCAACTTTATTTGATATCTCAATTGATTATAGAAGAGTATTGAAATATTGAATGAAGTTGACTGAATAGCTATGTCAAAACTATGGAACTAAGATTAAGGTCATAGCTATACACAGTTGTAGATCTAATAGAATCTAGAAATGACACAGAAATCAGTCGAATTTCGCATTACTGGAAAGAAGGTAGGTCATATTGATACATAAATGTTTTCGATACTTTAATCATGATGAAGTGTTGAACAATACGATTTATTGTTTTTGACTGACAAGAAACATCAAATTACCTTTTTTCTGAGATAATGAATTCATACGATCGCACCTTCATTATAGCGATTGTCGATGAAATTAAACTGAAAAGAAAAATAGCATGTTAAGGAATACGTAAGGTTTGAGAAGTTCAAAAGCATGGCACTGGGTCCCCCTGAAAATCATTCAGTATTATCCACTCATTGGTGGGGGTATCACCGGGTTCCAACCGGCTCATTGTTGCCCAGTTTTGCTTCACATTAATCAAACTGATGTGATGAACAGAACTGGACGACACAAATTCAATAAAACTTAATGATGACATCACGAAATAAAAACAGATCTAATGTCACTTCAATAAGAAAGATTTTAAATTGGAAAACATAACAAGGATAGGAATTATTTTAGTTTAAGAAAGACTCGTAATGTGGCATACATGTCAGTACAAATAAGTAATTGAACAAAAGCGCAATGCATTAAAGGTAAACGCATATAGGAAGCATATTCTGAATGATGAACTTATAATAATACATGTAAATAATACATAGGGAATTATGAAATTATAAAAAAATGTGCATAGCAATTATTTTCTGGAAATGTCATGTGCATGAAAGATATAAATACAATTTTTTTGCATATGTTTTTGTAGAAATGTGACAGATGAACAAGTGATAAACAGGTGGAATTCACAAATTAGAATAAAATTATATATCGTGTTAGAGACAATAAAATTACTTATGATCGTCTCATTTTATTATTTTCATATGACTTAGACAAAATTTTTCTCTTTCTTTGATCTCTTCTTTTTTTGGCTTCATTTATCTCATATAATTGACAATAAAATCTAATCGACTTTCTTATCCATATTCTGCGTAGACTTTCATCAAAAATTCTTAAATGTGTTTCACAAGCATTTACAGTGTGATTATGAACTTCATTAGCTGTTGCTGTTAATATTTCCTGAACAATATTTCTTTTGGTTATGTGAAATCTCAATTGTCTATGTAAGAAATTCTCTAGTTTTATAAAAACGATAATAATGTCTCATTTGGATATAGAAGATGGGAATTTACGTCAAACTTACGGAATTGGGTAAAAGAGTCTAATGGAGAATTAGCGCATAATGATTTTTCACACTCCATACAATTATTGACATTATTCAAGTAGGCTGAAATGGCTGAACCCGCACAATAAATGAGTCCGTCCTGCTGTGATGTTGTCCTATTCACGATGGGAATGCTTAACATGTCACGCGTAGCCAATATTTTCTCTTTCCTCTCTATGCAAGGTCTGGTAGGTACGTACTCATGTTTTGACAAAAGGGAAGACGCCTCATCACCTTCATTATGGATACCTCCTGAAAGTATATATCAATAATTTACCCTATTACAAATATTCAATGCATGCAATTAGAACTGGTTAATAATGAAGAATTATCACATGAGATTGCTGATTAATTAAAATTAATCGCTTAGGCTTTCAGCTTACTTAATGTGTCCATCAATGAGAAAAAGGTATTTTCCTCAGGCTCGACAACATTTCCTTTGCCAACAGAGCGAATCATAAGACAAGCTGATGCCAATCCCAATGTTGCCCGAAATGTCCCAGCGTTTGGACAGTAGTTATGACCATCGTGTCCTCGGATAATACTGAAGAGATTCTGGAAATTCAATGATACATTTTACGAAAGAGACAGGGATTTGATCATGCATCATATATATAATTCAATTATGCAATCGCATCTATATTATATGCACATGTAGGTACACGCTATCCAATTATAGTCGAAGCTCGTTAATTCGGACACTGATCATTAAGACTTCGGTTAATTGAAATCATGCGGGCGTGGGATTTCTTGTATATTTAGCATGTATAAGTTGCTTATAATTAAGACTTTCGATAATTAAGACATTTAAAGCCTGACATTTGTGGTCTTAATTACCGAACTTATCAGGGCAGTTGTACATATTCTCTTCAAAGTGGTCAGAACATACAAGCAATTTGGAGTATTTATGCAAATTATCCAGGTACATCAAATCATGTCTGTTGATGTTCATTGCCCATTGCATTGCCCTGAAAAAAGAATTACAGTATCTTGACTAACCTACATTTTCTCAATATGCATCAATTACTTGGATGGATGAAGTTTGACCTAATTGACTCGATTTTAAATGAATATATATATATATATATATATATATATATATATGACTCGGTTTTATATATATCAAGACTCTTTGTTTCATCCTAGCACACACACATGCTTTATTCTATAAATGTATACTGTACACAAAATAAGATGTATGGTGGTTATTTTGTAAACTTGCAGTTCATATAGTATATTTTTTGGTTGAAGGAAGACCTTTTCTAAATTGATAATAAGTTGATTATTAAGCTTCGGCTATAAGCTTAGATAAAAAATAAAGTAACAAGCAATAGCGAACAACTTCATTACAAGTAGGTGTTAGATTCGCTATGATAGGTGGACGATTAACTTGACGATCGATATAGTACAATAAATTATGATGAAGTCAACTAGATATGTAAGTCTGTAATTTTTTTGGTGTGTTGTGGAACTTTACGTTGTCTATGTGTAGGCCTACATTAATACCCACTAGCCTATGATGCAAGTGCATATACATATGTACTTACCTACATTAATAATCACTGACATAAATCATCATGTTGTAGTGCCCATCATTGAGCAGATAAATAGATTTCGCACCATCAGCGTCTGATTCGTTCTATTTTACCTGATGTCAAAAAGCATCACCCGAACTACGAAGCAAGGTAATAAATGCCCGCTTGAAATTTTTGAATATGCCTACTCACAGAGATTATATAAGGTCATCAATTTGTATCTTCTGATATGCCAAAAAAATGTTCTCAAACATACCGATTTTATTTAAAATTGAAAGCTGTATAATTGCTAAAGAGACAGATTCAGCAGATAATGATGTGCAAAATACATGTACATAACTCTGAAATTTCCGGTGAATTCGATTAGGGCAAGCTGTACTATATGAATAAGATAGCCCTACTGTGAATGAATCATGGGTAACTTGTTCAACAGATATCCACTTCTAAGAAGTAGGTGCTTCTAGCCAAAGCGATCATTGCTAAAAAATATTTTGCAGAATATTTGGCAGTAATCATGATGTCATACAAAAATTTAACCGTTCAAAATAATTCGTATTTCGACGAATTGTCTCGTCTAAATAACCTCACTGCATAGTTTCGGCTGTTGGTGCACACTTTCACGGAGGAATAACTGGGCCTCAGTTATCCGGTTATTTACACGCAACATTGCGTCATTTAGTGTCTGATCAGTCATCATCAAATCAGGTCATGAGTTGGTAATACAAAATCAACTTTATATTAGCTGATTGAATTAGGCTGCAGAACCGCTTATTTTCTTAAAATGAAAGTACTAACTCCCATAATGCACCACCTTTCGTCAGCTGCCATTCCTTTTTCTTAAATAGGCCTGCCGAAACTGTTCTTAAAGAACGTTCACTATTCAACGTCGCAACTTGGAAGAAGCTATTCTTATGACATTAGTAGTAAGAAAACGGCGAACACTCGACCGGCGCCCCCCCCCTCTGGAACGGCAGAGTGTCGTGGTCGGCCGCCGTGGTGCTTCGGGTCTGACTCGCCCCCCCTCTGGAACGACAGAGTGTCGTGGTGGTCTTGGGCGACCGCCAGGTTTTGTCTTGAGGCTATAGTGTGTGATGTTTTTCGTGCAATCTGCTGAATGTTGGGTTGTAAAATGGGTTGTTTCGAGTGGAAGGAGTGCTCGGATGTGAAAACGGAGGCCAGATTCGGATTCAGCGTGAAATTCTGCATCGGTAGGGTGAGTTTCAAGTCAATCGGAGAGAAAAATTTTCGCTGACGTCCCCCCCCCCCTCTGGACAGCTTGCTTCGATTTTGGCTTCCAGTGGACGGATTTTGTCGTGCCATAGCTCGTTTGAAAGCTAAGAGTGAGACAAATTCAGTGAAAGAATCGGCTTGTTCCTATCTGTCTTCGTTTAGATGTGAGACGCCATTTAAGATTTTGGGACATTGGCGAAAAACGACAGAGTTAGAATTTGGGACGTTTTGGGCTGTAGCTTCAAAACGAAGCATCGGATTGGAAAACGGATTTCAGATTTGGAATCAGCGTGAAATTCTCTATCTGTATGGTGAGTTTCAAGTCAATCGGCGAGAAAAAATTTTCAACATTTTTCGAAAAAACGACAGAGTTAGAATTTGGGACGTTTTGGTGTGTAGCGCCCAAACGAACCATCGGATGAGAAAACGGAGGCCAGATTCGGATTCAGCGTGAAATTCTGCATCGGTAGGGTGAATTTGAACGCCATCGGAGAGAAAAAATTTTCGCTGACGTCCCCCCCCCTCTGGACAGCTTGCTTTGATTTTGGCTTCCAGTGGACGGATTTTGTCGTGCCATAGCTCGTTTGAAAGCTAAGAGTGAGACAAATTCAGTGAAAGAAACGGCTTGTTCATATCTGTCTTCGTTCAAAAGTTAGAGCGGTTACAAGATTTTAGGTCGGAGCTCGCTCACCTGAAAAAATCCTAAGTGTCAGAGTGACTTTGTATGGGTAAAATTTTGAAAATTTTCCAAAGTGTGGAATTTCGACCTGGGACCGTCACCAAAACATTTTTCATCAAATTTTCAAATTTCACTGACCTCCCCCCCCTCTGGACAGCTTGCTTCGATTTTGGCTTCCAGGGGACGGATTTTGTCGTGCCATAGCTCGTTTGAAAGCTAAGAGTGAGACAAATTCAGTGAAAGAAACGGCTTGTTCATATCTGTCTTCGTTCAAAAGTTAGAGCGGTTACAAGATTTTAGGTCGGAGCTCGCTCACCTGAAAAAATCCTAAGTGTCAGAGTGACTTTGTATGGGTAAAATTTTGAAAATTTTCCAAAGTGTGGAATTTCGACCTGGGACCGTCACCAAAACATTTTTCATCAAATTTTCAAATTTCACTGACCTCCCCCCCCTCTGGACAGCTAGCTTCAATCTTGGCTTCCAGTGGACGGATTTTGTCGTGCCATAGCTCGTTTGAAAGCTAAGAGTGAGACAAATTCAGTGAAAGAAACGGCTTGTTCCTATCTGTCTTCGTTTAGATGTGAGACGCCATAAGATTTTGGGACATTGGCGAAAAACGACAGAGTTAGAATTTGGGTCGTTTTGGGCTCTAGCTTCAAAACGAAGCATCGGATGGGTAAACGGAGGCCAGATTTGGAATCAGCTTGATGTTATTGTCCAATGAGGATCATCATCCAATGAGAATCAAGCATTTCTTTATAAATAGCGAGCCTTCCACAGTGAGAATCATTCCATCGTTGAATCATACGAGTGACGGACGCACATTTTCTCTCTCCCTAGTTCCCTGTTCTATTATCCAACTAAAATGGTAAGTCGCTACTTCCCTCCCTCTCCTCCCTTGAACGTAAACTTAATACAATCTTTTTTCATTTTCAGGCATCTACTCCATCTGCTGCACTAGTAGGACAAAATGGCGGTCAAACGTTACAAGGTTCGCTACGGTCAGATCATCTACAACTGAGGCCAGTGGAAGAAACAACCAAGGTACATAATCCTACACCGCTACAGCGTAAATTTAAACAAGTCTTGCGTTATGACGATCATAGCGTAGTACTCCAAACGGGAATGCTCCCTTCCACGGATGTCAAGATAATGCACAATCAGTATGGGGACTACATACTGATCCCCGTGAGTCCGTACATTCGCTGCCAACTTGATATCATTGAGGAGTACGTCACATTAAATATGGACATTCCTACTCCTCTTGCTCAAGAGTGGAAGGCGAGAGATGCCAAGGATACTCCCTATAGAACGATTTGGGGTGGTAATCACATTTGCCTACCGGTATCACATTGGTGTAGTTATTATAAAAAGGATGGAGATCAATCAATACCCATCAGATGTGATGAGCTCGGAGAAGGTACTTGGGATATCCTTTTCAAAGTGAATGGGCTATATTATGGTCGGCACAAGGATAATAAAATAGCCTCTCTCTCCATGCATATGGAATCCATCCTATATATTCCAAAACCGCCCAACGTGGACGACATAATTGATCAAATCCTTAACAGCAGTGGTACGAAGCGCAAGTCGGAGAAGAATGCTGCATCAAAACGCAAATCAAAGAAGGAGAATTACTAGTCCTTTCCTAACTCTACCCTATGACAATTCGCTTATGTGCTTTGAGTGTCGTAGACGTGGCCTTATTAGATACATTTTACTTCTTCGTTGCCATCATATCATTTGTGTATTTTGTCGTGAAAAGCATCGATGTAATTCTTCATTTTGTAATATGTTATAGAACGTTTCCTTAGATGTGTAATTTCCGTTTTAGGCTTCTATCATCATTTTTATGGATTGTGAGGGTGAACCTGTACAGGAGCTCAGTGCTATTGCTATGAACAATTGGACATATCAGATTGTTAGTGTCTATCATCAACATGCCAACTGCGATCCCAATGTTGATCAATGGGCGAGAAAACACATTCATGGACTTAATCTGAAGTATTTGCAAGACTATGGCTTTTCTTGTGAGAGTGCTCTTCTTATTGACTTTAAACGATGGTTAGCTGCTTTCAATGTTATACGCATCTTTTGTAATAATCCTGGTAAGGAGAGGAAAGTATTTCCCAATCTAATCATTGATGATATTTTGCTCCCACCTTGGGATAGTAGAGTGAATCAACATTATCATGAAGTCACGAAACGTTTTAAGGATTTGTGTGTTCCTATTTTGTCTATTCGTTGTAGTAGCTACGTTCATAACCAATGCTTCTTTCCTCCTTACCTCAACACTGCCAAAGTCCTGTATGGTTATCATTGCTCGCTGTATGATAGTTACCAGCTGTATCTATTATCTCTTTCAAACCATTGATTTATAATGCATGCTTGTTACCGTTATTCAATAAATGTTACTATGAGAAGAGTTGTTGTTTTCATGCAATGGATGGGTTAGATAAAGGGCGATCATGTCTTTCTCAAACGACTGCGGAACATTACATTTTCATAGGCAAAGTTTAAAAGGAGCTGTTCAAGATTATGTGATAAATTTTCATAAAGATGAGACCGACATCGAAGCAGTGGTCGATGATGCTAGCACTCTATTTCTAGAGTTAATGAATACATTCTCTGATAGCATTATCATGGCGCGATTAGTTGCGAAAATTAAGTTTAGTCATTTTGGAAAGGAAGAGGTGGAAAGTCGCTCTTTCCATTTTGCTTCTTATTCAATGGAAGTGGTAGATCACCCCCAAGAATTTTTTAAAAGACATATGATAAAAATTGCTGAACGTCTTAACGCATTTAACCATCATGGTAGCAGTCTAGTGATTGAAGCGATTTCAGATATTCACATTCAAATTTCCATAAAGAAAAATACTTGATTGTAGCACAACTGGTTTTCGAGCTATGTCTGCTCACTCTCGAAGTATATTCCTTCTGTACATGCGTCTATTATTTAGAAAAGGCTAGCAAATTCATATCTTCAAAAAGACTTGCTATAGACATCAGTAACGGTGAAACTATGTGTTGCGATGTATGTAAGCGAAAGGATGGAAATGAAAAGCGCATCTTCAAGAGATGTAAGCATGCTTTTTGTCAACGCTGTTTCATACGTAATTGCATTCAACTTTGCCAATGTAACCACTGTGATATTGCTCATTTCGAGTGTCACTTATGTCGCAATAGTTAGTACCTATGCAAATGTGGTAAAGATAGGTTTTAGCAAAGACTAACACGGAAAATGGCGAAACGTAAAAGTCAAAAGTCTTCAAAGTTTTCTTCAGCCATTCAAGCTCTCCGACGAATGAAAGCAAATCAGCGATACAATGCTATACGACATGCTAACGATAAATTCATTTGTGAAATTATTTCTCATGTGAGGAAGTTGAGGACGAAGAAATTAGCGCCAAAACAACGAAAGTTACTTAAGCGATATGCTACGAAATTGCGTTTCATCTCCAATCCTAAAGTCGCCCTTCAAAGAAAGAGGAAAACTCTAACACAAAAGGGCGGTTTCCTTTCAGCAATACTTCCAATGATAGCTCCTGCCGTGGGCAACCTATTGGGAAATATCTTTGGCTCTAAGCGTTAATTATGCAAATGTTGAGTCTCAAAGTAATAAAATGGATTTCAGACTTCAATGTGATAAAGTTCTGACTGTATCAGGTCCATCTCATGCAGGTAAAACTGTTTTCACGCTGAATTTATTAGATAAAAGAAGGGAGTTGTTTAAGGAACCTATCAATCGAGTGATTTGGTGTTATGGTATTTATCAACCGTCGCTGTTTCAGGAATTGCAAAGTCGCAACTTTATTCGACATGAAGGAATTATTCCAGTGGATAAACTTCAGTCTAATGATGTTGTTGTATTGGATGATTTATTAAAAGAAAGTAAGAATTCAAAAGATGTTACAGATATGTTCACTCGTGCAGCACATCATAAAAGGTGTTTTATCATCTATATCACACAAAATTTGTTTCCTGATGGAAAAGAAGCTCGTACACGAAACCTGAATACACACTATTATGCTATTTTCAAGAATCCGCGAGATAAAAGTCAATTTGAAATTTTAGCGCGACAAGTTGCACCCAGAGGATCAAAAGCCTTAATTGAAATTTTTCAAGCAGCTACTGAAAAACCATACGGTTACTTATTCATTGACTTTACGCAAGAGTGTCCGGAAGAATTTAGATTTCGAAGTGATATTTTGAAAACTCCCATGATTATCTACAAACTATGAGTTCTTATTCCTCACTGCCTCATTTTATTCACGACCCTCCTATGTAAGTGGTGGAGGACAAATTTACATCGGCGCTCGCCGCCAACGTGGAGGTAGCATACTTGGTGCACTGAAATCTGTTGTAGCACCTCTCCTATCCAATGTCGGTAGATCCTTAAAACGAAATGTTTTAAGTAATGCCGTTGGCTTTGCTGGTGATGTTGCTAGTGATCTTTCCAGAGGTAGAAGTTTTAAGAGCAGTTTGTTGAATCGTGGGAAGGAACGCGGTTTAAAAACATTGAAGCAGACCTTTGCTGGTGTTACTCAAGGAAAGAAATCACCTAAACGAATGAATAAAGGAAGGAGGAAACATCGCGGAGCTGGTAAGGTGCGATCTTCAGTCAAAAGGCATTCACGCAAACGTCGTAGAGGCTCTAATCATTCATCAGGCGCTAAACGACGACGCTGCTATAACTTCTAATCATGGAGTGTAAAACTTCCGGTTTTTGTTTGTTCGATCAACAAGCCATACAGACAGATATTCTTAGTTCAAGTATTGTAGATTATCATCCTCGAACAGCTGAGAATGCTGGCCCCATTGAATTTGTTATTCCTGGTGGTAGTGATGACTACATAGATTTGAGTTATGCGATGCTTGATTTGAGGTTTAGAATTCAGCAAGCAGATGGAACTGCTATTGACGATGCACATAAAGCTGGACTGAACAATTTACCATTGACTACATTACTTCGTGATGTTTCTCTAACGATTGGAGAGCAGCAGGTGGAAGGTGGTCAAAGCGATTATCCCTATAAATCATATTTCAATCATGTATCACAGTTTCATCCAGCAGCACAAAAAAGTCATATGGAAGCCATGGGATGGTACAGAGATGAAGCAGGAAAATTTGATGTTGAAACAAACAGTGACTTTGTAAAGCGATCTGCTATGATTAAAGATAGTAGAGTATGTCAGCTATATGGTCCGCTGAATTTAGACTTCTTTAGACAGTCAAAGTTTTTACTCTGTAATACCAGCATGCGACTCAAGCTGACATTGGATAAGCCTGAATTTGCGCTGAATGCATTTGCTAAAGTTGACAATTTTAGAATTCATGTGGAAGATATTGCACTTTACATTCGTCGAGTAGTACCGAATCCAAGTGTCATTAGAGGACATGCTGAAGGTCTTAACCGCCAAAATGCCATTTACCCCGTTCAGCATACAAAGCTTCTCACCTTTACAATTCCGAAAGATCAAAAGAGTTTCATGAAAGATGGCCTCTTTCCATCGGAAGCACCGAAGCTCCTCATGGTGGCAATGGTTGAAAATGACGAATTTAATGGTAATATAAAGAAGAATCCTTTCAATTTTAAACACAATCAGTTAAGTGAAATTGCTTTACGTGTAAATGGTGTGAGTCATCCTGGTCCACCCTACAAACCAGATTTTGCTGCGGATCAATTTATGCGCAGTTATGTTGATTTTATGGATGTCTTTGGCTTTTACAATACGGATGATACCAACGGACTGACTATGAATGAGTTTAAGAGTGGATATACTATTTATGCATTTGATTTGACTGCTGACAGCGATATTAGTGCACCCTATCGTCAAGCGAACGTACCTCATAATATTCGTTTGGATTTGACGTTCAAAAGAACACTACCTGAGACGATCAATGTATTAATTTATGCAGTCTTCGATTCAAATATTGAAATTACAAAGTATCGTGACGTGATTCTTCAGTATAATCGTTAATGAGTTGGTTGACTGCTGACGATATTAAGACTAAAGTGCAGCGTAATGCAGACGAAGCGACGTTGAAAGCTTTCGATAATGTCTATTCACTCGATACCTTACCACCTGCAGTAAATCGCTATCCCATCTTTATTGTGCTAAACACTCATTCTCAGAATTTAGGCGGTGAGCATTGGAAAGCGATCTTTATTGGAGAAGACCGACGTGGTGAACTATTTGACTCTCTTGCTCAACCTCCAAATATACCAACACAGCAGTGGTTGAGAAAACATACGCGTCAATATCAGCGAAATGAACGCATACTACAACATCCACTTTCATCAACGTGTGGTGCTTTTGTACTGTACTTCATCTTAAAACGTTTACATGTATCTCGATTTGCATCTATTATTCAAAACTTTTCATGTAATCCATCTTCTAATGAAAAAATGATTTGTAAGTTCTATCATGATTTGAAATAAAAACATCATGTTGGAAAAATTGTTTTTTATTTTACAATCCGCTGGGTAAGTACATACTCAATGAGATAGTCTAGGATCACATTTGCTTGCACATGAGACTTTAGTCCAGTAATGATCACTTTACTATTATGAAAGATTGCCACATGCACAGGTAACCAACAACTAATGAGAGCTGCAGGAAAAAGTTCGGGTTCATAACACAAATTGTAACTGCTGGTACGAATCTTCAAAAATAATACACTTTCACTCAATTGAGTAGAGATCACCATATTGTCCACAGTCAGATTCGACATCACACACCTCTCCCTCTTCCATATCCGACGTAGTAGTCTCTGTAGCTCTAAGCGCATTGACTGCGCCGATGAATGAGAAAGGGCGCCCAGAATCTGTACAGTTCCATTTGGGAAGAGTTGAAGATTCCGTGAATTGTTCATCTTCACCACTAACATTTGAGGACGGCCCGGGTAATACTTGCTGTTTGGAAGCTGTTGGTGTAATGTTGTGAGATCGATTTTGGTGTAGAGTCTGAAGCGACGGAGAATGTTGACGATGGTGTAGCGATGGCGCTTCATGATGAAAGAATGAGTAAATTGAGCGATGCACCTTCCTTTTATACTTCTCCCAACTACCTTGATGAAATGTGAAGTTAGTATGAAGTTGGGAATGATAGAGTTGAATTCGCCGATTGTTGACGCGCAGCCAGATGCGATTTCCAATACGTGAATGTCTTTCCATATAGAAGTATTTCAAGTCCTTCATGATATGATGTAGAGATTGAAAATGACGATAAGATAAAGCAAACTCTCTTCTCACATTTCCAGTTGAATCTTTGAAATAGACGTTTCGATCATGATCCGTTTCAATACGTTGTAGGGAATCTAATTTCCAACTCATGATGTGTGGTAGTCATGTCTGATTAAGATTTGCATAGTAGGGCGATGAACTCACGACGAATAAATGTCATGATGGTGCGATGTATGTATCTTCTATACTTCTCCCAATTGTATTTGCGAAATGAGAAACAGTTTGCGGAATGAGAATGGTAGATTTGAATTTCATTTCTGTAATGTTGAAGCCAAACTTGATCACCCAAGGAGATGAATCTTAATGTTTCAAAATATTCCAAATCCCTCATGATATCATTGAGGTTGACAAATTGTCGCCATGTTAATGTAATACCTCTTGATGTATGACCATGAGAATTTTTGAAATGTACGTTTCCATCACGATCAACTCTGATATATTGTAGAGAGTCCAAAATCCAAGTCTTCATGATGTTATGCAAAGTTGCAGATCAGCAATATAAAAATGTCGTTTTATCATATTTTGCTTAGCAATGCGGCTACAAAGAGATTTACTAGTAATCGAGCCGCACTCTTTTCTACTCCCATTGATCATGCACAACAGCTAAATGGAAATTGGGAAGTGGGTGTCACTCTGTCCGATGTACACCTTCTCACAGTCCGCACACTCCTGCTTATTTACCACACCACCTCGATCCAAGCCATCAATCTTGTCCAGCTTCTTCCTGCTGATCATGTCTCCCAAGCTCCTTCCTTTCGAGTATCGCACTCTGAGATCCAGTCTCCTACCCAGCGCTTCAATTTTCTCCTGAATTCCTGGAACATATGGTATTCTCAAGATCGGTCGATTGTCCTCTATCTCTTCACGTTGGCTTCTGACTGAGTACAGCTGCCTCTTGACCTGTCTTCTAGGATATCCATTCTTGACAAAGGTATCACACAGCTTCTCCTTTTCTGCTTGCAAATCCTCTTCTCGACTACACACCCTTTACGCTCGCTTCCTGAGGCACGACATCACTCTCTACTTTACTTGCTTGCAATGTGAGGATTCGAAATCCAGGTATCGGTCAGTAGCAGTTGGCATCCGATATACTTGCGTTCTTAACTGCCTTCCTTCTCGCTGCACTTTTATGTCAAGGAAAGGAATCCTCCCGTTGAGCTCCTTCTGACAAGTGAAAACAATACTTGGATGGCCTTGGTTCAATCGATTCAAAACTTCCTCTTCGGTCCCTTTCTTCACAATGGCCAATGTGTCGTTCACATACCGCTTCCACATTCGCACTCCAATGTTATTTCCACTAAGAACCATTGATTCGCATTCCTCCATGAAGATCGAAGCCAGGGATGGTGACAATGGCGATCCTATTGGACAGGTCGTAGTTCGGTAGACTTCTCCATCACACTTGAAATGTGTAGACTGAACACAGAACTCAAGCAGTCTTCTCAAGGATGGAACACTCATGGATGTTTTCTCTCCCGACGTGGGATCTTCCTCCATTCTTCTGATCGCCATCTTCGCCGCTTCATTCGCTGGAGCAGAGCCAAACAGGTTAACTACATCGTAGCTCACGATTGTCTCATCTTCTTCAATTCTTAGATCTCTGAGCATATCAACCATGTGTCCCGTATCCAAGACATGAGCTGAGGTAAATCCATAAAGGGAGGAGAGTATGCGAGCCAATTCCTTTGACACATTATACGTTGGGCTCCCCACAAATGAAAAAATCGTTCTCAAAGGTGCTCCTTCTTTATGTAGCTTAGGAAGACCATACACTATAGGACACTGAGGCGCGTTTACTGTCAGTCTCAATCTCTCATCTCTGTTCAGTTCGCCTTTCTTCTCGATCTCCATCAGTAGTTTCACCAACTTCCTTTGTTCACTATCTGTAGGGTCATTCTTCAGCTTCACGAAGTGTTCGCCGTTCACTGCACTCACTAACTTGTTAGCATAGTCCTGGCGATCCCTCACGGCTACCTTGTTCCCTTTATCAGCTTGTAGGACCACAATGTCATTGTCTTTACTCTTCAATGATTGAATTGCACCCTTGTCCTCCATTGTCAGGTTACTCGACGGTCTGCCCGAATTCTTCAAAATTCGTCTCAGTTCGTACTTTAATTCATCGGCCTGCTCTTCACTCAACCTCGGCACCACTTCGACCGAAGTGATAATGTCCATAACGGGCACTTGTTTCGGAGTGGGAACATACTTTAATCCCTTGCTCAGAAGTCGAACTTCCAACTCCGTCAGCTCCACAGAAGACAAGTTAACAACACAGTCCTCGAAATGTGACTCACGACTCCCCATGACTCGAGCTGAAACCTTACAGATTTCTTCAAACTTCTTCCTTTGCCTCATCATGCACTTCTCATATTCATCTTCCTTCATCTCCATCAAGGTCAGCCAGTTTCTTTTTGCGAATTCAAGTGAAATACTTTGAAACATAAACGTCTTCATCTCATTCAGAGACATATACAACTGGCTTCTCTTCCATTTCCAAAATTCCAACCTTTCCTTCACCAATGCTCTTTCAGCTTCTCGTTTGATGCTTTCGTCTTTCTTGCTTGTATTTGGAAATTTGAGTCTAAGGCCTTTTGGGATCACTTCCTTCGAATAACACCTCCTCAAGAAGACAATGTGATTGCATGACCTGGCAAGTCTCTGACACACTCTCTCCATCTGTCGCATGTACTGTAGTGAGAGTTCGTTATCAATGTGAAATACTCCCTCTTCACCGAGATCCATCCAATTGCAATCAATTAGTACTTCCAAAAGACCAATCTCGGGACGAATTTTTATTAAAGTTGCGAGCTTCCGAGCGCTTCGCTCGTCTTCAGGCAGGCAGAGGTAAAAGTGAAATCAGAGGGCAGCGCCATTCAATCACATTGCCACATAGAAATAAACTGTTTATCTGAAGCTCGCTAGAATGGAGATTGACTCAAGGTCGCGGCACACCCGGGGGAACTAAGTTGGGGCATGAAGAGCCAATTAAAAGCTTCGATTTACTCATGTGACTGATTCTAACCCAATGATGCAGACGTTGGCAGGTGCATCTAAGTGAAAATGCGTGCGATTTATGTGCCGTTATTGTGTATTGCATGAAGCTTAATTTCCATTCTAGAGGTTTTATTGTTGTCAATTTCTATGCATTGCCAAGAGTAAAATTCACTTCGACTACATGATATAATAGTTGACACAAAGACATTACTCAAGTGCTCTATACAAAAATTCGACGTTATACATCTTACTATCAAACTGAATAGTAGCATTAGAATTAAGTGAGAAATGAGAAAAAGTTACGGAAGCAAGAAAGTTTAATACTGATGAAATAGTCACTGTAGGATAGACTTCCATCTTTGATCCACCAAATATCCCTTATCACGATTGAATGTTTCATTGGTCATAATGTGCAGGCCTTCTTTGATGATTCTCCTCTTCCAGTTTTGCTCGACATCAATAACTCGGAAGCTTTGAAAGTTTGGCCTGTGATTCGCTGTATGACAATGCTCACTGATTGCCGACCTGAGCCGAATATCCCTGACGTCCACTTCATGCTCCTTCTTTCTATCCTTGGCTCTTCTTCCTGTCTGTCCGATGTACACCTTCTCACAGTCCGCACACTCCTGCTTATTTACCACACCACCTCGATCCAAGCCATCAATCTTGTCCAGCTTCTTCCTGCTGATCATGTCTCCCAAGCTCCTTCCTTTCGAGTATCGCACTCTGAGATCCAGTCTCCTACCCAGCGCTTCAATTTTCTCCTGAATTCCTGGAACATATGGTATTCTCAAGATCGGTCGATTGTCCTCTATCTCTTCACGTTGGCTTCTGACTGAGTACAGCTGCCTCTTGACCTGTCTTCTAGGATATCCATTCTTGACAAAGGTATCACACAGCTTCTCCTTTTCTGCTTGCAAATCCTCTTCTCGACTACACACCCTTTACGCTCGCTTCCTGAGGCACGACATCACTCTCCACTTTACTTGCTTGCAATGTGAGGATTCGAAATCCAGGTATCGGTCAGTAACAGTTGGCATCCGATATACTTGCGTTCTTAACTGCCTTCCTTCTCGCTGCACTTTTATGTCAAGGAAAGGAATCCTCCCGTTGAGCTCCTTCTGACAAGTGAAAACAATACTTGAATGGCCTTGGTTCAATCGATTCAAAACGTCCTCTTCGGTCCCTTTCTTCACAATGGCCAATGTGTCGTTCACATACCGCTTCCACATTCGCACTCCAATGTTATTTCCACTAAGAACCATTGATTCGCATTCCTCCATGAAGATCGAAGCCAGGGATGGTGACAATGGCGATCCTATTGGACAGGTCGTAGTTCGGTAGACTTCTCCATCACACTTGAAATGTGTAGACTGAACACAGAACTCAAGCAGTCTTCTCAAGGATGGAACACTCATGGATGTTTTCTCTCCCGACGTGGGATCTTCCTCCATTCTTCTGATCGCCATCTTCGCCGCTTCATTCGCTGGAGCAGAGCCAAACAGGTTAACTACATCGTAGCTCACGATTGTCTCATCTTCTTCAATTCTTAGATCTCTGAGCATATCAACCATGTGCCCCGTATCCAAGACATGAGCTGAGGTAAATCCATAAAGGGAGGAGAGTATGCGAGCCAATTCCTTTGACACATTATACGTTGGGCTCCCCACAAATGAAAAAATCGTTCTCAAAGGTGCTCCTTCTTTATGTAGCTTAGGAAGACCATACACTATAGGACACTGAGGCGCGTTTACTGTCAGTCTCAATCTCTCATCTCTGTTCAGTTCGCCTTTCTTCTCGATCTCCATCAGTAGTTTCACCAACTTCCTTTGTTCACTATCTGTAGGGTCATTCTTCAGCTTCACGAAGTGTTCGCCGTTCACTGCACTCACTAACTTGTTAGCATAGTCCTGGCGATCCCTCACGGCTACCTTGTTCCCTTTATCAGCTTGTAGGACCACAATGTCATTGTCTTTACTCTTCAATGATTGAATTGCACCCTTGTCCTCCATTGTCAGGTTACTCGACGGTCTGCCCGAATTCTTCAAAATTCGTCTCACTTCGTACTTTAATTCATCGGCCTGCTCTTCACTCAACCTCGGCACCACTTCGACCGAAGTGATAATGTCCATAACGGGCACTTGTTTCGGAGTGGGAACATACTTTAATCCCTTGCTCAGAAGTCGAACTTCCAACTCCGTCAGCTCCACAGAAGACAAGTTAACAACACAGTCCTCGAAATGTGACTCACGACTCCCCATGACTCGAGCTGAAACCTTACAGATTTCTTCAAACTTCTTCCTTTGCCTCATCATGCACTTCTCATATTCATCATCCTTCATCTCCATCAAGGTCAGCCAGTTTCTTTTTGCGAATTCAAGTGAAATACTTTGAAACATAAACGTCTTCATCTCATTCAGAGACATATACAACTGGCTTCTCTTCCATTTCCAAAATTCCACCTTTCCTTCACCAATGCTCTTTCAGCTTCTCGTTTGATGCTTTCGTCTTTCTTGCTTGTATTTGGAAATTTGAGTCTAAGGCCTTTTGGGATCACTTCCTTCGAATAACACCTCCTCAAGAAGACAATGTGATTGCATGACCTGGCAAGTCTCTGACACACTCTCTCCATCTGTCGCATGTACTGTAGTGAGAGTTCGTTATCAATGTGAAATACTCCCTCTTCACCGAGATCCATCCAATTGCAATCAATTAGTACTTCCAAAAGACCAATCTCGGGACGAATTTTTATTAAAGTTGCGAGCTTCCGAGCGCTTCGCTCGTCTTCAGGCAGGCAGAGGTAAAAGTGAAATCAGAGGGCAGCGCCATTCAATCACATTGCCACATAGAAATAAACTGTTTATCTGAAGCTCGCTAGAATGGAGATTGACTCAAGGTCGCGGCACACCCGGGGGAACTAAGTTGGGGCATGAAGAGCCAATTAAAAGCTTCGATTTACTCATGTGACTGATTCTAACCCAATGATGCAGACGTTGGCAGGTGCATCTAAGTGAAAATGCGTGCGATTTATGTGCCGTTATTGTGTATTGCATGAAGCTTAATTTCCATTCTAGAGGTTTTATTGTTGTCAATTTCTATGCATTGCCAAGAGTAAAATTCACTTCGACTACATGATATAATAGTTGACACAAAGACATTACTCAAGTGCTCTATACAAAAATTCGACGTTATACATCTTACTATCAAACTGAATAGTAGCATTAGAATTAAGTGAGAAATGAGAAAAAGTTACGGAAGCAAGAAAGTTTAATACTGATGAAATAGTCACTGTAGGATAGACTTCCATCTTTGATCCACCAAATATCCCTTATCACGATTGAATGTTTCATTGGTCATAATGTGCAGGCCTTCTTTGATGATTCTCCTCTTCCAGTTTTGCTCGACATCAATAACTCGGAAGCTTTGAAAGTTTGGCCTGTGATTCGCTGTATGACAATGCTCACTGATTGCCGACCTGAGCCGAATATCCCTGACGTCCACTTCATGCTCCTTCTTTCTATCCTTGGCTCTTCTTCCTGTCTGTCCGATGTACACCTTCTCACAGTCCGCACACTCCTGCTTATTTACCACACCACCTCGATCCAAGCCATCAATCTTGTCCAGCTTCTTCCTGCTGATCATGTCTCCCAAGCTCCTTCCTTTCGAGTATCGCACTCTGAGATCCAGTCTCCTACCCAGCGCTTCAATTTTCTCCTGAATTCCTGGAACATATGGTATTCTCAAGATCGGTCGATTGTCCTCTATCTCTTCACGTTGGCTTCTGACTGAGTACAGCTGCCTCTTGACCTGTCTTCTAGGATATCCATTCTTGACAAAGGTATCACACAGCTTCTCCTTTTCTGCTTGCAAATCCTCTTCTCGACTACACACCCTTTACGCTCGCTTCCTGAGGCACGACATCACTCTCCACTTTACTTGCTTGCAATGTGAGGATTCGAAATCCAGGTATCGGTCAGTAACAGTTGGCATCCGATATACTTGCGTTCTTAACTGCCTTCCTTCTCGCTGCACTTTTATGTCAAGGAAAGGAATCCTCCCGTTGAGCTCCTTCTGACAAGTGAAAACAATACTTGAATGGCCTTGGTTCAATCGATTCAAAACGTCCTCTTCGGTCCCTTTCTTCACAATGGCCAATGTGTCGTTCACATACCGCTTCCACATTCGCACTCCAATGTTATTTCCACTAAGAACCATTGATTCGCATTCCTCCATGAAGATCGAAGCCAGGGATGGTGACAATGGCGATCCTATTGGACAGGTCGTAGTTCGGTAGACTTCTCCATCACACTTGAAATGTGTAGACTGAACACAGAACTCAAGCAGTCTTCTCAAGGATGGAACACTCATGGATGTTTTCTCTCCCGACGTGGGATCTTCCTCCATTCTTCTGATCGCCATCTTCGCCGCTTCATTCGCTGGAGCAGAGCCAAACAGGTTAACTACATCGTAGCTCACGATTGTCTCATCTTCTTCAATTCTTAGATCTCTGAGCATATCAACCATGTGCCCCGTATCCAAGACATGAGCTGAGGTAAATCCATAAAGGGAGGAGAGTATGCGAGCCAATTCCTTTGACACATTATACGTTGGGCTCCCCACAAATGAAAAAATCGTTCTCAAAGGTGCTCCTTCTTTATGTAGCTTAGGAAGACCATACACTATAGGACACTGAGGCGCGTTTACTGTCAGTCTCAATCTCTCATCTCTGTTCAGTTCGCCTTTCTTCTCGATCTCCATCAGTAGTTTCACCAACTTCCTTTGTTCACTATCTGTAGGGTCATTCTTCAGCTTCACGAAGTGTTCGCCGTTCACTGCACTCACTAACTTGTTAGCATAGTCCTGGCGATCCCTCACGGCTACTTTGTTCCCTTTATCAGCTTGTAGGACCACAATGTCATTGTCTTTACTCTTCAATGATTGAATTGCACCCTTGTCCTTCATTGTCAGGTTACTCGACGGTCTGCCCGAATTCTTCAAAATTCGTCTCACTTCGTACTTTAATTCATCGGCCTGCTCTTCACTCAACCTCGGCACCACTTCGACCGAAGTGATAATGTCCATAACGGGCACTTGTTTCGGAGTGGGAACATACTTTAATCCCTTGCTCAGAAGTCGAACTTCCAACTCCGTCAGCTCCACAGAAGACAAGTTAACAACACAGTCCTCGAAATGTGACTCACGACTCCCCATGACTCGAGCTGAAACCTTACAGATTTCTTCAAACTTCTTCCTTTGCCTCATCATGCACTTCTCATATTCATCTTCCTTCATCTCCATCAAGGTCAGCCAGTTTCTTTTTGCGAATTCAAGTGAAATACTTTGAAACATAAACGTCTTCATCTCATTCAGAGACATATACAACTGGCTTCTCTTCCATTTCCAAAATTCCAACCTTTCCTTCACCAATGCTCTTTCAGCTTCTCGTTTGATGCTTTCGTCTTTCTTGCTTGTATTTGGAAATTTGAGTCTAAGGCCTTTTGGGATCACTTCCTTCGAATAACACCTCCTCAAGAAGACAATGTGATTGCATGACCTGGCAAGTCTCTGACACACTCTCTCCATCTGTCGCATGTACTGTAGTGAGAGTTCGTTATCAATGTGAAATACTCCCTCTTCACCGAGATCCATCCAATTGCAATCAATTAGTACTTACAAAACCAATCTCGGGACGAATTTTTATTAAAGTTGCGAGCTTCCGAGCGCTTCGCTCGTCTTCAGGCAGGCAGAGGTAAAAGTGAAATCAGAGGGCAGCGCCATTCAATCACATTGCCACATAGAAATAAACTGTTTATCTGAAGCTCGCTAGAATGGAGATTGACTCAAGGTCGCGGCACACCCGGGGGAACTAAGTTGGGGCATGAAGAGCCAATTAAAAGCTTCGATTTACTCATGTGACTGATTCTAACCCAATGATGCAGACGTTGGCAGGTGCATCTAAGTGAAAATGCGTGCGATTTATGTGCCGTTATTGTGTATTGCATGAAGCTTAATTTCCATTCTAGAGGTTTTATTGTTGTCAATTTCTATGCATTGCCAAGAGTAAAATTCACTTCGACTACATGATATAATAGTTGACACAAAGACATTACTCAAGTGCTCTATACAAAAATTCGACGTTATACATCTTACTATCAAACTGAATAGTAGCATTAGAATTAAGTGAGAAATGAGAAAAAGTTACGGAAGCAAGAAAGTTTAATACTGATGAAATAGTCACTGTAGGATAGACTTCCATCTTTGATCCACCAAATATCCCTTATCACGATTGAATGTTTCATTGGTCATAATGTGCAGGCCTTCTTTGATGATTCTCCTCTTCCAGTTTTGCTCGACATCAATAACTCGGAAGCTTTGAGAGTTTGGCCTGTGATTCGCTGTATGACAATGCTCACTGATTGCCGACCTGAGCCGAATATCCCTGACGTCCACTTCATGCTCCTTCTTTCTATCCTTGGCTCTTCTTCCTGTCTGTCCGATGTACACCTTCTCACAGTCCGCACACTCCTGCTTATTTACCACACCACCTCGATCCAAGCCATCAATCTTGTCCAGCTTCTTCCTGCTGATCATGTCTCCCAAGCTCCTTCCTTTCGAGTATCGCACTCTGAGATCCAGTCTCCTACCCAGCGCTTCAATTTTCTCCTGAATTCCTGGAACATATGGTATTCTCAAGATCGGTCGATTGTCCTCTATCTCTTCACGTTGGCTTCTGACTGAGTACAGCTGCCTCTTGACCTGTCTTCTAGGATATCCATTCTTGACAAAGGTATCACACAGCTTCTCCTTTTCTGCTTGCAAATCCTCTTCTCTACTACACACCCTTTACGCTCGCTTCCTGAGGCACGACATCACTCTCTACTTTACTTGCTTGCAATGTGAGGATTCGAAATCCAGGTATCGGTCAGTAACAGTTGGCATCCGATATACTTGCGTTCTTAACTGCCTTCCTTCTCGCTGCACTTTTATGTCAAGGAAAGGAATCCTCCCGTTGAGCTCCTTCTGACAAGTGAAAACAATACTTGAATGGCCTTGGTTCAATCGATTCAAAACGTCCTCTTCGGTCCCTTTCTTCACAATGGCCAATGTGTCGTTCACATACCGCTTCCACATTCGCACTCCAATGTTATTTCCACTAAGAACCATTGATTCGCATTCCTCCATGAAGATCGAAGCCAGGGATGGTGAAAATGGCGATCCTATTGGACAGGTCGTAGTTCGGTAGACTTCTCCATCACACTTGAAATGTGTAGACTGAACACAGAACTCAAGCAGTCTTCTCAAGGATGGAACACTCATGGATGTTTTCTCTCCCGACGTGGGATCTTCCTCCATTCTTCTGATCGCCATCTTCGCCGCTTCATTCGCTGGAGCAGAGCCAAACAGGTTAACTACATCGTAGCTCACGATTGTCTCATCTTCTTCAATTCTTAGATCTCTGAGCATATCAACCATGTGCCCCGTATCCAAGACATGGGCTGAGGTAAATCCATAAAGGGAGGAGAGTATGCGAGCCAATTCCTTTGACACATTATACGTTGGACTCCCCACAAATGAAAAAATCGTTCTCAAAGGTGCTCCTTCTTTATGTAGCTTAGGAAGACCATACACTATAGGACACTGAGGCGCGTTTACTGTCAGTCTCAATCTCTCATCTCTGTTCAGTTCGCCTTTCTTCTCGATCTCCATCAGTAGTTTCACCAACTTCCTTTGTTCACTATCTGTAGGGTCATTCTTCAGCTTGACGAAGTGTTCGCCGTTCACTGCACTCACTAACTTGTTAGCATAGTCCTGGCGATCCCTCACTAGATATGAAACAAAGGACATAGAAATGGACTAGCAATACAAAGGCTAGTCCATTTGTATTGTCTACTTATCTAGCCTTTGTATTGCTAGTCCATTTCTATGTCCTTTGTTTCATATCTATTCAGGTCATCATTAAGATGCTATTGGTACTATGTAACCCAATACTACCTGTGCCATAGCTTTTCCCCCTTTTGTATTCAATATTATGTTATTATGACATAGGCGTCGGTGTGAATTTTAAATTTTATACTAGATCACATTTCCTTCCTTTTTACCTGAAGATAGTTAACGGATGTTAACTGAAATTAATTGTAAGAAATAAGAAAAAGAAAATAAACCACCATCATTCTATATTGGCTCTTTCGAGCATCAATCAAATAATGAAAAATAGCCAAGACAATATATTCAGAAAGGGACAAGCTATAACCAGTCTTGACTAATAAATGAAATTAGATTGACTGAGCACGAGAAAAACTGTTGGGCATGTGTTTCAACCCTCCCAGGGGAATGCAGAACCCTTCCAGGGGGTTTAATGCATATTGAATGCAGAAAGTTCCTTATGGAATGCGGTTTGAAATAAAAGTAGTTAAAAGTACCTAAGATTCGTAGAACATGGTTGAAAATAAGATGTACGTGTATCAGTTACCTCAAATCAAGTCACTGTCAGCGGAGCTACCGTATTATGTGGAGAAATGGTTTCGGATCAGATGACATTCGTGGGATACTATTATCGCGAGGACTTATATGTTTCCCTTAAAACTTACAGACCTCACATACCTCCTGGGCAGAGTGAAAGTCTAATCATCTAATGGTTGACGTATTCTTTTACCTACTCCTATTTTTTCGGTTAAGATCTCCTATTTCCAGAATTTCTCATGCGCTTGCAGACTTTAATGCATGTGTAATTCGTGTTGGTACTTATGGGTTATCTCCCCAACGTTTTAAAATTTCTCTAAATTTCGTAAAAATAAAACAATCTTCACAAAACTTTAAGTCCACGTAAGTGAGGATATTTTCTACCCACATGCCACAATTTGTGCAAATCGGACATGCATTTTTGAATTAGGAGCGATAACTTGAAGTGCAGCGATGTCTGCAGCTTGATCTGACTTCTTCTGACCTCACCGACTGATGAGAAAGCACTTGAGGTCAATAAAGTCATTTCCCGACAACTCGTGAAGTAATTGTGAGGGAGGTGACCAGGCCATATCCCTTGCAAAAACATGTGTAACTTAAAAAGGTTCGGCAAGGTAGTGGCCGTGGGAAATCAAATAGGGGAATTTCAAATAGCAATGGATGGGACGAAGAGGGAGAGAGAACAATGCACACACGAGTAACAATAATGCGTCGAACAAACGAAGTCAGATCAGGCTGTTGACATCGCTACACTTCACGTTATCGTCTCTAATGCAAAAAGTACTTGTTCGATCTGCACAAATTTTTGTATGATAGTAGAAAATATACTTACGAGCCGTATGTACGTATACATGAAGTTTGGTGACGATTGATCCATTTTTACAGATTTTAGACAAATTTGAAAACCTGGGGCTAACTCACAAGTACCTTCGTGTTTTGTGATGTACCACTGACGAAGCCCTGGAAGTGGGCGAATATATTGGTGCCTTCAAATTTTGATAAATTTTGAAAATATCGAAACTGGGACTTAATTAGGCAGAGTGAGAGAGAGACATGCGTCGATCCTCTAATGACCGACGCTTTCTTTTACCTACTCGTATACGTCCATTGCCTGCACAGTCTCAATCCTCGATCCTTGGACCTGGTCAATCAGTCAACGCAGAGAAGATCCAATGCTCATACCCTCAGCAGTACGATCTCGTCTCGGCAAGTTCCAGGCTAATACTTTGACCTTACCAAAGAGCATTTTCGTATTATCAGATGTCTTTCAACATCTTCTGTTGTCGTAGTGGTCGGACGTCTCTCCGCGAGCTCCTTCCCGCTGACAAGCGATTGATACTAACTTCTCCTCTGCATTTTGTCCCATTGACACTGCATCGTGAAACTTACATCATTCGAATGCTCAATCATTGATCTGTTGTTTGAGCAGCTCAGTTTTCACCGATTAGCAACAGTGTACTCAGAATTTTCAAATTTCGGATTTTTGTCCATCGCCCATCTGCGGATTACATGCATTTCCTACTTCGCTTTGTGCTGCTCGTTGGGCTTCTGTTGACGTCGCGCCATCAGTACAGCCGGTCGCAACTGCTGGACATGCGCCGAGATTTCCCCATCTCCCGTTTACAACGACGCTCGCTATGGTATAACAAGATCCTGCGCAAATCTCCCCTCCCATCATCCAACGGTCAGCAGTCCGAGTCAGCCTCAGCGACTTCAGTCCATTCATCCTCCTCCTGCCACGACTCCCCAACAAGCGGCTATTCACTTAGTCACACTCCGAGTGCTAGCTGCGATGTCAAGTCTGTGAAATTACGTAAGCCAAATCGTGTTCCTCTCCGAAGCCCAACTGTACTATCTTTCAACGCCAGATCCCTATTTCCTAAGATCGACGAGCTCAAAGTGAGATTATTAAAGTTTGACCCTGACATTGTGTGCATAACTGAGACCTGGCTGGACGACAACATCCTTGATAATTGCGTATCCATTCCCGGCTACAATGTCATTCGGTTAGATCGGGACTGTAATGGTTGTGGTGTTGCGCTCTATCATAAGTCCATTCTAAATGTTTCTCTTGTGAGTGCTGATCCTGTGAGCAATTTAAAATCGAATGTTTTGTATTGTTATGTCTCTGATTTTGATACAAACGTGGTAGTAGTGTATCACCCGTATTGGGGAACGAACTCATCCTATGATACTCTCTTGGATTACTTACAAGTACTACTTGACTCTTCTCAGCCCAGTCAGTTTGTGATTACCGGCGATGTCAATGACTTGCGTCATCATATGGGTGAATTTTGTGATTGTAATGGCTTGACACAAATTGTAAACCAGCCCACTCGTGGCGACAATGTTTTAGACGTTTTCATAACAACTAATGTTGATTTGTATGAAATACCTGTCTGCGTTGTTCCTCTTGGTAGATCCGACCATAAAGGTATTTTTGTGAAAAGTGTCAGCGCTAGATTCTGCAATATCTCGACTACCTAGATGAAAGTTAGATCTTTTTCTCCATCTTCTTATGCTGCATGTTGACAGTTTTTGAGCACTGTTGATTGGTTCCGCTTTCGTCTGAAATTTGATGATGTTGACTATGTTGTCGAACTCTTTCAAGCATTCCTCAAACTCTGCTTCGATGCATATTTTCCTTTTAAGACTGTGCGCATGAGATCTTGTGATCCTAGCTGGCTTACTCCTTCCCTGAAAGCTTTGTCGGACGCTAAGGATAGGTCTTTAAGTCGAGGCAACTATCAAAAGTACTTGCAGCTCACGGAACGTTTCGAGTCCGAAATCTCAAAAGCCAAACTCCGTCATTTTCAAAACATAAATTCCAACTCCAGTTCAGAGCAGTGGAAATCCATCAATGTTCAACTCAATAGAAAGCCCAAAAATCTTCCTCTGACACATGACGCCCTCGATAATATGAATGATCAGTTTTCGTCAGTTTTTGGCGCTAGCGATCCATTTCCATAAAGATGCTCGTCCTGACTCCTGTCATACTCGTCCTTCGGTTACTGAATTTCAAGTCTACAGTTTAATGAAGAGCTATAAGTCCAATTCATCTGGCCCTGACGGTATTCCCGGGTATTTTTACCGCTCTTTCGCAGATATTCTTGCCGGGCCTCTTGCTCATGTCTATAATCGTTGTCTGAATGCCAATCTTTTTCCTCTAGCGTGGAAACTTGCAGACATTCTTCCTATCCCAAAAGGAAAGACTGATTTTCGGCCTATCTCGCTGCTACCTTTTCCAAGCAAGGTTTTTGAGAAGATTATTTGGGATTTCATTTTGTTACCACACTTAAAGAATAGCCTTGACCCTCGACAGTTTGGCTTTATACCTGACAACTTCGGAGGCTGCACGAATGCACTCCTAACCCTTCGTTTGACAATCGAAAAGCCTGTTTCAAGTGGCGTTCCACAGGGTTCGGTTTTAGGACCGCTACTGTTTGTCAGTTTGATCAATGATTTACCGAATTTTTCTAATACTCGTGTGATTGCATATGCTGATGACATAACTTTGCTGCATCTTGTGGATGATAATGCTAGCTCTTTTCAAACTGATGTGGATGATTTTTGTGCCTGGGTTAGAACAAAATGCATGTCTATTTCAAGAAATGTGTCAAATAAACATGTGATGAATATACGTGTAAATGACTCGTGTATCGAGCAAGTTGATTCGGTCAAAGTGCTTGGTGTGCATTTTGAAAATGACCTTCGTTGGGACAGACATTTTAGTGAGCTACATAAACGGTGTTGTCGCACCATGTCTTTTATTAAGAAACTCAGAAGCAACCGCAACAAGAGTGCTGTTATCTGGCAAGCCTATGTCAGCTTGGTTTTTTCACAAATTTTGTATTCATGGCCTGTAATATGTGACCTTCGCCAGAAGCACATGAAGGAGATCTTTAAAATTGATAGATTAGCGAGAAGATGAGCAGGAACTGGACTGCGGAACAACAGTAGTGTGCATGAAATGCTTCAAAGACCTTGCATAAAACTGGCCAGGAAAGTTGCTAGTAACAGATATTGTCACCCGTTGTCACAGTTTTTCACCTTTCGTAGCAAAAGCATGTATGATCTTCGACAAACAAGAATAATGTTCCCTGTTAAACGTTCCTCTGCACTGTACACCAATTCTTTTGTAAAGTATTCAAAATTTGTTTGAGAAGTTGTATCGCAAAATAATGTCATATACCGCTTTTCTATTGACAGTGAATAAAGCATTTTTTCTTTCTTTTTCTTTGTCTACACCATCTCAGTCTACTCAAAGTTTCCCACCATCTTTGCTGCGTGAACGTGATACGCTCTCGTCTCTCCTGACACCAGCGTTTTCGTCCGCCAGCTTCAAGAGAACCACAACTGTTTTGGCTGATGAGTGGCTATGTGCAAGTGTGAACTCCTTGAAACAGCACTATTCTTCTACCCTGGAGCTCACTATGACTTTCATTCGAACTTCGGCGATTACAACATCCGTATTAGCTTCACCACTATCTCTTTCCTGACACTAGGCCGGCAGAAAATTTGGCAAAAAGTTGTAGAACACCGTTCTGAATAGTGCCGTAACCCTGTTCCGTTTCAAACAGCTGACTGAACCTGTGGACTCAATTTCTGACGCTAGATTGAGCTCTATCCCTGAGAATGACAGCTCTTCTACCATAGAGTAGGTATATTAGGTAGAGTAATAACACCGCATTTATTAAATCCCCAATGTGTATACACTTTCGATTTAATTAAATGAACTCAAGGGAGATACAGCTGGTATTGTCACCAAATGTGAGATGTGCAAATTTTTGCAGTTTTGCAGAGATTACAACGGAATTGAGTGATCATGATTGCAATGCAGAAGGATTGATGGTATTTCACACATTCTCATGACAGCCTTGGAGATTTAATGTTTGCTAAATTAGTAATTCGATGCTAACTTCATGCATCGAAGCTACTTTCATGCTCAACCTCAAGAGTATTTTCTTGAGCGTGATCATATCACAGGCAACCTTCCACTAGCAAAGCAAAATCACATGATCAAAGACGATTTCAATTAACTTTGAAAGATGTAAATGGGTCCACATCACTATTCAGATTCAAGAGATGAAGCATGAATTTATTGATCGAATCTTAGAATCATGCCGGTGAAAATTGAATTAAAAACTTGAAATTTCAGCTAAGAAAGCACGAATAATAGCTCGACTTTTTCATGAAGCCTTTCATTATAACACAATTCATGAAATTCCCTTGATAATCAGCTTGATTTCCGCTTAGTTAGGATGCTTATTAGCAAATATTTATTCCCTTTGATATCCAACTTGTTTCATACTACTTATATAGGAGTGTCACGTCGGTAGTATATAAATTGGCAAAATTTTCGCTTTTTCAAAACCTGCTCAAATAATTTTTTGGACCGCGGGAACGTAATCTCCGCGAAAAACTGAATCTTTTGATATAAAAATGTTCACTGTATACAGACAATTTTTTTTAAGTCGACACTCTACCTATATATCCCTACTCTATGTCTTCTACTATCCTTCCAAGCCACACTGACTATGATTCCCAGAGCAAGTTCCTTCTCTCCTCAAACCCTGCAACCTTATCTACTGTGCTTCCTGGTGATCACAGTGTAGATTTTTCTGCAATGTCTCCTACTTCTCAAAGATTATGCCTGCCATCTCTTATCAGTCTCCAATGCGAACCATGTTGCTACAGACATCCCACAGTGACTCCTGCACCTCTCGCCACAAACACTTCCTCCTCTCCAGCTACACTCCCGTCTCCTACTGATGCTGTTTCTGCTTCCCATAGTGCACCTCGTGCTACTCACAACGCTTCGAGTGGACCATTTGATATCATTTTTTGGTTATTCGAACTGGGAGACCTTAAGTGATCCTCGCTGTAGTGTGGTTTCCCTACATAACGGACTGCTCTCAGCTCTAAATTCATTCTTTTGTAATCTGTCGACCCCACCTCAATACTCCAAGGTTTTCCCTTGTCTCAGTCTCCTGGACCGATGTAATAGACTGGTCACCAACTTTACCACTTTGAGCAGCTTGCTGGTGTGTTGCCATCAATTATTTCCCGTGCAACACTCTTTGTACTACTGCATCAGTCGAATGTATTGGATAGTCGTTGAAAAAGATGATAGACTACATTATTGTGTTTCGAATAAGCAAGCATCTGCGCCCAATATCAAAATAATAGAGTGAAGAAAACCATGAAGTTTTTCTCTCAAAGGATGTGTGATACTCAGTGCTAAAATTCTTTTTCGTTTCAATATATAGTACTGGGAAATTAGATTTGAGATAGCCTCTTATGGTATAAGATTCTATAAACTATGTATTTATTGCTTCTGTAGTAATAATTGGGGCGCTTGCTACTATGACGTGATTTTATTTTCGATTTGTACCAAGGGCCCTCCCATCTGCATTTGATATCTATGATGTATTGAAACTCCATATTACTTGTACATGTTGTCCTTCATCTATAACTACAATATGTATTGATTATCGGTGCGTTATCTGTGTGTTTTACCGATATGATTGAAAAAAATGTTATAATGAAATTATAGGGCTCTCTTTGCACTTTCAGTAAAATACAAGAAAGTTAATTCTAGAAAAGTTTCTCCCTTATCCCTATTGACTATTCGCATTAAACCAAATTTATTATTGCAAAATTTATCGCCTTCGAAATTTTCCGCAGCTAGCACCAATGATGTTGACTAGTAGTGTCATCGTACAAAATTAGAAATGATGGCAGTGATTTCATCAAGGTGGAGCAATGCAAACTGACAAACGTTGCACCGATGCTATTAAAGGCATTTTCCTAGAATTTCGAAAGCTGATTTCGCTATGTCAGATGACCAGTTCAGGGACTGGAACGAATTCGCGTCCCAAATTGACACGTTGGAGGATGCAATTTTTGATTCTTCTACTACGAATCCTTGGTTTAATTGTGTAATAGAAGTTTGTCTATACCTGCACATGTGACATGTATTTTCTTTGATAATCTCGTCGTTTGGGTCATAAGAAACATAAAAAGTGTAGAATGAATTATAAAGACACATTGTATCGATCAGTTTAGAAATGCTGCATAAAAAGCATCTTTTAGTTCAAGATCATCGACATAACAGGTAAACTTAATATTTCATCACGTGATACATTATTGTTGACAGATAAATCAAGAGTAGATACATTGTTGGACTTGACTAAACAAAATCAGACTTTCATGTAATTACAAAAAAACAATGTCTAAGACAGGCATTGATATTTTTCTTTCAAAAGGCTTGCGGCTTAAGTTATAGGCTCAATTCTTTTTTTCTTCAACACTTACCGCAAAATAAGTTCTGAGTTAGCCTGATGTGATACAAGAATCTATATAAGAATTATAGAGCATCATTAGATTGAATATTCTATATACATTGTAGCTGTTTTGATCATAGAGCAAGTATATATAGATAGTGTGTCGACTCAAACAAGTATCTGCATACAGTGAAAATTTTTATATGAAGAGATTCAGTTTTTTGCGGAGATTACTTTCCTGCTGTCCAAAAATTTATTTGAGCAGGTTTCGAAAAAGCTATTATACTACCGAGATGAAGCCCCTTTATAAGTAGTATAAAACAAGTTGGATATCAAAGGGAATGAACATTTACTAACAATCATCTTAATTTAGCGGAAATTAAGCTGATTATCAAAGGAAATTCATGTGCTGCACTATAATGCAGGTCTTCATAAATTTCTGCGGACCTTCATGCGGACCCATTTACATCTTATAACTTAATTGTGGTTATTTTATTTTGCTCAACCAGTGGCAGCAGGCAGATTATAGTTTGTGATATGATCGCGCTCAAGAAAGTGCTCTTATTGATAAGGCTCAAGTGATAGTAACCCATCGGATTGCTAATTTAGCATACTATATTACCTCTCTATACAGGTTTACCTGACACGGAGGATTTTTAAAGTGCTATTATTCCTTCTGTTTTGGTATCACGATCAGTCAAATCCAAAATTTCTCCAAAAGTATAAAAATTTGCTTGTCTCACATGTGATGCTGGGTCTCATTCGAGTTCATTTAATGAAATCGAAACTGTATACACAAAGTTGATTAAATTATTTCTGAGTTGCTACTCTACCTAATATACTTGCTCTATGGTTTGATCATTTTTATAGGGGCGGTTGGTAACCCCTACTGTATCAAGCGCCCGTATTGAAAATTCAAAATTTAAATATATTCGAATTTTATTGCATGCGTTTAGAGCTATCACTTACCTGTTCATTACTAACTAAATGAGTATGTAATTAGAACAAAAATATTTTCGATAAGGGCGCTTGGTAGACTCTTCCTACTGTACCAAGCGCCCTAATTGGAAATTCAAAATTTCTTTTTCATGGGCGTTGGTTCTGTTACATAGCTGTTTACTAATATATAAATGAATTTGTAATTAGTGCTAAAAATTTTTTTTTCTCTATTTATCTCCATATTTCGTTTCATGAATAGCATTAATGGGTGATAGATTGCACTGTTTTGATAGAGCATTCACAAATGGTAGCTTTTTTTACCTATAGCTCGTTTACCGTCCATCACTCCTGTGGTTACAAGGCTTTCTACCCTACGCTTTTTTAAAACAAGCCCGAAAAATTTCATGTGCCGTCTTCTGATATAAATTGGTATAATAGCTCGTTGCTCATATTAGGAATCCATGGGATCTTCAATGTCCCTCTGCTAAGCAAACCGTGAATCAAAACGTTATAGGTAAATGAACATATTCAGTGATTTGATTCGAGATTCAATTCGATTCGACTAAAAATTTGACGATTCGCAGGTCCCTACTTTGTATGATTTGATCTCCGATATCATCAATGGCATACTCATAATAATAAATAGGTTACAATTTTATCTGCGGTATAATCCTATGATTAGTGTTACGTATAAATTAGGTTTTAGTACATTGGTTCTAGCTTGTATATCGAATCCACAATGCATTAAAATGATGAGGATTGTAACTCAGGGCAGTGCATTGCCTTCATTAACTATAGGCTTCATGTGCATCTGTATTATACCAATAATAGTATTTACCAAGTCATTAATATTCATCAACATTAAGTAAATTGCGTCAGTTCATGACACAGCTACCCCCTTACGGTGCTCAAATTTTACTAAGCTAGAGATGCTTTTTTATTTATAGACTCACTGTTCTATGTTATTTACGTAATGCATGCATGCATGCAAGCAATATAGTCGAGACACTCTACAACTAACCTGTTTATAGCGAGCATTCGTTTATAACAAACCTTGTCCATGAATCCGCATTTTCTTGCATTACTGATACCTTTCTGAAGCTTGTATAGCTAGCAGGATTCTTAATGATGTTACTTATGTTGAATAATGCGTTCCAGATAAAATAATCAGAAGGAATGTGCTTAAGACGACCTTCTTCAAAATCCTAGAGAGGTTTACTATGCCTTATACAAAAATTCAGAATGTGTTGTAAAGTTCTACAGCTTGCCAGACTGGCTCACGCTAAAGAATGTTCCCGGTAACGGCAGATTTCCAAAATACAACGCTTGCTTTCTCGTTATGTGTGCTGTAAAAAGGACAAATAGCCTGTCTTTTTGCCCAAGGAATAATGTATCATTTTCTAATAAAGAATAAAATTTTGTGACAAGGAAATGAATTTACGCCCTTAGCTTTTGAGATTTTTTGGGCGCTTTGGTCCTGAAGCACGAAAGTTCTTGAAAGAACCTGGGATAATATGGTCCTTTAGTCTCCTAACAACATAGCCGTTGGATTCTTGTTTATTAGAATTATTGTCTTATCAGGAAAAGCTTGAGCCTCAATTGTGTAGTATCTTAATGTGTAGGCTAAAATGTGAGGCAATGAAAATTATTGCATGTATGTACACCTAGTGACTATCAAATCCATAGAAACACAAGGAAAATGCACTAATGAAGGCTAGCAATATATCTTCTCAAGGCCTGCATTTATCAGTTTGCATGCGTATATCTTGCAGCGCAAGTCATTATTTGAAAAAATGATAAAAGAAACAAAGCAAGTTTTTGACGCCATGTTTTAGTAATCCTAGTATTACTTGAAACCGAAATGAATTCAAATGCCATTATATTTGTACTTGTAGAATATAAACATTTTTTATTTGATCTCACTTCTGCTCACCTTGCTCAGCTTGGCCGGGCTCGATCCAGTTTCAGCCTCCCGGATGATCGGGTAGCACGGGGTGGCCCCTCAGTCCGTTGCTTCCACATGGCTCGGTCGGAGGCCATGTCTTCGTTTATCGATCTGACCTTCATTCCACTCTTAATCACAGTTATCCAACTTGTTCTCGGTCTTCCCTTTCTTCTGTCGACAGATTCTTGTTTCCATGCTGTTTTGCAGATGTTATCCTCTGGTCTTTTGAGCAGATGTCCGAACCATCTCCATCGGCGAGTCTCAATTTCTCAATTTGATCTCACTTCTAAATGAAATTAATCCATTTATACCTCAAACGCTAAGTTTGTTAGTCGCAAGAGGTCTTTTGGGTTCTAGTGTTATTGAATTATTGACATCTAGCGGCATCTGCTGCTTTTCTTAACAGAATTCTTTTAGAGTGTTCTGAATATTTGCATGCATTTCAATTTTTAAAATAATTAATCGAATCATGATATCCGAATATTTGAATGAATAATTATTGAATAATATAATTAATATGAATCTGATTATTAATAGGCCTATAAATGTTGTACGACCTTAGATTCTTTTACAATCAAGCACTGATGATTTGATTATTTTTAACAGATGTATCGTGCCAGCACAGATGGTTGCTCTAACAAGAACATGTCACGAGGCTGTTTGAGATGTGACGCTAGCTTTAACTAGACATTTCAGTATCTGCAGGCCTGGTGTTAAGCCGACTATTAGGTATTTATCTTCTCTTGTGTTAAGTGCATAATATACTCGAAAGCTACACTGGTATATGTGTACTATTCTTCCTATATGTATGCGGTTCACGGCGATTGATAGCCGCGTCAATCTACTGACTGGACGAAGTTATAAAAACAAATTTTTTAACCACTTCACAATTTACTTTCGCGATTTATACGAGTGCAGAACTCAATGCTGAGCACACACGTGAAGTAGGTACAGAAACAAATAGCAAAAATTTTAAAAAAATAAATGATCAAACATAAGTTAGCACTAAAGCTTGTGTGCGATTACAATTACATTGATCGGTGATAAAAGGAGAAAGCTATACCGATTTTTTAATGATTATATTATAATGCTGTCAAACTTATGCAAAATATAAATCACCGAAGAAAAATAAATACTTTAAAAAAATTTCATCCTTTTAACATTTAATGACATCAGCCATGACTAAGAAGTGATGCGCTCGTATTATAATATCAAATAAAGAAGAATTCTTGCGGCTGTTGAACTTGACTAAATGAAACAATTCATACTACGAGCACATAAACATGTGTGCCTGATTTAATCTTGCTTGGCGTTGCAGACCTGCCATATCCAGAATGAATGCCTCAATCGAAGGGAAGATGAAAGAAATGGAAATACAAATGGTAAGAGAACAATTGATATTGAAAATTCGCATGATTTGTTCTACTGATAATGCTTTTTCATTCGCAAATAAATCCTATTTATTGCGACTTCTTTGTGACTATTGAATCATATTGAAACTCGATAGGTACATTTCATGAGATGATGGCAAGGTTTGAATAAATTTTAAAAAAAGTTTGTTATCAATTCACAACTTCCTTAAAACAAGGGTTATTCAAAGCTTTTTTTGATCCGACACTACAACTGCTTTGCTTTTTCTTCGGAAGTTGCAATCAAATATTCAATAATTATAGCGTGCGATTAAATGAGAAAGAAAAGTCCTACGCAAATTATAGCACAATCAGCGTTGCCAACGCTGCGCGGATGAAAGTCTCAGAAAATATTCTTTTATTTAGTGTTAAAATTTAGAAGAGATGTATTTTCTGAAGTACGGGTAGCTTATTTTTTGCAAATACATAATTAAACAATTTTTCTATTAGAACTATTACTTTGACTTTACTTAACATGATTCAACTATTAGGCTATCGATAGATATGTAGGCAGTAAAGTGACTTTGATTTCATATCGATCGGGATGGTTTGTTCAGTTTGAAATAACGTGCTTTCATTTACTCGTACTTACGATATTAATAACAGCAACTTAGTTTAAACTCAAAACACATTAGCGCCGAGCCTGTTATCGATGTGGTTGAGCTAAAAGGGTTATTCGTATCAATGAACTCAAAAGAAACAATTAGGTCAGTATAATTTCACAACATTTATCAGTACATATTACATAAATATTGAACAAAACATGTTTCCTATGGGAGCATGCTAAAAGAATGCTATACTAAGATCCTGATCAACAAATGACAAAACTAAGACGAAACTAATAAAGAAAAGTGAAAAGAAGATGGCCGATCTAGGAAAAGTCAGGTCTACTCAATGTGGGTGGAGCGGGCAAGTATTGCTCTTGCGACAGATTTGGCAAGACTAATGCCCAGACAGTCAAAAATCTCACGGTGGACAACCGAAACTTTTTCATTTCTTTGAACTGCCATAGTGCATCCAAGCTGTTTAAGAAATGCAGTGGCCTCTCCACCCCAGACACCGTATGCTGTGACTGCAACAGGGACACATCTCCATCCCAATCTAGCACATCTCTCATCATTGCCTCTATGTTTCCGGCTTTCTGCAGCTGCGAGACATACATCACTTGCTGTACTCGCTCCATGAATATTGTTCGGAATGAGCGGATGTACCACAGTAATGTCGATCGCAGCAGCCTGACCCAATGTCCAGTTTGGCATTAAAATGTCTGCAGGCCTTTGCAAATCATCACTTGATCCCTGTTCCTGCTTAGGATTCAATCTTGCCCTCTGACAAAAACGATAGATCTTATTGCGAAGAATGTTGTATCGTCGATTCACATCTGGACCTCGCATACATGTGGTGCCATGAATGCCGGTCATCCATCTGCTTGTCCGGGCACATGAGACATGTTGACTTACAATTCAGCGGTAGTCCCAAGCGAAGCTTCGTCAACACATGAACCTCATTTGGTTCAAGACGTTGATTCAGACCTGGATTTGGGATAGCTGAAAGCCAGGATGATGAATGAGTATTTGATACTGCTGACAGTCGAGCTTTCTCAGCTGTACTTGACATCATTTGTTGCAGTCTTTCTTCTTGGGCTTCCTCAATTCTTTGTGAAAGACTTCTTTGTGATCGGCACTCTGGGATATTGACAACATCCAAACGGTCAAATGCTTTGACTCTGGTATTGTAATCATTAATGACTTCTTGAATATCCAAATGAGGCGAGTTGGTAGAAGAGATCGATGAAATATAGGCTGCAGATGCGTGTTTCCTGACTGATCGTGAGCCAAACCCTCCACGTTTCATACTTAATTCCACTTGTAAGCGGGAAGCTTCAGTTAAACCAATGCAGAGGGATTCTTCGAAATATTTCGAAATTCTTCAGTATATTTCTAAATTGGCTCACGTGCGCGGAAGTCATGGTACTAACCAATTTCGCTTCAGGGACGAAGCCTTCAAATTTTTGAAGAGAGAGGTCGATTTTCTTAGGAAGTGATCACAGCAGAAATATAGTTATTTTACTTCAACAACACTTGATCATCGTAACCCACACCAATATTTTTTTAAGTGTGAGCTGCACTAAATAATTTCTCAACCGAAAATCGACTTGATATTTTCCAGTAGCCTTGATTGATTTTTCCATTTTCGTGTTATTATTGTGTTCACTGTTACAGTATGTCTGTCATGACGTCTTATGTGACTGTAGACGCTTAATATCAGTTCCTAATATCAGTGCTTTAATCAGCGTATAGAGTATAACAACTAGAGACGTTTTATTATTCATAGCGTATCATAGTATTGAGATCTTAGTTGAGACATGAATATTCTAAAGCGTGTAAACTTAATCTTACTCTATACTGTCATTTTTTTAATACGATGATGCTATCCACAAAAATTGTTGCTGCTGAAACAAATTTTCTGTTTTTATTTCTATAACATGTACTTTTAGCAGTTTTGATATTTAATTTACATGCAGTTTGATCAGTGTGTTTAAATCAAATGTCTACCAAGAAGTAAAAATCGGAAATGTCATTGAAATCGCTACTGAATCACTATTGATTTTAGCACGTTCAAGAATACTGGATATTCATAAAACCTAGACCGGTCTAGAAACAAGTTTGTAGCAACAGGAACTTTCCTTTCGTAAACATTTTTCATGAAGCAAATTATCAATCCACTGCTTAGTAGGTAGTTTCGATGAACAACGAGTATTTTCCCAAAAGTAAGTGCTCACAAATACAATTTCCTATTTAGGCTATCATGGGCTTGAGTGTAGACTTTCATTTATACTAAATTGCATCGATGCACTGCCTGCGCGGATGGGGTCTCGAGGCCCGGTGGCAACGCTGCACAATTGAATACAACTTGTAGCCTGTAGATAACCATGTTTGTGTAATTATCCACCGAGCGAATTTATAGTGCAGCAAGCAGCGATTCATATTTTGGGGTGAACTTATGAAAACCTATTTAACAAGATAGATCATGTGCTTCAGGGCCGAGCATCGGCACGGAAGTGCAGAATGTTCATGGGTCCAGTCCGTCCGGATCGGAAGGTATCACCGCTCTCACTCCGGATTGTTTTACTAGCTATAACTTGGTGAGAGCTGTCCAAGTTCTTTTCCCAGTAGCTTTTCCACTCATTAATTGCTATGGCTTCTTGCTTTGGGTAGAAATGGCATGACTAAAAATCCGGTGTATTTATTTGAGCTCATAAAATAGTCAGCAGAATTGAAACTTTGGTATACGAAGAAAGAAAGCGAAGTATTGAGGTAAAATGGAAACTGTTAAGACTTTTCAGACTGAGGAGTGAGCAGGGTGTCCGCGCTCCCTGGAAATCCTGGAAAACTCCTGGACAATGAAATTTTACCCTGGAAAACCTGGAAATCCTGGAAAACTCCTGGAAATTTTGAGACTAATTAAAACACTAACTGCAAGATGTTGAATTCATAATTACTGTATGGTTGAAGTGTATTCTATTTTTCCAGACTTTATTCTTCATATCTCCACTTATTTGTTGCAAATATAGCCTTCATTCTCATACAATTGTTTGTTTTTAGAATATTTCAGTGACTGGAATCTCCTATCATAACATGTACAACTTGAATGAGACCGAACTGCGTGGTATGGTTAACTATGAGCTGTTGTCGAACTCGTTGTACAGTATGGTGAATTAGTAGCTGTGAATTCCCTCATAAATGCTGCGCGTTATGGTGAACTAGGAGTTGTAAACTCCCTCATTAACTTCGTGTGGAATGGTGGACTATGAGCTGTAGACTCCCGCATTAACGTCGTGTGGTATGGGGAATTAGGAGCCGTATTACACACTTGATGGCCGTGTGACAGAATCTACTGACGCAAAATGGTGCTAAACCTATAAACTTCATTTAGGCACCAGACTTGTTCCGAATGATGCGATCCGAGGCTAATATCGAATGTTTTCAAACACATTTCAAGTAGGTTTTCAATATGTAGATATATTATTCCCGACACGTCGTGTGCCAATGAGCTTTCCTCGGTCAATTCTTCTCAGTGTCATTCTCTTAAGCTGATTGTGATTACTCTCATGCATATGCAGCACATCAACCATTATGTTTCTCTTTCTGGCTCTTGGTCTTCCACCTTCCACGGATTCACGCAGCAATGCCTCAGATCAAATAATCTTATTTGAATGACAACGCTCTGACGTTCACCTTGTTGCATTTTATTATAGAGCTGACTTTACAGATATTCTGTTAATTGCTACATTTGATTGTTAAGTCTTACATTTTTCGTTATTGATTGTTATGCTCTCTCTCTCTATTTTGTTCTCCTCAATTCGCAAGCTTTAAATTAGCTGCGATCGATTGTATTTTCATTTTTTTCTAGAAATATAATGTAGCCGTCTGATGAGTATATTGAAATTTTTTATTTGGAATCACCTGCGCCTTAAAAATTCAACCAATTTCACGCCACTTTTCAATTTTTTCCGTCAATGATATTAATTTTATGGTGTGTAAGCTCCTTAGCCACAGAACTTTGGGTAGATTTTTCCCAGAATTTTTCTTTTAAATTTGACGCGTGCATTTGAGTAAAATTTCCTTGCAGAAAGTCTAGAAATTTTCGTTCAAGTTTGACCTTCGATTTTCGGTAAATTTCCCTGGAAAACCTGGAAAATGAATTTTACCCTGGAAATCCTGGAAAACACCTTGAAATTTTCATTCAAATTTGCGCGGACACCCTGAGTGAGGGTTTCTGAAAAACTTTGATCGCAGCATAACTTTGAGATTGGAGGTACGTGAAGATTGTTATTCCATAGTTGTCATGTCGTTCCCTGGTGGTTAAATAAGTGTTTAGAAATTAGAAGGCAACGTGTTCGACTGGACGCAGCCCTCAGTTCTTCTGTTGATGTAACAAGTGGTGTTAGACAAGGTAGTATTTTGAGACCTCTATCAATTATTTCTTATTTACATACCATCTTTATGTCTTTTTAACTTAGACGTCTGTTATCAAATATACTAATGATACATCAATTGTTTTGCCTGTTTACAAATCAAAGTGAGACTATAAACTCATGTTTGATACTGAAATTTTGAATTTTGCGACTTGGTGCACTGAAAATCTAATGACAGTGAGTAAAGAATAATGAATTGTAATTTCACTGCATAATTTGTGAGCATTCTTTGCATTTTCTCCATGTATTGAAAAATACGTGTTATACACGTATATCATGTTATCATATGATGAATTGGCAGCGCTATATGTGAGTCATTAGTAGAATACAGTCGATGGAAATATTGTATCTTCAACTGTTCAGATTTTTCGAGAATGCATTCTTCTGTGCATGGTAATTATGTCAAGGCTTGCATGAAATACAATATTCTCAAACCTGCTGAAAAAAGGAGTTGGCGATAAGACTAGTCATATAATAAAGATAAGGGCCTGTCTTTGCCCTAGGAGCTTTCAAGGTGGAACAATATCTTTTGGTAGGGATACGATTTTCAAACATTACACGCAGTGGATGACAATCATCTTTCAAAATATTCGTGAAAAGTTTCATACAATTTTTTCTGATGAGGCGATGAGATCACTGAAAACAATACTCTTAAAATATTTACCAGCTCGACGTTCGACACGCAGATGTTTCTTTAGAAGGTAATCTGGTAAATTACAAAAGCATGGGAATCCACAGAGTAGCAATGATCTGATAAAAGCAGCATAACAGTTATGATTGATCACATGTGGACTGCCAGTACGATTCAAATTTCTAAGGATGAAAAAGCGTTTGTAACATTTATTGATAATTTCACTAATATGTAAGTTCCATGACAAGTCCGACGAAAAATAATCACTCCTAAAATCTTGACTGAAGTGACTGTAGGAATCAAATCATTCGACGAAGACAAGACAGGATTACAAGAAAGGTTTCTATTGGTGATACAGTTCATTACACAGCTTTTCTGGTAGTTCAAAGTCAAATCAACGGAAAATGCCCAACTTTCAAGATGCTGCCATTCTTCTTGAAAACAATCATCCTCATGATTGCGAATGAAGTGAGCCATGATAACGTCATCAGCATACTTGATGCAAGTCGTGTTATCAGAAACAGGATGAAACGAGTCTATTACAATGGAAAAGAGCAAAGGCCCTGTTATACTTCCTTGAGGCACCCCACTGGTTATAGGGGACCAATATGAAGTCATTGTTAACTAACACACGCTGTTTACGATCACGTAAAAATCAATGATAAACAATATAGCTTGATATATAGCACAAGACCAACCAGAATGGAGAAGGCGCATCCATCCTAACAACAACCGTAACAACCCCAGTGTCCAACTCACAAACCTGGGGAAAAAGTGACAATAAACGAGGAGTAAGCTTAAATAAGTTTGATAATTAATAATTATTGTCTCCTATGAGTTATGTAATTTTTTTAGAATCAAGTTTATCAACGTGCTGGGAAATTAAAGTGTTCGAGCTACGAGTAATGCAGCTTGTGATATTTCAGTCCCAGGTAGCCAACAAAGTCGTCCAAATACATGCATGTTTTTGCCCAATGGTCTTATTCAAATGGGGAGTTGTGTTGATGTTTATTATTCATGCCTGCTCCCATTTTTAAACTGAGGATGCAACTTAATATCTAATCATTCTATTTTTTTGAAACAGTGTATATCACCAGTGATTCAGTGCAACGGAAATTCAGCGAATCGGCAGGAAGCAGTAGCGGTATGCAAGAAGCAGCGGGAGGCATATTTGTTGAGATGATGTCCTTTTACAATGTTGCATCGGAGTGGGCTACTGACGCAATTCTATTTTTCTTACCCAATGTTCTTACCACAGTGATGATTTAGGCATCCAATATGACACGTAACATCACTTCATGCAACATGTGTGTGGCCACCCGCTCCTGTCTGAATCTTACATAGAGCAATTTTGTTACTTCCTTTCATGTGCGGCACTGAATGTTACACTCATTATCATTGAGATACTGCTAATACTCGATGGAATAATTCGGAATGCCACCAAGTTGATGCCATAGGAGGAACGATTCGGAAATAGAATTTGTTTATATCATTAAAACAAAGCGGAATATTCTCGCATCGAATTTCGACGGCCTCGAGAAGAAATCTTCAGACATCGCCTCCTGCTTTTCTACTTACAGTTATCCATCTGACACTGTTGAGCTCAATTTTGGCCATGTAAATTAACAAATGCAAACGCCCACATCCATGACATAAAACTTCATGAATTCTTCAAAGAATGTCTGTTGTCTGGCTACGTATGACGTATTTCCTTAAGTGATACAACAGATGATGTACTGGATAAAGTAACCACGAGTGATTAATTGTCATGAGACTTTCTAACCATGCTAACTCACTTCTGATTCAATGGGTGTCGTATATTAGAGATGAGCTTTGATTTCTTTCTTTCATTTCTTTAGAGTGCCATTAATTATTTAAGATTTGATGTCATTTCAATAGTGCGTTTCTTGCATTGAAAGCTGTTGCCATTCAATGTGATGTCATTTTAATTCTGTTATTTACGCTCCTGCTTTCTATTTCGGTTGTTTTGAATTTTAACTTTGTATGTTTTATATTTGAAAATCACATTATCTGAGGGTGACTTGTTATGAAATGATACTTGACGTGAAAGTAAATGCATCATCACATACCTAAAACTGACTCTTCTCTGGAGAAAATACTGCCTTACTCGAACACAATCTTTTGGTATGAAAGCGCTGCAATTCCGGGACATCTATTTCATCGTCAACTTTTTTAGAATTTAATATAATTTGCCAGATAATAATTATATGGCATTCGATGTAAGAACTACTTATGCAAACTACTAAATGTTGCCTGAACACATTCACGACTTTCACAAGTGTCTCGTCGGTGTTTAGAAGGATGTGATAGAAACAACATGTAATTGTACATGCATGAAAATAATGCTCAGTACCTAGTTATACACAGCGCAAGGCATGGTTGCCACATGTTGTATTTTACTAGATAATATGAGGTTTCTAATGCAATGGAGGGACAAAAGTGGCAGTTTTGACGCAATGTCTTAATTAAATACGTGTTTTAGCTACTTTTAAAGACAGGTATTTAAACATGGTTTAAAACCGTGCTTTATAATACTTAATTTGAAACATTATTTTCAAATAGTTATATTACATTGCAACAACACCAGGCCTCACCGACATATTTTCCCTATTATTCCAATTTTTTAAGCATTTATCCTATTTTTCGGTTAAGATATCCTATTTTCAGGATTTTTCCTTTTTTCGGTATTTGCCGTAATTCATTGGTGCCGAATGAGAGATAAATGCGTGTATAGGGACATATATCACTGACAAAGCCCTTATGAAGTAGGCGAATTTACTTGTGCCTACAAATATCAACACATTTTTGATCATACGGTCTCTATTTCGGGATGTAATTGGGCACAGTGAGAGACGCTTCAGTTATCCAATGGTCAGCGCTTTCTTTCACTTGGTCCTATTTTTCGAAATTTATTAAATTTGGCATGCTACATTGGTGTCAAGTGATAAATTTTTATAGGAAGGCGTTTACTCTTTTTCCCGATCCCAGCTCTTTTGGAGGAATAGATTTCACCAATATATTCTTTTTGGGCAGAGTGAGAGATTTGCCATGATTATTAGATGGTCGACATTCTCTTTCCCTACTCCTGCTTTTTAGGTTTAGGTATGATTTTTTTCATAACGAAAAACTTCATAGCTAGGTTGTCCATTTTAAAGAAGCGGAAAATGTTGTAATAATAAAAAACCAAAAAAACTAAGGAAACTTGATGTTACTTTGCTTTAAAACATTTTCAAAATTCCCAAAAACAAACCATGGTCCCACTTTCATTATAATAATTTAACCAAGTACCCACATTCAGACATTTTTTCTATCTCTTCTTTAAGCGGGTTTCTTCAATCTTGGCCTCAAATGCCGAATAAGTCTTTTGTGAATTACCACAATTCAAACAGAAATTATCCAATCGATGAACTCAGTCGATGTGTAGACAATTCCACGAAACTCCAATGTCTGGTCACTTAGGGGTCATGAAATCCTTTGATCGGATACCAAAGCATTTCTATTGGCCAGGCATCAACTCAGATATGAAAAAGTTTTGTAAGCAATGTCATGCGTGCCAAGTCGCAGCGAAACCAAATCTGAAGATTCCAAAATCGCCACTTGGACCGCTTCCGGTTGTCGAAAATGATTTCCCACGAATTACAATTGGTTGCGTAGGCCCAATTCCAAAGACAATCTGAAAATGAATGCTTGCTAACGATTTTGTGTGGTTCTACACGTTTCCCAGAGGCCACACCTTCAAAACGAATTACCTCGCTTGATTTTTTTACTTTCGCAGGCTTACCCAGCGAAATTCAGTGCGACCAAGAGTCGAACTTCATTTCTGGAATATTTCAGCAAGTGGTTGACCTGATAGGAGCTAAGCAAATTCGGGCCACCGCCTATCATCCGCAATCACAGGTAGCTCTAGAACACCTCCACTTGACTTATAAAAACCATGTTGCGAACTTAATTGTATCGATAACGGAAATGATTGGGACAAAAGCGTCCATTTTGTTATTTTCTCGGCACGAGAAGTCACAACGTGTGTGAAGTTAGCACCACCACTCAGCACCGCCATCTTGAAAATGGAATGTGCCAGTCAAACAAACGATCAGAATCGATCTAGATGGAGTGTGCCAGCATGTGCCACTCACTATTTTGAAAGAATTCCCCCTAGTCTAGGAGAAATCGCTGGTTGAAAGTTCGACATGGCGGTGATGTGAAGTTAGCACCGCCACTAAAGTCTTTTTTTGAAATACGCAATTAAAACACGCGAGACAAGTACAACTGAGAGATGACCATCAAAAACATTGTGCCAGCAAGTTTCTTCTCCTAAGACGCCGTACTTGCGGAGAAATTAGCCCCCGAAAGCTCAATGCGCTGGCGGTGATGTGAAGTTGGCACCGCCATCTTGAAAAATGGAATGTGCCAGTCAGACCAACGGTCAGAATCGATCTAGATGGAGTGTGCCAGCATGTGCCACTCGTTTATTTCACGAAAATCCCACCACAGTCGGTGGAAAATCAACCCGAAAGCTCAATGGCGGTGATGTGATGTTGGCACCGCCACTGAATGTTTTTTCCAAAATTGGAACCTCTCAATGGAGGTATTGTAAAATTTTCCACTTCAACATTACACCGTTTGCTTACTGGCTATACAGATATCAATGCAAATACGAATATCTCGACAGGTGAATACCGTCATGTGCCTGAACTGTTAACAGAAAGCTGAAGCTATTACTTTGTTCAAAACTCTGTAAGACAGTGAAGGCATTTGACGAGTATATGCAATGGCATAACTAGGAAGACTTACTTTCTTATTAAAGGCCATTGATGAATAGCATGCGATTCGTTTATGTTTCCCCGCATGAAGGAGGAGAGTTCGCGACTTACAACGGCAAAACTATTGGTAATGGTTTGAATTTTTCATTTGACCAACGACGTCCCATGATTGGTCAGTTTTCGGTTACCATATGATCAATATATCGATAAACATTTTCATTTGTTTGCCGTGGAAAATATATTCACGCCATGCGATTAATTACAGCCTGTACAACTTAAAACAAGAATGATTAAATAGATGTGTTTAACACACACACCTGTGGAATTTTAAAAATTCCCGCTATTTTGTGCGGATCGAGAGAAAAGATAAAAATTTTCCAGACAATTAATTGGGTTTAAAAACCAGCCCTTCGACTGATGTTTTTCAAAACCTCGATGGGTATCCATCGTCAAGAAGGCTGGGTCATCCTCAATTTTATGAGAATCTGTTTCCACTGTAGGTTAGAACGATGTAGTTTGATAATTCCTTTCCAAAAAGATTGCGCACTTTGGAAAGCATAGAGTAAGTATATTAGGATATCCCAATTTGAAAGCACCACAAACTCAATTGAGCATCATGCTTCTTCGATGAAGCAGTCTGACAACGTTGGAAATATGCCCTTCGATCTCCTAATGCTATTGCTTCAATTGTTCATCAAGATCATCAAATGTGATAAAGATGTACGCACATCATGACACTAATAATGATGATTGTAGATATTGCCAATATTGTTTTCTATCAATGTTTCAATTGACTTCAAGAATTTCTGATTCACTGGATGTGCAAGCATACTCAAAATTGAAGGGATATTGAGACTCATCTACTTCATACGATCTAGCTAGAAGTCACAACATCTATTTAATCATTCTTGTTTTAAGTTGTACAGGCTGTAATTAATCGCATGGCGTGAATATATTTTCCACGGCAAACAAATGAAAATGTTTATCGATATATTGATCATATGGTAACCGAAAACTGACCAATCATGGGACGTCGTTGGTCAAATGAAAAATTCAAACCATTACCAATAGTTTTGCCGTTGTAAGTCGCGAACTCTCCTCCTTCATGCGGGGAAACATAAACGAATCGCATGCTATTCATCAATGGCCTTTAATAAGAAAGTAAGTCTTCCTAGTTATGCCATTGCATATACTCGTCAAATGCCTTCACTGTCTTACAGAGTTTTGAACAAAGTAATAGCTTCAGCTTTCTGTTAACAGTTCAGGCACATGACGGTATTCACCTGTCGAGATATTCGTATTTGCATTGATATCTGTATAGCCAGTAAGCAAACGGTGTAATGTTGAAGTGGAAAATTTTACAATACCTCCATTGAGAGGTTCCAATTTTGGAAAAAACATTCAGTGGCGGTGCCAACATCACATCACCGCCATTGAGCTTTCGGGTTGATTTTCCACCGACTGTGGTGGGATTTTCGTGAAATAAACGAGTGGCACATGCTGGCACACTCCATCTAGATCGATTCTGACCGTTGGTTTGACTGGCACATTCCATTTTTCAAGATGGCGGTGCCAACTTCACATCACCGCCAGCGCATTGAGCTTTCGGGGGCTAATTTCTCCGCAAGTACGGCGTCTTAGGAGAAGAAACTTGCTGGCACAATGTTTTTGATGGTCATCTCTCAGTTGTACTTGTCTCGCGTGTTTTAATTGCGTATTTAAAAAAAAAAGACTTTAGTGGCGGTGCTAACTTCACATCACCGCCATTTTGTGGTTTCGGGGACTAATTTCTCAGCAAGTACGGGGATTTAGGTGCTGAAACTTGCTGGCACAATGTTTTTGATGGTCTTCTATCTGTTGTGCGTGTTTCGTATGTTTTGATTGTGTATTTTGGAAAAAATATTTTAGTGGCGGTGCTAACTTCACATCACCGCCATGTCGAACTTTCAACCAGCGATTTCTCCTAGACTAGGGGGAATTCTTTCAAAATAGTCAGTGGCACATGATGGCACACTCCATCTAGATCGATTCTGATCGTTTGTTTGACTGGCACATTCCATTTTCAAGATGGTGCTGAGTGGCGGTGCTAGCTTCACACACGTGAAGTCACAGAGGACTCACTAGGATTCTGTCCGTTTGAGGTAGTATTAGGTCATGTGCGACGACCTGTTGGTTTATTAAAAGAAAATCTGTTGAACGAGGAATTACATTCATAAATGTAGAAAGGAACAGAAAATACATGTAATACACAAAGAAGCATTGTGATTTTTAGCTTTATGTTCACGTGCACCCAAAAATTTGGTGCACATGATGGTAGGTCTACTAGTCCGCACCATGGTGCAAGCGTATGCGTTCAAGTGCCCTGAAACTGAAGTAGGGCCAGTAGTATAAATTCATTAAAAATGCACTGATTGTCTTGCATAACATGTGCGACCACTTTCTGACTGTAAAAAGTTTTCAAAACTGAGTTGTCGTTTAATTGATCTGTAAAGTCGTTGAGATTTGGGATTTTTTTTATTATTTTTAGGGACACCAATATCGTGATCCCTTCTGTAATCATGCGTTATAATTTTGAAATCCCTCCTTACCCTAAACCGAGTGCATAATTGCTGAACCCCATTGTATCCATAATATCATTTGTGAATAAGAATGACGACTACGATATTATTATCTATTTGAGGATTTTCGAGAGCGTCCATGTTGTGGCAAATAAGCAGACTGTTTGTTGCCTGATCAAGATTTTCGTACAAAGGCGAAATGTCGAATACTTGCTCGTACAGTGACTTACTTTTGGCGTATTCCTTCCACTGCATTTTAGAATAAAGAAATTCACTATTTACTTTAATCTCCATGTGAGACGTGAGGAACAAGTGAACAAACATGCCGATAATATTTGCTAATGCATGATCAGACAGGAGACAATTATAGCAATTTTGATTGATCAAACCTACACATGTGTGACAACCAGTGTTTTTGAGCGGATCGAAATTCCGCTTTCGCTCGCTCATTTGCTCATATTCGCTCGTTCATCGCTCATTTCCTTAAAATCATCCTTTCGCTCGCTCACCGCTCAAAATCATCGAAAAATGCCGCTAGCTCGCTCATTTCTCGATAATGCCCTCCTTTATTCTACAAACCTTTTTTATGTTCAAAGCTAATTCCATGCTTTTATTTTAATAAACACCTTTTTTTGCGTTAAAGGGAAGCTCATCATTTCATTTTGGGTGAAATTTGAACCACAATGAAATAATGTAGACCATCATACCAATGTATTAAGAAGGTAGCTATTGCAGAAAATTAGTTGAAACAATATATTTTGATGTACATAACCACAGAATTCTTTTTATATGTATAGAAATGGGCAATAATCTAAACTTAATCTTACATGCTGATTACATGAATCAGTATATACAATTCTTGGCGCAAAATTTGGAGAAAATTCGCAAGGTGCATCAAGAAACCATGTAATGCGTTGACAATTGAAAATGAACTTAAATGAAATCGTGACAAAATAATATATAATTCCTAAAGTACCTAAAGATAAAATATATGACTTATGAGTAACTGAGTACTGAGTAATCAACTCAGTAGTAATTAATTACTGAGCGTTGGAAATCTGCTATAAAAAGAATCGCTTGATAAACGAAATTGTTGAATTATGTGAAGTAGAAAATGCTGCACCCAAAACGACCTGACACATTGGCGCCAGCCGTCACTGAGATTTCGGCCCACTAAGTTCAGTATCTGTCAAGATGGTCGGTCCGCAGCAGCTCGTTGCGCCCAGGTCCTATCTTCTTCCACTTTTGCACTCAACTTCTTCATGGCGGTGTTTAGACTCAAGCACCCGCTTTAACAAGAAATTTCCTCACCGATGGAGCAACGAAATAGCGGCATCCCACTCTCAGAAGGTGTGAGCTCATATTTTCACCCTTGCTTCTGAATCCCTTCGGCCAGTTCTTTATATTTCGCAGTTTTCTCTTCATGGGCATCCATAGCGCTCTCTTCCCAGGGAACATCTAGTTCGCCCATTATCATCTTCCCTATCGCGTCGATCAACACTACATGAGGTCGTAGGTCAGATAGGGATAATTCATCTGGCAGCTGTCTATCCACTTCCTACTTCTGCGGTACAGATCGCACGATGAGTCTTTTGTCTCTTGGTTGTACCATTCGGTACAAAGTCAATTCCCGTTGTTACTTACCTGTAGGGAGACTTATGTAAAGTTGGCGGAACCACCGAGCGGAATCATTATTTAGTACAGTGAGATCCTGTTCAAAACAACTTCTACTTTATCAGTTTCAGCCCCTGATCAGATTCCACAAATTCGCAGTCACTATAGAGAAATTCAAATTTAAAGATAGCAGTGGTTCCTTAGGGTGGTTCCGCTAACTTCACAAACGTGGGGGGGAGAGAGATTGGTTCCACAATCACCTGCAGGGCCAAGCCGCACCGGTGCGTGTAGGATGCTCTTTATAGTGCCACATGATAGACAGAGAGGGCACGACGAGGATTGGCATGTCACACAGATAACACTGTGGGTCGGTCCGGATTCCTCAACGTGTCAGATTAGCAGGGGCATGGAACACATCATATGTCCATTGATGCTTCCGCTTCACTGCCAGTAGCCCATGTTCCACCAATTGTTCCATGAGAGCTTGCAAACTTCAACTCCCCAGTCGAGCCATCTGCCAATGTCCAACATTTGGACATCTTTCCAGACTCCCACACTCTTGCGACCACTTTCCATAAGCACTATGCATATTTCTTACTGCATATCGTAGTAAGTTTGTAGCGTAAATAGTACAGTAGACTGCATGCGAAGATAGAGCAAATTAACTGCAAATGTCGTGTAAACTTCCACGAGGCAGGAAAAATATCGCTCCTTTAAATTAAGGACGATTTTGATTTTTTTGCGAAGTAAAATTCACTGAAAGTGAAGAGCCTTTAGACTGACCATGGAGACGAAGCGCATCGAGGAATTTTACTCAGGGTTGGCTTTTTGCCGGCTGAAACTGGTTTTTGCCACTAAGTGGTAAAAATCCGGTAAAAACCGGCAAAACTGGTTAAAACCGGCCAAAACTATAATTCCGAAAAGTCAGTCAATTTCTTCACAAATTCTTTACAATTTTTTCTTTAGTCTTGCCCTGGGAGTGCAGGATAAATTTCGTAGAAATATTCGTATAATCACAATGGGTATGGGACATTTGCCATGGATTTAGAAGACAAGCATTTCTATATAGCCAGCGGGCAAGATATTCGCAGAAATCTGTGACCGGATTTCTACGTTTTCTTATCCTTCTTGCTTCATGGAATACATGTTTTCCGGCAAAAATATTGTTTTTTATAAAACCAAGTGGTTTCCTACTAACATGGACGTTTGATGCATACTATAATGAATGAAATTGATAAAGCAACAAAAAACGTGCCCGCTATAAGGGATGCACAATAGCTTTATAACAATATTTTTGATAATAATTCATGTTCTTGCACTTATGCTTGGAGCATATTCTTGATTGAAACATGATATTGATAAAGTTTGAATTGTGAAAATACTTGTCTAAATGTCTTTCGAATGATGAAAAAGTAAAATGAACTTATTATGACTAAAGTTCATCAATAAAGTCAGGAGTGACAATGATGCTACCACATAACTGAAGTAGTAATGCTGGAAAAATAGTTTTAGCTAGTTTCTGCCAGTTTTAGCCGAAAAATGGTGGCAAAAGCTGGTGGTTTTTACCAGGTTTTTACCGGTTTTTACCAGGTGTTAAAAACCAGGGTGGTTTCTACTGGCCAACCCTGATTTTGCTTCGCAAAAAATCGTAATAAACTTGAAAGTTGCATAATGAATAACCTTACGCATATGACAGCAAAAGATCTAATTGCAAGTACAGCATCCTAAATTGAACTCAATGTATTTCAACTGTATGGTACAGTTGAAATGCATGGTTCGATTTTCAATATCTTAGTTGTAATCAACTCTCAGCACTTTATATTTTATCTACAAAGAAATCATCGTAGCTGTATAATCGAGACAGTACTATTATGAAAGCTGTTTAAAATGTTAGAATATATACTTTGACACCTTGATTAATGGTTTTTTAAACGAGTTGGAAAAATCAATGTTTAAATTGTCTAACTATTATTTATTGACCTCCAACAATTCTTTGTCCAACATGTTGATCTCAAGTGAAGAAAGAAGAATTACATGTAAGTACAGCATATAAATCACAGTTGAAAGAGATGTCTTTGCAATGACACTCACCGTGGCAAGAATTAGAAAGAAGGGTGCAGCAGAGCGGAGTCGGCATGATCACCCAAGATTTATCACTCCAACTGATTACTACTCATTATTTTAAATGTTGGACATCATTAAGTGCTGTATTCTTTTCACTTAATAATGATTCTGGCATATTGTCCAAATGAGCTGCTAAAGATCAATAACTAACAAGAAGACATTTCAAAACCTAATTATTCTAACTTAAGGAGGCTATCAGAAAAAGGATGTAAGCAAAATAAACTCAATAATGTCACAATTAGAAGATTTTCAATGACTTAATAAGTATCCATACCGGAGAGGGACGATTCGGTCTCCCGATTTTTTTATGTGATCCTCGTAAAACTAAGTCGCCCGATTTACAATTTCGTGACCTAAAGTTTAGCGTATTTTCAAAATTTTTACTGAAATCATTAAGTTCGGTAAAATTTCAACTTTAAAAAAAATCTGCCGAAATTGGTGATTTTAAATCTTGAATTGCTTTTTGCAACATGGAGATGAATCAGTTGGAGTAAATGAACATCGCGATAAGAAAGCTTAGACCCCTAATATGTTGTACGGTGAATTTCATGTGATTTGAAACATTGGTACGGAAGTTAAGGGGAGACCGATTCAGTCCTACGCGCTTCACAGTCCGGTATGGATAGGGTTAAAATGAAGGTCTTAAAATCAATGTACCGTGCAGTGGAAGCCATATATGCCTACATTCGGGTTGTCCGTGTGTAGGCCTAATTTGGTTGGTTTCAATTTTTCCACAATTTGTAGTTCTTTCACCTTTGACGATACTGAAATGTCTCAGGGATCTGCATGTGGATATGTTCCAGCAGGGAAATGTTTCTATCAAATTAAAGCATCTCATAATGGCTTCGTGCAATTCCGGAGACAATTAGTACATCGATTGGGCGAAGCGATGATTGGGAGACCGATTCAAAAGATATGTGAATAAATAATGTGTCGATGGTCAGATGTTCAGCACATCATCGATCACAAAGACCTTCTTCTTTCTAAGTTCATATCCACAAGTATAATCCAGACAGGCATTCAATGCATGTTGTCAAGAGTGAGAGACCCACAGAAGAGAAGAAAAGTAACGATGTTTTGTTCATCAATCAAGTTACATACATGCATGTACTAGGAGTCATTATTAAAATAACTTTTCAAATATTTCGCTTTTTTGATTATTTGATCTTTTTCTAGTTTTTTCTAAAAATGGCTTGCTCAATCGCTCGCTCACGACAAAAAATCACCGCTCGCTCGCTCAATTTTCGCTCACGGAATATTTTTTTCGCTCGCTCATCCGCTCATCAAAAACTTGAAAAAATACCGCTCGCTCGCTCGCTCGCTCAAAAACACTGGTGACAACAGATTTATTTGACAAAACTCATTTGTCATAATTCTTTCAACCGGCTAACAAATTCACATTGCTAATAATAACCTTGGAAAAAGAACAACAGCGATTAGATATGCAGACGACCAGACCATGTTATCTTCGAGCCTCAGAGGTCTTCAAATCATAATGAACAGCTTAAATGACACTGCAGAAAAGTACGGCATGAAGATCAACACTAAGAAAACTAAAGTTATGATATTTTCGAAAACAAATTCGCCTTCTCCTTTCACAATGCGAGTGGGAAATGAAGTTCTGGAAAAAGTCGACAATTTCAAGTATTTAGGCTCAATTCTAACAAGTGACGGACGATGTACGAAAGAAATAAGGTCAAGAATCTCTCAAGCGAAACAGTCCTATTTCAAGAAAGTACAAGAAGTGACCACGACATCCAACAGCATTGAATTCAAGAAGCGTATGGTAAAGACCTACTGTTGGAGCACCCTTCTTTACGGTTGCGAGAGCTGGACACTCAGACATCGTGACGTCAAATACCTGGAGGCAGCAGAGATGTGGTTTTGGAGAAGAATTATGAACATCAAGTGGACTGACAGAGTAACAAATGATGAAATTTTGATGAAAGCAAATGAAAAACGATGCCTACTGAACACCATCACGAGTCGAAAAGGCAACTGTGTGGGTCACCAACTCCGACACGATGGCATTCTCACCGAAATCCTTGAAACGAAGATCAACGGGAAGAGAACAAGAGGAAGAAAACGAGCGAGGTGGCTGGACGATCTCAAGTGGAAAGCCGGGGTGAATTCATATGGAGAATTGAAACGTCTGAGTGAAGATCGAGAAAAATGGAAGAAGTTTGTGACGAACATTTAAGCAATGACTTTGCAGTTATCTTTGACTTTGTTTCTTTCTTTCCTATTGTTGTATTGTGTGTGACCTACCACGTGGTAGACTACAAATATATATAATAATAACCTAGATAGTGAATGACTGGTTTTTGGTTAAATAAATTTAGAGATATTGCTTTTGTTGTCAATATTTGACTTTCAAGTATAAAACTGAAGGCTATATGATACGTTAAACTACCTGGCATGGTTAGTTGCTGGCCATAAAAATAGTTTAAATGAAAAAGTTTTTGATAGTTTTAGAAAAAATTTAAATGATTTGAAATTGAATGTAAAAATAAGAAGACATGTATCATACTTACATGCAGCATTATGCTCATATAATAATATGAAACATTTATGTGTAATACTTAACAAATGCATGCACCTACATGTCAATATCAGGTTTTTCCAGTGAAAAGTAGAAGTTCTCCTTGCATTTCTATAGGTTATATGAAAAATTGCGATTACCCTTTGAGTCTATAAATTATCTATAAAATGCCTCGGCTTCGGGTTTATTAAAACATATTGATCTACTACATGTTCGTATATAGCTGCATTTGTTAATAAATATTATGATAATCACGTTGTATCATGCAGTCTATGTACATAATGCATTATGAAAGCATGATTTCGTAATTTTCCTTAATTTAAGCAATTTTGATTTCGTGCTCATTAAAATGCTTCGGGATCTGGTCCAAGTTGGTAGAATCGGGCTGCTTTGGGTTCTGGTCATCGTTCGTGACCACTATACACCCCTAATATTAAATATTAGTTACTCAAAACACGCCAAGTTGTCTGAAGAGCGGCCGTTGTAGTTCAATTCACGTTGCATTTCCCGAAGGCGAAAGAATTAATCGACAGTACAATTTTGAAGAATCAACATAAAGTCAAATTTATGTAACATGTCATAAAGAATATTCACTTACTTGCCTGCCGTTTTTCGTCCTTGTCAACGTTGAACGGGGTCAGACGGCTGTTACTTTCTGATGGCGCGCCTCCACTCCTGTCGATCGTAGACTATTGGAGGATTCAGGTCCAGAGCGTGAAGATCCTCGGAGACAATTGGCGACCATGTTTTCTTCCTGTCGGCCTTCGACCTCCAACTGAATCTTTTCGTCCAGTCATTCTCATCTCTTCTCAGAATGTGGCCGTACCACCGCACTCTTCTTCTTTGCAGAACATCAGAAATACATTCCAGACTTATAATTTCTTAGATCTTAACTCCTGTGTCCATCGACCAGCCTCATACCGCACATTTTTCTCACCATTGCCTTTTCTGCTCTCTCAACCTTCATGATCTGATCACTTTTCACGGCCCATGTCTCATCCCCGGACATCATTGCGCTACGGACACAAGCAGAATACACCTGGCCTTTAATTTTCACGGTGGGATCTTTGGATGTCAGGAAAGGTGAAAGTTTATGGAACTTCAAGTCGATTTAATTCGATTATGATTAGAAATCTATTTTTTTGGATTCTCAACTATTTAAAGATAATGTTTTGTTGAAATCGATTATTCACCATCATAGATGCAGTTAATGATCAATAACATTTTCACTGGTTTCTGAATCAGCCTTGTATCAATAATTCACAAGATGTAATTGATTGCAATAACAAATTACATCTCTATCATTGTAATTGAATGCAATTACAAGTAATTGCATTTCAATTACTTTCGGTAATTGTTGATACTAAATTTAGATTTTGACAATAATTTTCGCCGTACATTTTTTATCTTTGAAAAAATTTACCGGCAGTTGTACACGCGCTGCACATATAAGAAAATCAACGCATTTTTGACGCGGAAAGTATAGTAATAAGCTTCGTGCTAATAGAATATTTAGCTGTACTGAATGTGAAGTTATTGCAATTATCTCTTAATTGCATTAATTGATGAATGCAATTGACTGCAATTGCGAATTACTGTAATGGCAATTACAATTACAACGTGTTCTAAGCAGGTTCAACACAACATTTCAGTTTTGTTAGAAGATCATCACTTTGTCAGACCATGAAACTATAATGAAAATCTACAACACTCGAGCTGTACAATGAGCATCATTCATGATGCCATGAATGTGGCACTACTCATCAAAGCACGATGACGGATAATAGCAACACAATAGTCAATAAATACACCCATAAATCAAAGGGTATGGCAGGAAAGCTACTTGTTTGCAATTTTAGAGTCCTCTATATCGAAAATCAAAACATTAGGATTAGAACGAGACAAATTATATGAAATATTCAATCAAGCAGGGAATCAAGCCCTAAAAAATCTTTGCTTTTGCATAAATCCCAGAATGTTGATTATCGAGCATGTTGATGAATAAATTATGTCTCGCATAATAGCTGCGTGTAGAAGTGAAATGTCAAAACAAAGCAACAGCATTCATTTCAATGTCAATAAATGGTATAAACTAGAAATTTCATTGTTCAACGTTTATGTTAAATAAAGAGAATCGGAAAGCATGCGTTAACTGTTAAATGCACAGTCTGACGAATTCAACTTTGACAGTCGTCAAAACTATGGAATTTCATTGAGTTCGTTTTCGTTATTATGCTACATGCTGAATAATGGCGTGTTTTCTCGAATAATTTTTCACCATAAAACCAATGTTTTAAGAAATGGGAAACTCTAGCAAAAATTCTCATAAAGTCTATGAAATCAATGAAATAACGACAAACTGTATATACGTGTATATGTATAACCGTAAATCAAGGTTCCTTAGTCATTGAGCTGCCCGCCATCTGGCAAAAATCCTCCACGACATTTCCACCAGTAAAAGTGTGCATGTTTTTATTGCAAAAATATTGCAATAGCACGTACACAGATGTAAGTGCTCACCTTTGTTAGTTCAGGTTCATCTCAATAAATATAACCTGACTAAACGCACCGCAATGGGTAAGCGACATATTTTTCGAATGTGAATTTTTCGACTGGATGATTGAACCTAGAATTATTCATAGCATTTTTGTGAAAATGTGTAGTAATAACTTGTGCGGAAAGTGTTCAAGAAAATCATTTCCCCTAGCAAGGTGTTTACTAACTGCTACAGCTATGAAGTCCCGATCCCCGAATTTCACTTAAGTAGTGAATGACACCATTATTGAATCGCTTTAAAAAGCATATCATTTCGTGGTAAGTTATATATTTTATAACAATTCACTCATCCCTCCCCCGACAGAGAGGGATAACCAAATACCCCTGCTGTCTTTAACAATCAATTATCGCTGTTTGCTCAATGTTTTGTCCCCAAAAATTCACATGTTTAAATGTCTCATTTTATATGTAAAATTTACGATTATTTGAGAAAATCGTGATTTGATAGATATATGAAATATTATTCAAGAGTGAGGTGGGGTATCTAATTATCCCCTCATCGTCTGCAACGTCGTTTTTTTCATTCAAATCCTTTTTGAAAAAATCATCATTCTATTCGATTATGACTGCTTAGATCAATAAGAACTTTTTTTGACGTGCACTTCCAATGTTTTATCATTTATTAATTAGCATGACAAAGGAATAATGCGAAAGAATAAAGGAAAGTTGCGATGGAATTCTTCCAAACATAATTTTAGCCGTGACGAGTAAAGAAATAAGTAAATCTAGATGTGCTGCTTTCTTTGCATCAAACATAATACTTCACTGTAGGTAGGACTTCACCAGACTCGACAAATAAGCATAACCGATAGATGTTAAGTGCTCGTGACATTGAACCGGCGCGCTGCAGCACCATGACTGAAATCTTGTAAGTGAACTATGAATAAAGGTCCACCGCAGCAAAGTAGCCATAGCAACAGTATATGGCTATCTTGAGGATTCAACTGAGATTTCTACATGAACAATTAATTAATGCAATAATTAATTCAATTAATTTTAATTTACATGTACAATACCCGGTGCAAACGATTTGTTTACATAGACCATTTGGGTGTCATTTGTTCTTCTTGTGATTCACTTTAAACCTTTTGCTAAAGATTTTTTGAATAAAGATGTTTCGTTAATTTATTTGAATGTAGTTTTCAGTTAACATTGATAGTAATATAGTGTTGGGTTGAAAATCATTATGGGAGTAAGATGAGGTAAATTAATTACCACTCTCCGTCTGTGACGTCGCGAAAAATGTCCTCGTCGAATTAGATTCATCTGCGCGCGCTTCGGTTTCCTAGAAAGGAAGGGTTATATCATGTGGGCTATATGTAGCCTTAATATCAAAATGGCACATCACAGAATTAGACAACTTTCTCCTTCTCGAATAGATAATTCTTGTTTCGCTTGCTATTGGAAGTGGCAAACAATAAGCTGTCAGCAGAGGACACCAGAGCCAGTAAGAGATGCGTGCGTGCTGTGATATCACTTTGCACACACCAAAACACACATCGTCTGCTAACATTCGATTCAGTGTATGCACTATGCAGTAAGGAATGGTGAGGAGACGATGGTGAAATCATCAAATGAACTAATTTTCCTACACCTGCTACTTTTTTTATTAATTTATGGAAGGGTCAACATTATGGAGAAAACTTGTGCGCAATGATCTGAATTCTTCGAATCTGAAGGAATTTTGGCAATCGAAGCATTTTGCTTGAACTCACATTAATCCGCAAGCGACGCATGACTTTTTTCCTATCTCTGTAAGGTATTAGGAGTTCCTTTTTGCCTAATAATTTCCTTTTCGTATTAATCACACTTCTAGCAAATCGAGACAGATAAACAAAATATTTAATTCTGTGGTTGAATCAAATCATAGGGACATCAGTAATCATTCTTGCTTATAGCATTGAACCAAAGTTGTACTGATATTACAAATGCAACATGTATATTGTAGTGTGATCGCACGACGCACTATTTGCCGGTATGGGATTAAAGATTTTTCGCGAACAGATAGAAAGCTATGAATTAACAAAACATTTCTGCCAATTGGCGAAAATGCTGAAAATAGTTATTGTCAAACTCAGGCATAGCCGAAAAGGATTGCCAAAAAACCATGCCGTGAATCAATGGATAGAGCACAATGCTGCTGGCGAACGGGACAATGACATTTCTATTCTAATCATTCAAATCATAAAGAACATGTAGTAGATAAATTTTCAAATATTTATTTGAATGCATCACTCTGCTTTTTGTGCTTACATTTCATAAAGTTGTTTCATAAACCCAAAATTAGAAATCCTCACCAAAGAAATTCGGATGCCGTCGTGACAAAGCTTCAAACAGCCAAAACTTTGCCATTAAACTGGCGTGGATAGAAATTCTGCCAATCGTTAAGATGACCTTACGTATAATCTTGCTAATTATCATCAATTATTACTGGAATACAGGACGAAGAGGGATTACTATTGAATGCAGCCTTAAACGGTTGAAATAATGAAAACAGACAATCAAAATTTTGTTGAATCAGAAACTAATTTACACACAGAATTAAATATTTTGAATCTAATTCTGTGAATTTACATTATCAGACATGTGTTGTAATTGAAATTACACTTATTGTAATTAGTAATTGTAATCAATTACATTTTTAGTCATGTTATGGAGCAGCAATTGAAATCACTTTGCAATCAGTACTATTAAATATTCATTCAACATGCAGCATAAATTGCCTTATTCTCCTCGACGATAATACGTTACAATAGCTGCTAATAATATGACATTGTGATGTTATACTTAGATGTGCACCAGGGGTACAAATACCGGTAATGTTTCAACGAAATTTAAGGCGAAACTTATTGCCAAAATCTAAATTAAGAATCGAGAGTTATCTAAAGTAATTTAAAAAAACGGAGTAATTTGTAATTGTAATCGATTCCATTGATAGAGATGTAATTTGCAATCGTAATCAATTACGGTAGATTTCATGAGTAATTGACACAAGTCTGTACATTATCAATGGCGTTCACATATTGGCAGAATTTCATGGTACTTGCCTTAATGTCGGCGGTCACAATTGTGACGTGTTATTTATTCATTGATTATTATTGCCTTGACAACTGATGTGTGGTGGTGAGGATTTGATCCTGCCAATTGACAGAGTCGCGTAAGTGGCTCGTAGCTCAGTTGGTTAGAGCACAGGTCTAGTTAACCTTGGTCGTAGGTTCGAATCCTACCAGCGGCACATCTTTTGCATGGCAATCTGATCTATTGTGCATTTAATCTTATTGTTGTTAATGGGCAATAGCGGACTCGTGCAAATGCGATTTTGTCATTTATTGGGGGATCAAATCTTCAAGAGGGTGTCGTTGGTCATAGGCAGTTGCCTACCCACATAACGTATTAAAGCACAAGTGCACCTTGTCGGTCGGTTATCCTCGCAGCTTTGACGATTGCATTGAAGTGCACCGAATGAAGCTTGAATTATGCACCGAATGTTGTGCATTGAGCAGTTGTGCTTGAATTTATGGCAGTTCTGTATTCGTCAGTTTTTAGACTGAATTTTACTTCATGTACTCCTTTAAAATGGTGAAAATATTCGTCAATATGGTTAAAAATCAATCCCGCGATGGTAGTAATGCAGTCAAGCAAACTTCGCTGAGCTAAATGACGAGCAAGAGCAGGTGGTCACAAACTGACTTCCGGAGTAAGTAAATATGGCAACAGCTATCTACATGAAAAATGCGATTGTCCGCATTAGTCCGGCAGCCAGAACGAGATCAACAGGGAACGATGCCGAAGATGAGACTTTCATAGAATGATGTGCACTCTGTAGTTACTGCGAATCTGCGCCTCTGACGAGTTCTATCTGGTTCCTCTTTTTTCAGTCAGGATTAAAGAAAAACTCATGTAAATAAATCCAATGGAAAGCAGATTGAGTCTTTCAAAAAGAGCAAGAATGTCCATGTTTGAGAAGTACCTAGTCATAGCCATAATTTATGACATGGACTGCCTTTGCGTTATTTCTTATTATGTTCATGTACCTTTGTATATGAAGTTTAACTCATTTAGATTTGGCAATAGACCTATCCATCTTTCACTTTTTCAATAGTCGACTAATCGCGCAAGAAGTAATCGAATGACGAATTACATTTGCTATATATTCGTGTGTGACTATTTACTATATTTCTGCTGATATTCTTGGATTGTGTGCTTGTTCAATGCCATTCAATTTAAATAATCATGCATGTTATGTGCTTTATTAACCAATTTTATTTTTTGCCTACAGGGCAACTTTTTATAGAAAAACCAAACATGTATCACTCGATGATGAAGAGTATATTTCATGTTTGCCAGCATCTATCTGTCGGGTTGCATCAATTTGAATTGAGTTGCATCCTGAGTGAATTGATACGAAGTATAATACTCGGTTAGATCAAGCAATTAAATGCCTATATGACCTTCACTAGGTAAACTGGACATTTTGGTAGCGGTTGCTATGGGTCTGATAAGTAAATAGAGGTTGATCTGCCCTTTTCAAAGATCAAAAGAGCGGAGCAGCGTGCGTCTGCAGGAGGCTATATGAAACGATTGTCAAACAATTCATAGCAGTGATCAAAATTATGACGCCACCTGACAATCCCAAAATAGAATGACATAGAAAGAAATCAGTATACATCGTTCTGCGACTAATCGGTTTCCATATTGGAGTCGACTAGTCAGTGTGATGGTCGACTAGTCGATAGTCAGTGGACAGCCCTATTTTGCAAATCTGCAATGTCGCTAAGCAGAACAATTTGCATCATTTTAGCCACATTTGTCCAAATTCTCGCATACATCATCGATTAGAAGTATGATTATAACACTTGCACATGTTGTGAAATGACTTGAAGACTGTGGCTCTGTGTTTAGTGCTTATCGCTTTATCAGAGAAAACACGGACATTTTTATTCTTCAAATTCGATTTACATGTACATTCTTTTTCTTTTGTCATGTCTGACAATAGAAGGCACCGGGTAGAACTCGGCATTCTGAGAAGGTGACATTTTGGCATCGTTCGCTTCATAAACTTGTTCTGGCTGTCGGAGTCGAACTGTGGCGGACACGGGCGGGCGTTACAATGAGAAAAAATTCCAAGAAGTCTGGCACTGTATTTTGTCGATTTTCAAGCATGTGACCTCACCGTCATTATGATAGCGGACAGAAAAATTTGACGCTTTTCCTTTGTCAATCAATTGTAATAGAAAAACAATTATGACAAGGGGACGAGACTCGCTGCCGCTAAACTGCAGCTGGCTTGTCAGTTTCTTGTAATATTTCCCTTTCTCCCTAAATGCCAGACTCCATCTAAAAGGAATTCTACGATCCAAATGACGACATGATTACTGCTACCAAAGCCAGCCAATCACAGGTAGATATCTGCATCGAGTGTCATGAAATTGAGTTGATTGTCTGAACGATTACATTCAGTGTGGCTGGTGAAGACCCTCGCGATCTTGAAAGCAGTGTGTAAATGTACGTGACGTTGTCACATGTATATGATGTCAAGCACGGCCCGTAAAGGAGTATTCTGCCTCTCTTTACTCGCTTGTCTATTGATAGTGTTATTTCTCTTGTACGAAAACTCTCAATCTCCGACGCCAGTGGCTGATCGGTCATCTATTCATCAAGCAAGTGCATCAGAATGTGTGCATTGTGGACATCCTCATTCCATAATTCCGTCAGACTTCAGAGAATCAAAAGTTCGTTTTGTGCATCAATCATGGAAGACAAGAAAACTTCCGATGCGTTTCTTCAAGTGGTCAAAAACTTGGAAAAAGTGTTTTCCAAATGCTCAACATATTCTATGGACTGATAATGATAATCGTCAGTTTATAGTGAAGAACTATCCGTGGTTTCTGAAACGCTACGACTCCTTACCGTCGAATATCTACCGAGCTGATGCTGTCAGATATCTTTATCTCTTCCATTATGGCGGCATTTATACAGATTTAGACAATGAGTGTCTCCGACCTTTCGACGATCTATTGCTGAACCACACAGTTGTGCTAGGATCTATGTCCGGCTCAAAAAACATCGATGAAGGATATGTTCAAAATTCATTCATGTATTCTGCCCCACGACATCCATTCTGGCTGGAATTAGTTCTACAAATCATCAACACTCATAACCAAAGATTAGCACCGGAGAATCTCACAGGACCAGCGTAAGTTGAAAACAAACTGTTTCTGTAAATCTACACTTTCATATGTCCAAAATTTAGAATGCACCATCACTACTACAGTTGGAATCGGACTTAGCCTGAGAGCGGGCCGGGCCGGGATTGGACCTGTAAATGAGAAACTCGAAAAGAATGTACCTTAGGGTACTGCATTGTCCTCCTTGTCGTTGCCAGTAATAGTTAGGGTACTTAATATTTAGTTGTAGTCAGCGTATATCATTGGTTAACGCATGAAGTTTTAATTAGTCATATGATTATGTAAATTCCTTAAATTCATGAGACCGATGCTCTCTTCCGAATATCCGGGTTTCGCCACTATTAGCGATATTTATATTATAACAAACGAGAAATGTTTTCAAAATTTATACACTTCATTTATAATGTACTTGTAATGCGCATATATGCTACACGTGACTTTTTCAAATATAATTTACCTAGTATTCAACGCACCCCATTGGCTCTTTAATGACCTAGATGTTGTAATCATCATTTTGACTATTTATAAAGCCAATATTAATACACCATACATAAATGATTATATTATTGCGGGCCTGAAATAACCTGCTAACGGGCTTGTCCGGGCCTGTGTCTGAAAATTCAAATTTGACACAGACCTGGCCGGGTTGTGGGGCTGATGCCGACGGTCCGGGCCAAGTTGGGAGTCAAAAGTATGCCGGGCTCCAACTCTGATCACTACTAATTATTTTTGGCTACAAAACGTGAAGCGGTATGCAGGGGTGCGGAGTCGGAGTCCCGGAGTCCTATAATTTTTGCTGGAATGGAGTCGTCCCTGGCAGTATGCCAACTTACGCGGCTAGGGCACACCCTTTCACATCACTTACACCAGGAGCCGCGGCTCATTCCCATGACTGACTTCATGTGCGACCAACGAGGTCTGCACTCTGCAGTAGGTACAGCTTTGTAAAACTGAATGCTTGCTGTAGCTTCTCGTTTTTCGTCCTTTCGAATCCACGTTGAAAATGATCAGACGGTTATATTACGTTCATTCTTGCCGATGGCCAGAACTCAGATATCAACAGGGAAGACATGCCTTCCTTGATCTTCTGCCTCTAATCTCAAGCTGGAATGATATCTTCAACCAGTCATCTTCTCTTCTCAGATTGTAGCCATACCACTGCCTCCTTCACATACCTTCAGAGATGCATTCTAAGATCATCGTCCTCAGGTTTTCGCTCCCGTCTCCATAGACCATCCTCACACCACACTTTCTTCTCACAATGGCCTCTCACAATCTACGTATCACTCCTATGCCTTAACGCTCTACAGATGCACACAGAACGTACCTAGTACATGACCCTTCATTATCAAGGTGGGGACTCCTCATGCAAGATGTAAGTAGACGAAATATCCGCCATCCACATCAAAATTCATCCACTGTCTTTGATCCATGCCTTACTATTTTGGTTTAGTAAAATGTTTATTGAACTTAATCCATATTAACTGTCAATGATAAGGACATGCGAAGCTTCGAGATTCGACTTGATTCGTGAATCGGCTGCCTATTCGGATTCGATTCGAGAAAAGTTCGAAACGGTTTGCTTCGACTGGCCAAAAATTGTTCCACCGTTTTCTTCTGATTTATAGCCTCTTCTCGTTCGATACGACTTTAGCGTGAAGAAGAGTTTGCTTTCACTTCACGTTTTCTCAGCAACTCAAAAGTCAATTGCGATTGAGTTTCTTCGCTTGGTTCTGCTATTTCGCATTGTCTCGTTGACAACTGTGTTATAACTTCCTTTCGCTGATGCCACAATTCATCTCGCCCGGTTATTCATTGATTCTTTCTGGCTGTTCGAACCTGATGCGTTTTTCTACTTGGAATTTCTGCCTGTACTCTTCGTTTCTCAGCTTCCCAAGATCCGGTCGAGAAGATTCATTAACTGATTTTTTGACATCCTTGCCGATTTCACTTGAAATAGAACATGTCATAACTACAAAATGAAAATGAACAAAATAATATTTTTACATCGTTTGGACTTTCAAAATCGCTGCTTTGTTTGATGTACATTTATTTTCAGTTTGCAGATTTGCAACTTTTGACATTAGATGGCAAAGAAGGATTCTTCATATCCGGCTCTTAATGTAAACCCCCTCTGATGAAAACTACCCTCTGAGTTGAACAGACAATCGTTACAGAATTACAGTAATAGGCCTGCTTGATTGACTCATCAATGCACTACATTTTTGACATCATTTTGCTTCTTGTCTGTTAGGGACCACTCATAAATCATGTGATGGTAATTCAGAGTTGTAAAAATGTTTTTTATGCTTCATAGCTTAATTAAATGTTTAAAATATATTTTGAGATATGTTTTTTAGATTTTCTTTTTTGCTCTTTTAATAATTGATGAGAATTGCAGTTGGTCATTAGGCAAAACTACATTGATACCTTTCCGTAAGGACCTAATGAATGAAAAGGAAACATGATATAATACTAATAATCCTAAGAGATTTCTTCTATTTTAATTTGAGAAATTTGGGGGTTGATAATAAAAAAATGTTAGTAATTAGAATGCTTAATGATAGCACTAAAGTTGCCACTATCACTAAAATTAGTGGGTTATAATCTATATCGGAATGCCTATCATTTGTCTTCCAATTCATTTTAATACACAGGCTCATCTTAGAATTCATAAAAACCAGACTGAATATTGGAAAAGACGAAGCGAAATTAATAATAGGCCTACAAGAAAAATTCGGAACAAAATCAGGTACTAAATGTACATATACTTACTAAAAGGGCAGACTTATCGTGCACATAAAATGATCGAAAAGGAATGTCGAAAAATGAAACAAAAGTCCATAGAACAACCGCATCGGATGGATTAAATTACAATAAAACAGTTGATGATTATGGATATTCACTCAACACACTAGCACCACTCAACTGACTCAACGTCACTCACTTGAGTCGCACACATGAATGCGTCATTATTGATGCTAGCCAAACTTTAGGGACTTAGTATGCAAGGTATATACGGAGAGCGACAGGATCTTGTTTTTTACTCAGCCAGGTGATGCTGTGGCAAATAACCCAATTGTGCTATGAATGGTCCTAGCCATGATAGAGTAGATTGTCGTGACCTGTGTACACAGTACTCCACTCGATCCACTAATTGTACTTTACGATAGTACATTTGTCATTAACCACCCCATGTTTTTTAACGCTAAATGTGAGGCCGTCCAATTTTGATTCCTCGAACAAGTAGTACTGTCTATGCACGGGCAATACGCGGAGAAATAAACTGCAAGCGAATCACGTAATTTTCCTTTATAATTGAAAGCATGCGCATCCCACAGATCCATCGGAGGAATTCGGTTGACAAACGTGTAGGTAAATAGCCGGTGTACTCCTTGAGATTACGGTTTCTATGGCCACGAATGCACAGCACATATTTAGCACTCAAAGTCGGCAGTCAGTGTGTAATCCTGCTCGCAGGCGATGGGCAATCTCACTACGAAGAATTGTTCTTATTTCAAAGCCACTGGAGCCTTGGAATAGGACTGCCAATAGACTCACTTTTGGATAGTGTATTCAGAATCACACGAAGCATTTTAGTCCGGCAGCCAGAACGAGTTTCTGCAGGGAACGAGGCCGAAAGTGAGACTTTCACAGAATGATGTACACCCTATGCCTACTACGAATCGGCACGTCTGCCGAGTTCTAGTGAGTTCCTCTTCTTGTCAGACAAGATCAAAGAAAAACACATGTAAATCCAATAGGACGCAGATTGCAGTTTTCGGGTAAAATGAAATTTCTTATGTTTTCTCTGATTAAACGAAAAGTACAAACCCTAGAGTCATAATGTTTGACATGGAATGTCTTCAGGTCATTTCCTATGATGGGCATGTGCTTTGATCATGCATCTGATCGGCAATGTATGTCAGAATGTGGTTGAATGTGGATAAAGTAGTTCAAAATGTTTGTATTTGCCAACATTAAGAGGCTCGTCAAATCTAAATGTGTTTAGCTATATAGGCGGGGGTGCATGAAGATGAAAGGAAATTACTTGAAGACATTCCATGCCAAAAATTATGACTCTGGGCTTAGTACGTTTCGTTTAATCAGAGAAAACATAAGAAATTTAATTTTACCCGAAAACTGCAATCTGCGTCCTATTGGATTTACATGTGTTTTTCTTTGATCTTGTCTGACAAGAAGAGGAACTCACTAGAACTCGGCAGACGTGCCGATTCGTAGTAGGCATAGGGTGTACATCATTCTGTGAAAGTCTCACTTTCGGCCTCGTTCCCTGCAGAAACTCGTTCTGGCTGCCGGACTATTTAGTCTGTTCATGTCATCGATCGATTCTCAATAGAAAATAATTTGGTTGAAAATATCATCGATAAAAGGTCGAAGCTATTGAAGTCACTCAAACATGCACACTATTCTTATCTATTACTCACTGCATTCGGATCATATTCGATGTGATCAATTTCAACAAAATGTCTCAATTTTGACATTACACTGATAACTTAGGCATTAAAGGCTTCTGAAGTTAGATTCTTACGCACGCTTCCTGCTCGACAGATACTTGAATCACTTTATTCATTTAATTCATTTTCTTGAGTTTTAAGATGGATTTTTTCTTTGATGGTGATCTTCAGCTATGATCAATTTTCCTTTCCTTTTTTGCCACACAATTAATTCAACCTTCACCTGTCATTACTAACAGCTCAAATTTATTGAGTGATGAATTCTAGTGCTCTGCCCGAATATTCGCTCGTTAGAACTCCATTTTCGAATATTCGAGATAACTGCATATATTGCCACATATTTTTCATGAAGATTACCCGAGCAGCTGAATATTTCACTGTGAATGAATTATAAGACAAATATATCAAGTTAGATTTTTAATTCATATGTCACTAATTCTTTAGTAAATACAAACCGAATTTGGAATGAATTAAAGGATCTTCTAAAGAATCTGTCCGCCACTATTATATTAACTTCAACATAATGCGTTTTTAACAATGCTAAAATTCAATTACATGAAGCTGCATGTCATGCACATTTGAACATGTTCTATCATTATGCAATAAACTATTCTGCTGTAAAAACGTAATGAGACTTGGTATGTTCATGACGAGTCTGATATATCCGTTACAATGTGTCCTCGAATAAACAAGCGAATTACTAGTTCCAGGTAATTGGTGGACTGCACTTTATTTTTGAAGGAGCATAATCGATGATATGTCATCAATTATCATCATAATACATGGAAACGCATGTCACTCAACGCTAGCGGATTCATGGGACATGAAGCATCGGTTACGTACCGCGAAACACAATAAAACTCCCTGCTGATTGACAGGCGGATTATTTTGCATTACTTTTGCAGGCTTTTGTCCTGCTATCGGGCAGATTCCAAAAAAGACCCCAATCAATTAATGATCATGAAGTAAACATATTTTGGAATTGTTGTCACCGTTCAACATGGTAGATTATTAAAGTAAGTGCTGCATGCAGTCACTAACTGCAGAGCTACAGGCATAGAGTATGGCTGCAGGCAAGCTCTGATCACACACAATGGTTTATACATGTACTTTAAAGAAAGAGCGTCATAGAGAGTCTCTCATCGCTGGAGCGCTCTTAAACCGCAGACTGTGAGGATGCTGCATTTCCTTAGTAAAAATGTCTTGTGAATTGACTACTACTTTGATAAGTATGCTTTATTCTGGATATTCATTAGATAGTTTGGATTTATATTGCCAGTTGAATTTTGAAAGCACAATAAATACATTTTATATAATTCCACAATTTTAATGCTCCCTGATAATCAAGAAAATTTTAAAATTTTCAGGGTGCTCTTACTTGTGTTGGAAATATCTTAAATGGAATGTAAATATGGTAATATTTAGATAGAAGGTAGTTTTATGACAATCGAAGAACAACCAAGTTATGACTAGTAGTGTAGTGGAAGTGCTGAAATTATGCGAGTGCAAGTAGTGTTAACAGATATTAGATGATTATAAAGAGCGAACGGAACTTATGTACATGTGCTTATTTTAGGTTAACTTACATTAGCTTTTTTAAACTTAAAAGGAGTCATTAAAAATTGAAATGCTTTCTTCGATGTTGTGTTTATTCTAAGGTTGATTTAAATCGACAAATAAAAATATACCAGATATTCCAATATTCGCTCATCATCATTTACGAATATTCGAATACTGTTTTTTTCGAATGACAGAGCACTAATGAATTCCTTCAGCATCAATACCTATTTCTTAATTATTATTATTGGTGAGAAACCTCGCAGGGTTTAACTCGAATGAGTCTGATCAGAGCGCTACAAGAGATGTTGGCCAAAAGCGTGAATCTTGTTCGGCTATCTGATGATCTGCAACTACCGTTTATCAGACCTCGTCAAGAGTTTGAAGTCCTACTTAACCAGTACAGTTAATAGTATGGCAAAAATGAAAGGCCTTGATATCTTTTATGTGAGGAATTTTCTTGATAAGGCTTTTATTTTTTTATAATCTGAGGGCCTTTTCCTTCATACTTTTTTCTCAACTTAGAACATGAGGATAAATTGATTATTGTGGGCTCCATCAAAAGTTAAAAGGACACAAGTGCTTATGTCACATGCTCTAACTTTTGTTGCGATTCTGCACGTCCTATTCTGCCATTCATGGCTGATCAAACAAATAACATGATCAACAGATTAGCCTGCAGATCAACTAATGCAAGGTCGAACATATAGTGGCATATGCTCAGCTCATACTCTTTGTCACTCGATCAGTGATCCGACGAGATCGGAATCATGCAGATATTTTCTCCATGCGAAAAAATATACGGAATCATGCAGCGACTCAATTCAAGGTTGGACCTTGGATTTTGGGTCGACCTAGGGTAAGTGATACAAAACTTGAGTCTTCTATTAATGCTGTATGTATACAAATCAAGTTATGAAAATTAATATTTTGATTTGAATCATAGGGGAACTACATGATAAGAGCGCGAAGTTCTGGTCTTTTATCAAAATTCTACTCACTTCACAGAATATTTCAGAAATGAAATACGTGTGCTTATTAGCTGTTTATTTTTGGGCTTGACAATACCGCGCATTGAAAGTTCGTACATATATTGCATTTGCTGTAACCTTTCATGTATTTTGTTTCATTTGTGGTTATCGATTTTTTTATATACATGTATTTCATATATTTTATATCTTCGTAGTTATCTTCGCACCCCTAAACTGTCTGCGACAACCGACATATATCCAAACATGAAATCATTCCAATTTCGTATTCTAAATATGTTTAACGATGCACTCGCTACGCAGCTATACTATTTATTAAGTGTTTATATTTCTGAATGATAAAATGAAAACAATTGCTCTGTTATGAGCAATGTGTAATTCAATCATAATTAAATCAAAAATCTTCAATTAGTCAGTATGTCAGTGTAGGATAAATTAAAGGAAAGCTTTATAACGTAATACATGTACTTAGGCTATTAATTGCATTCATTGCAATAAAAAATCGTTTCACACTAATGCCACACTTTTCATGGGCTCAATAGGAATTTTGGCCGATAGAAGAATCTTTGTATCAGCACATAATACAAAGAATGCACTTTATATACTTGATTCTACTCATTTATTGAAGCTTGGGTTTTGACCCAACTTTTGTCCCAAAGCTTGTATTTACAAGTTTTTGCCCAACCTTGGACTCATTATGTTTTCAATTACAGCATTTACTCATTTAAATTAACATATGAGTACTGTTCACTTACAAAAGTCATTTGTAAGCACAGAGGGCACTTGGGTCAGCTAAATTTACTATATGCGCGACAGTGCGTGCTGTTTCCCGTTGGTGTTCGTTTCTCGCTCTTTTCCTCACAACACAGGCTTATTTCTTCATTACATGCTACGCCTCTAGACAGTGCGTTTATAACTGCTGACGTCATCACGAGCATTAGACAAGCGGATATAGCACGGTGCAGGATGCGGATAGGACATTTTATATAATAGGAGTGACGTCTGATGCAGAAAACGTCTTTTTCAGACAACAAAATGAGAAGCGAATTTAGCCCGGAATACACCTTTCAATCCCGAAATGCGGTCGGGACCACGTGTATTTTCTTCATCCTTGACACGTAACCTACTCGGACTGTGATTCGACCGCCGCGACGAAATGGCATTCGATGTGTAACTTTCACAAGGATCTCGAGGACAATTCAAGGACTTCACACTACATGCAAAACAGCCTCTAGACACATCAAAATCTCAACACCACCTTCTTCATCTCTTCACGCACAACCACCACCTCTCAGACACTAAAAACCCACAATTTTCAAGCACAATTCACCCCCAACCACACAGTTATCCATCGCAGCAAAACAGCTACTCGAGAAAACACACACACCCACCGCGACGGCACATACCTAACGAACAGACAAAACAACAAAGTCGTAAACGCAATCACCCCAGTTCACAAATCGGAGCAAACGCTTAGTCCGGCAGCCAGAACGAGTTTCTGCAGGGAATGAGGCCGAAAGTGAGACTTTCACAGAATAATGCACACCCTATGCCTACTACGAATCGTCACGTCTGCCGAGTTCTAGTGAGTTCCTCTTCTTGTCAGACAGGATCAAAGAAAAACACATGTAAATCCAATGGGACGCAGATTGCAGTTTTTGGCTAAAATGAAATTTTGTATGTTTTCTCTGATTAAACGAAAAGTAGTAAGCCCAGAGTCATAATTTTTGGCATGGAATGTCTTCAGGTCATTTTCTTTCATGTTCATGTACTTCTGTCTATGAAGCTAAACACATTCAGATTTGGCGAGCCTCTTAATGTCGGCAAACACAAGCATTTTTAGCAACTTTATCCACATTCAACCACATTCTCATATACATTTCCGATGAGATGCATGATAAAACCACATGCCCATCATAGGAAATGACCTGAAGATATTCCATGGCAAAAATTATGACTCTGGGCTTACTACTTTTCGTTTAATCAGAGAAAACATACAAAATTTCATTTTAGCCAAAAACTGCAATCTGCGTCCCATTGGATTTACATGTGTTTTTCTTTGATCCTGTCTGACAAGAAGAGGAACTCACTAGAACTCGGCAGACCCATCGATTCGTAGTAGGCATAGGGTGTACATCATTCTGTGAAAGTCTCACTTTCGGCCTCGTTCCCTGCAGAAACTCGCTCTGGCTGCCGGACTAACTTGACAGACGCACACGCAGAACAATGGCACAACTCTGCAGCAGCAAATCACCCTTCTTAATCATCTTCTTCTTATTGCTTACACACTACATGTGATGTCCTAGTGTGATCACTTTTTGCTTTATTTATGCGTGCGCGCCCATGACGTCAGTTTTTTCCACCAATATAAACCCCTCTGTCCACTCTTCTCTTGCACACACATACAGACATCGCTCACATCATGGTACCTGTTGGTTGCCCCCGTCAGGTGTGCGGAGCTCATTCGCCGCTGGGAGAGGGCGGTTGGCCCGCCCCTCTGAACCCCTCCAATAGTGGGGAGTGGGTGGATTGACACCACCACCACCATATGATTGTCTCTGTTGAGTAATGAGCAAGTCACTTCCTCTGTACAGAAATTCACTCATACCAGGGGTGGGCAACCGCTGGCCCGCGTCACTTGACATTTCATATGGTCCGACAAAAATGTGCTGTAAAATTCCCTGAACTCTGATTCACTTCTTCGACACGGTAAACATCTAGACTGTGATCGGCGATCCGTTGCGAGTAAACCCGAGGTGCCTGAGATTACGATGGTTATGACTCGGTTGAGCTGCAGCTTATGTTTGATGGAAAAAACTGACGTCATGGGCGCGCACGCATAAATAAAGCAAAAAAGGATCATGCTAGTACATCACATGTACGATGTAATGATTGCTTGCTGTCATCATAGAAGCCGTCACCTTATCAGAAGTTCACTTGTTGCTTCAATTAAGCAATTTCAACCATGACATCGTAGGGTTTGCACCAATGTATCCATGCAAGAAACTCATCAGTCAATATAACACGATCAATTGTCAATATTGGTCAAGCAGTTATCCGATTATTTCAATCAATTGTCTAGTTAGAGTAGTCAGACGTTAAGGAAATTCGATGAAGTGAAAATGGCATTGCTTGCATTTATACCTCTGGTTACTGCTTAGTGCTGGTCGTGTTTTTAATTTCGTAGACTATATCAAGTTATTGGGTACTACAATACTACTCCAATTTACGGGTCAAATTTATCTTATCACAACAGAAATGTTATACAGAAGTGTCTCAGTCCTCAAAATGAAATGACAGCCAATCACACGGAGAGAGTTCGAGTGTCATAAAATTGAGTTGATTACTGAACGGCCACATTCAGTGTGGTTTGGTGAAGATCTTGGCGATCAAAAAGGTAACGTGCAAATATACCTGACGTCATCACCTGCATGTGATGTTGAGAAAGGCTCGTGAAGGAATTTTCTGTCTCGCTATACTCGCCTCCTTATGGATTGTGTCATTCCACTTGTATGGATACTCTCGATCTCGGACGCCAATGGCTGAGCGGAAGAAAGTTCCTGTTATTAATCATCACAACATTCCATCAAATGCATCAGAATGTAAGCATTGTGGACATCCTCATTCTATAATTCCGTCAGACTTCAGGGAATCAAAAGTCCGATTCGTGCATCAATCATGGAAAACAAGAAAACTTCCTATGCGTTTCCTCAAGTGGTCAAAAACTTGGAGAAAGTGTTTTCCGAATGCCCAACTTATTCTATGGACTGATAATGATAATCGTCCGTTTATAGTGAAGAACTATCCGTGGTTTCTGAAACGCTACGACTCCTTACCGTCGAATATCTACCGAGCTGATGCTGTCAGATATCTTTACCTCTTCCATTATGGTGGCATTTATACAGATTTAGACAATGAGTGTCTCCGACCTTTCGACAATCTATTGCTGAACCACACAGTTGTGCTAGGATCTATGTCCGGTTCAAAAAACATCGATGAAGGATATGTTCAAAATTCATTCATGTATTCTGCCCCACGACATCCATTCTGGTTGGAATTAGTTCTACAAATCATCAATACTAAGAATGAGGGATTGCCACCGGAGAATCTCACAGGACCAGCGTAAGTTGAAACAAGAATTGTCGTCTATCTGCTCTTATTTACTCAAAATTGCGATAAATTGTAACGATCGGACCCACTTTTTGAAGAAGTATGTATCATTGATTACTACTCATGTAGTATTCAAACTGTAGACTGTTTTCACACTGTTTTCAACGAAACGGAAATTTAGAAAGGTATTTGTGCGTCGTAGCCACTAGAACAGGGGTGCGCAACCGTTTACATTTTTCGGCCGCCATTTCGAAGGCCGAAAGAATCACGGCCGCACTTATTATGTGTTCAAACAGCTAGGTCAATAACCAATCCTTTTTATATTCCACCACTCAAATTAGTTTTCCCTGATGAATGACGCAATGAAAATCGCATAAAGGCCTGCTTCGTAAAGAATGAGTTAGCAAGTTAACCCATATACGACCGACAGTCATTTTGACCCGAAAAGATTTTAAGCTTAAGGTGTTATCAGTACTTAAAAAGAAAAGTTGAAAGCATGTTTTTTCTGAGGGCAACCGAAGGAGAAAACACTTTACTAAGCTGTTGCAATAATTCATAAAGGAATCACGAGCCATACAAAATTCATTCATTCATCACAGGGCCGGTGATCTAGCAGGCATCTTTATTCAGGCCATTGACTTGAAGCTTACGTGCGCGAACAATTTGAGTAAACTACAATTGCCCCTTTTGTTTCTTTTGCCAATGACTCTAGCCATGAATGCACATGAATGTTACTTCCCTAAAATATTCTATTCATGAATTATCGAACTGCTTGAACGCCTTCATCGCGCCTGCGGGCGCGCATTTTTCCAAGCAGCATGGGCATAAAGGTGTTCCACAGTTACAAGGTGACTAGCATGCTACTATAGTTACGATTGTTTTTCGATTGCCTTGAACTCCAGAAACATTTGCAATATACATGTGCAACATTCTTTTTCATTTACTTCTCACTGTCACGGCCGCACTTTGCCTCTGCTACGGCCGCAGGTTGCGCACCCGTGCACTAGAATGACATTTGATAGGTTATTTTTAATTTCATTCACAGTTTCTTCTGAATTTTTTTTACTAGAATTTTTTAGTCACATGGAAGTGTGACTTTGTTAAAATTGGACCATTAGCTCCAAGTCAAAAGGAATGGGAAATCCTTACTCCACAGAGAGAGGCGCTTCACTAAGGCGATTAATGAGGGGGCTAGAATAAAATAACCAACATCGGTTTAGATTTCTCATCAGCCTGTTAGAGCTGCGGTTGGCGTAATTCGTGTGATTTCTGGAAATAATGGGTGCCTGTACTACAACCTTTGTTTAACACCATCGAGAGAAATAGATTGACATTTACCGAAATATTTTGGTTGTGCGCATGAAATTCTATAATGGATTAACTATGGATGCAGACATACAGGAGCATTCATTAAGCCAACAAGGGACATGGCTGCTCCTTTGGAAAGAACCCCATTAAGCTTCTTGACCCCGATTTGCATCCGTGTCACGCTGACTTGTAGACAACGAAAACAATGCTGACAGCAGTCGTCCACACGATCAGGGACGTACTAGCTATCACTGTCTCCGGGCATCTCAGTTAAAGAGATGTCTCCCCCCACACACACACACCCATCACTAGCTCGTAAGAGCCAAGTTCCCAACAAGAATCTACTCTGACATTAAGTAATTAGACCAGACCAAACTGTCGCTACTCCTGACATTGCCATAAAGCAACCGATTTGTGCGGTCTTTGCGAGCTGTCAATGGCAGTGCTGCCACTCCGGAGATATTGTATATCAGAGGAGATATTTATTAGAAGATGATAAATCGTGCAGACAAATCAAACACAATTGATAAATCCTCATGTTATTGATCTTGCCAATATATTTGGACAAAGTTGTCAATGACTTCAAGACCATTATCAATATGGATTGATTTTTTTCTTGACCCTGTGGATAACAATAATCATTGGATACTTGGGTACATTCTGACCACTTCCAGCGAGATGAAAAAAATATCACAAGAAATGCTGCATAGGTTAGCGATTAAATCAGTAGTGATTTTCAAATGAGCCGGTACAAGCTGTACCATTTCATTTAAAATGCATGTTCATTTAAGTACATGTTCGAAGCGATTGCGATTGTAGTTTGATTGACGATTTTGAGGTGAAGATAGTAAAGTGTGCTGAAAGTTCGTGTTGATACAACGCTGTAGGGCTGGAGCCGGCCTGGACCGGGTCGGTGACCGGGGTCATCAAAACCGGCCGGGGCTGGGCCGTTGGCTGGCGTATTCAAAAACGTGCCGGTGGTTGCTCGGCTTGTTAAAAACCGGCCGTTCGGGGATGGGACGGCGGCTGGCGACTTTGTACCGGTTGGATAAGGCCTTGATCGTCAGACAATATTTGGTCAACTTATGCCATTAGACATTCTTTAACTTCCACATAGCATGCATGCAATGCATGAATGATAGGCCATCCGGTACTCCGTATAAGCGAGAGTTACCTATCACAAAAATTATTATTCGATGCAATTATTCGCTTTTTAATGACTTGTTTTGTGCGATTAGCAGCAATACGCGTTATGACTTATTTACTAGTCTAATGACTTGTAAGTCCACTTTATAATTTATGCTTATGTTAACTACATTTTTAAGGTCAATCAAACACAAGCAAATGGAAAGCAGATAATCAAAATAAATACACAAGCGGACATTGATATAATAGTGATAATACAATAAGAATTTAGAGCACAAATTTAGCACATTTTTGTCGGGCCAGATGAAATGTCAAGTGACGCGGGCCGGCGGTTGCCAAACCCTGATATGAGTGAATTTTTGTATAGAGGAAGTGCTCTTAACTTAGCAGAAACAATCATATTGTCCTTAATGTTATCCTTAAAATGTTACATGTCGAATGACATTTCGTGAACAAGCGGCGGTCAAATCCTAGTCCGAGTAGGTCAAATGTCAAGGATGAAGAAATTGCAGGCGTTAGGATTGAAATGGATGATTTTCCCACCGCATTTCAGAATTGAATTGTGTACTCCAGGCTAAATTCGCTTTTCATTTTGTTGTCTGAAGAGTACGTTTGTGTATTAGACGTCATTCCTATCCGTATCCTGCACCGTGCGAGATATCCGCTTGTCTAATGTGGAACCTGAAGGAGATTGTGATGGAATAGTTGATGGCAGCTGACGGGAGGCTGTTTAATTTCATAGTGAATCTCACTATGAAATTGTGAAATTCACCATGAAATTGTGATGGAAGAGAATGAAAATACGGAAGAAAAATGTCAAGAATACCATGGATAGAGAATTATAGTCGTGGACAGATGAAAGTCAGGAGGCAATTCAGGACAAAAGGAAAGCCTTCAAAGAAGCGAAGGAAACCTTTGTAAAGGGGCCACTGCATGGTGTAATTTAAAGAAGCGTGATGCAAAGAGGACTGATGCCAGAGCAGGAGGCATCCAATAGTTGGAATCAGGAACTAGAAACGAGAGAAGGAGAAAAGAAAATATTTAGGATTGCAGAAGCAGGAAGCCAGGCAAAAGGGAACACTTTAGACTTAACCGCTATCCGAGACAACGATGCTGACTTGTCGATTGAGAAGGAAAAGGTACTTATCCGCATGCGATGGGGTGAATACTTTGAAAAATTACTGAATGGGTCTACTAAAAATGAAGGAGAGGATCTTCATGAAGCGTGCAAGCTTGAAGGTCCGCAGGAATTTAAAAGAGACAAGAGAGAAAAGTGACCGCAGCGCTCAGGGATACAATGAAAGGTAGGGATGCAGGCTGCACAGAACTAGCTAGCGAAGTGTTTGTGGCACCAGGAGACTAAAGCATCGATCGGTTGACAGAATGATGAACAAGGTGTGCCATTGTGAAATCATGCCCAAAGACAGGGAAAGTAGTGTCAGATTCCCCGCTATCAAAAACAAGGGAAGTGTTTTTTTGAACACGAGCATTAAGATTTTTGGAACACTGGTTGGAAGTTTTTGAAAGAATATTGGACATGAAATTGCGAAACGTGGTTTGCGAAATGCAATATGGGATCAAGACAGGAAGAGGAACAATGGGATCCTTATTTATTGTACGTCAAATACAAGAGAAAACGTCAAAGGAAAATGAAGTTTTGTACATGGCCTTCGTCGATCTAGAAAAGGAATATCACCGAGTTCCAAGAGAGCTCGTGTCCTGTTGCCTAAAGCAGAGAGATATGACAGAAACGGGTCGCGTTGTCAAGAGTCTATGAGGCAACAGCTGTACAACGATTAGATGCGGAGCAGGAAACGTTTCAGATTTGAGTTGGGTTGCATAAAGGATCGGCCGTTAGCCCTTGGTTGGTTATGCCTTGTGGTGAACACCTGCGTGTCTCAACTGAAAGAGGACCCTGACGATTCGGCTATCACAGCCAGCTCAAAAGGAGAGCTACAGACAAGACTACAACAACGGCACCGTGTCTGGAGAGAAAGGAGGTGAACAACAGGAAGACTGTGGTGATGGTGTTGAGCAAAGGAGGGTTCGAAGGGATGGATGTTAAGGATATTTACAAGAAGGATATCAGGCGAGTTGAAAGGTTTTGCTATTTTGGAGCCATCATTGAACAGCAAGGAGATTGTAAGGAGGAAGTGTGAGAAAGGATGAAATGGAGAGAAGTCAGTGGAGTCGTTTGTGCTGACGAAGATTAAAATGAAGTTGTTAAAGTGCATAGTCAGACAGGTGCTGCTGCATGGGCTTGAGTCAGTGGCGATGAAGGGAGGCGATGAAAAAGTGTTTGACAGTACAGAGATGAGGATGCCTCGATGTACTGTATAGGAGGAATATCGCTGCGAGAACGGAGAACAAGTAAGGAAATCTTAAAGTGCATGAAAGTCGCAAACATTGTCGGAAAGGCAATATGAGCCGGATAGCGATCGATAGGACACGCTTGCAGACGAGGAGAGGAAAGCATCCTGTGTGTGATGCTCCTGTAACGGGAGAAATGAGCAGAGGACGGAAAAGGTTGAGGATGCGAGATGCAATACAGTGTTTTCTGAATTCGTCACCCTTCGGGACATACAAAAATGGCGAATAAAGCATATTGGCGAATTAACAGTATAAATATGTACATTTCCGCAATCGATATCTTCAAAACTCGTGTATTTGTGTATCATGTGTTCGCAACATGATTCTTTCCCTTTAATCAAAGCAAATTATTTCTCCAGCAAAAGTCTATTGACGGTTAAACGACACTTTCTGCAAATAGCAAATAAATGATCAAGATGGGTCTGGCCAGACCCGAACCTTGTAGTCTATATTTGAAGAGCCCAATTCCAAAACCCCTTACATCCACTTTCGGTGTTTTTGAGAAAACCACAAAAAACGTTTATGCTACTTTTGCTTGGTGATTCTCAAGAGCTTTTGCTTTTTGTGTGTGCTGCTACCCACTGATTAAACATATAATGCTATCATGGATCTGTTAAATCCAATTTGTTTTTTACATTCGTTTATTATAAATCAAAATTGTGGATGTAAGGGTTTTTGAGACAAAACTACACAAAATTCTTTCCTGATTGGCAGAATGCACTGCTTTATTGACGAAATGAACAACAAATCCAGCAAAATTGGACAACAAGAGTTTTCACAATACAAAATGTCAGATTTGGAGCCGTCTACCACTGATCTTCATTGTTGACAAGTAGCGCGTCATCTGTCGCTTTCAACATCGTCGGATCTCGTTTCATCGCAAATGGGCCCGTAGAAATTCATGACTTGACTGCCTGCGTTTTGCCCCATCGCTGACATGAATAGATTAAATGATCCCCAAGATCTGAACCGTCAGAATCTCAAAGCTGAATGCAATCGGATGAGTGGTTCAGATTCTAGAAGCAAAAAACGTTCAAGTTTGAAGCATCTTTTCTATTCCAGCGACGTATTCGTATCCCTCTTGTCGCTCTGGAGGTCGTAATTCCAGGCTTCACTTATTTAAGGAAGTCCGCCATCCTGTGTACTCCTATATCAATGGGTTGAATACGCTGCGATCTGTAGCGCGTGCATTTCTGGAATGATAGAATTTTAAATAACAATGCAATGGATTGAGACAATCAGCTGTTAGGTGACGTGTTGAAATGCCGCGATTTCATTGGCCGATGTGGACACAAGGTGTTTTGCAGATAAAGAACGATGGCTTGTAAGAGGTTTTGGAAACCTCGTCGATTGGTTGGTAAATTTGAACGTCATAGAAGGAGTTTTGGAATAAAATCAATAGATGAGTTGATAGCTGATGTGAAACACTATCCGAATTCGAAAAAAAAATCGATTTTGACTAAAATGGTCTGTGAGGGGTTTTGGAACTAAGCTCTTCATTTTATGAGCTCCACACAAAATCTTCCATGAATTGTTGAATTAAATTATCAAAAGCAATATCTCAAATTTCATTTTGCGTTTCTATTGGATAAAACATCAGTAAACTGCTGCAATTATTAATGCTTTTATACCACGATGTTAATACAATCGTTGCGGTAACAAATGATCTTTGCGTGTTCCAAGCAAATGTTGAATTTGTCTGCCTGTCTCTTCTACTAAAACTCTTTACAAATTACTTCCGCTGACGAGAGAAATTTGTAATAGCGCTAAAATGGGAATGCGTGAGATTTTCAGGCTTCTAGACGAATTAAGCGTAGCGATTAGTATGAAGATTTGCGAATTGGGTATGGAAAAGGTGACGAATTGCGAATTAAAGGTTACGAACTATCCGTTCGTTTTACAATGTGCAACATATGAAATGTATTGGGGGAATAGAAAATGTGGCGAATTAACACGGTGGCGAATTATCCGGAAAACACTACAAAGGAACATAAATACAGTTTGATCTGAAGAGGACGAGTGGAACGACAGCGAGATGGAAGAGGAGGTACTGAGCGGCCGACCCAACATGAAAGTTTGGAAAATGTCAAATCATCGAAGAATTTCTTCAAATTGATGGTTGAATTATTTTTACAATCAAACACAATTTCCGGGTGTTTTAGGCGTCGCATGAAATTGATAGTAGCACCAATAGAATCGCGTTGATGTCCTCTTCCCTATTGTTAAACATTTTTGCCGTTATGAGGCAAACGTTCTTTCGCAACGTAAACACAAAAATGTCGAATTGGAGTGGATTAAGTGCTCCTTCGTCAGTATTTGCAGCGTTTACTAAAAGCTGTTATCATCTTAATGAAGAAATGGGCCCATGCGATTCCTTATTTACGTGTTTTTTAAAACTCGTTCTATTGAAATGAAAATCCTGCCTGTATGACACATTTCCTATGCTGTAAAACTAGAAACTCAGTCTGTACTTAAAAAGTTGCAAAACTAATAACCTATTTGCATTTTTGCCATTCCTCGATGAAAAATTTAAATTTATGAATCTGTAGATACGAATGATCCATTTAAATATTACAAGTTCTATTTCCTCTTTAAGGGAACAACTGCAGAGTCCTACGCGGTGACGATTTTCGTACATTAAACCGCACTGCAATAAATGAAATTTCACCGCACCGCAGGTGTGTGTCACCACTTTCATGGAGCCTTTCTATATAATTATATACAATATAATTATATATAATTATATTATATAATATATTTGGCTGATTTAATCAATTCTACCTTATTTTTAAAGTAAATCCGTCTTAAGATTCTATTGGGCATATATATTTGCAGTAGAAAATTATGCATAAAAATGTGCAGGCTTATTTCGATGTTGCACTATTCAACTATTCCATACTAGTGATGGGAAAAGGCAAAATATAATCCACACAATTCTATTTTATGATTAATTACATCACAAAATTGTATTCGAAGCGTCCGACGAAAACATAGCAGCAGTACAGCGTCAACTGCATCAGGTTTCAGTCTTTGTCGTTTTTCCTCTAGTATGCGACTAGTGCTGGAGAAAATTCTCTCGTTTACAGCTTCACTAGCTGGAATAAACAGTAGAAATGCCGCCAGTTTTGCGAGTTGTGAGAATTCTTTTGAATTACATTTCCACCGCTCGAGAATAACATCAATCTCATTGGATGGTACATTTTCATTAAAATGGTCAAGAATTGTTTTCGAGACTTTGGATTTGGGCTCACCTTTATTCACGGACATCTCTTTATCCACAATTTTCAATTTAAGAGTGACAAGCATCTTTCTAGCATGTTGTATGGTTCCCTCGCGATCAGTCTTCGATAGAAATCCGAGATGCTCTGTATGAGGATGAAGAAAAGGTGTGACGTAATGAAACTTTGACGAGTGATTTTTTTCTTTCAAACTGCAACTCAATCTTGATTTAAGTGACCATTTTAGTATCATAGTGTAGCTCAAAAGGAGTAATCTAAGGACAAAAAGAGTACTACTCTTTCTACTCGTAGCTGCGGATGTTTGAAGTGTAGTGTATACATTCAAAGCCACTAAGCTGCAGATTATTTACATGTTACTCCTTGAAATGAGTTGCTAATCTTAATTATCACCGCACCTCACCCAGTCAATGTTGCAACGCTACCGAACCGCACCGCGCAGGACTCTAAGCACAAGTAGGCAACTGATTAAATTAATGAATTAATCAGGAAGTCAAGAAATTATGTAATTTGTTAAATTCAAAATTGTCATTCCACGATTTTATTTTTCATCGCAGAATAACGATGCCTGTGCAACATAGTGTGTGACAATACCACTATGAATCTTTCGAAACTAACTATTTTGGACTGTGGTCGTGGAAACTAGTAGTGAAGATGAGTAGAGCCCCATAAGTAATTCCAATGTAAATTTCAAAGCGAAACCTAAGGATTTCTGCAACAAACAAAAGATATTATGACCAAAGAGAATTCCGTCGCTTTTTCATGAAACATTTCAGTGCGGTATTCAATAATACCTATTACAAATTAATTGAGTAGTAATTATATTTTGAAAGAGACAGATTCGGCCTCATTCCCTGCAGAACCTTGGTCTTGTGGCATGGCTACATTCTTCGATCGTACATTCACATTCACCCGGTTGTAACAAGCATTCACTGGACTCAATGACTGGATTTATTGTGTAATCGCCTAGTATCCCTGACATTTTCATGACTAATATCTCAGGGAATCACCGATGCTGAATGTCGAATGGCAGCTTTGCAGTTATTAGGAGATTCCCCGTTACGAGTTTTACTATTTTATTTGCCCTGTGTTGTCACAATTTCTCCCTGACAGTATCCAATCACAATTGTTATGCATCGAGTGTCACAAAATTGAGTCGCTTATGTAAACTTTCCTACCTAACAAACATTAACTTATAAAGCTGAGCTCTTACGGCAGCGCGTCTCACTAGCGCACTCCAATGTCAGCAGTATACAGAGGCGTTTTCTACCTTGCAATCACAGCTTGCCTGTTCATTGCGTCATCAGTTCTCTATAATCACTTTCACGATCAACCGCCTCTTCAGACACGGGTCTGTGTTACAAGTGCATCAGGCTGTCCGACATGTGGACATCCTTTTCCTGCAATCGCACTAGACCACAGAGAGAGAAAAGTAAATTATGTTCATCAATCATGGAAGACAAGAAAACTTCCGATGCGTTTCTTCAAGTGGTCAAAAACTTGGAAAAAGTGTTTTCCAAATGCCCAACATATTCTATGGACAGATTATGATAATCGTCAGTTTATAGTGCAGAACTATCCGTGGTTTCTGAAACGCTACGACTCCTTACCGTCGAATATCTACCGAGCTGATGCTGTCAGATATCTTTACCTCTTCCATTATGGTGGCATTTATACAGATTTAGACAATGAGTGTCTCCGACCTTTCGACGATCTATTGCTGAACCACACAGTTGTGCTAGGATCTATGTCCGGCTCAAAAAACATCGATGAAGGATATGTTCAAAATTCATTCATGTATTCTGCCCCACGACATCCATTCTGGTTGGAATTAGTTTTGCAAATCATCAATACTAAGAATGAGGGATTGCCACCGGAGGATCTTACAGGACCAGGGTAAGAAGCGCTTTATCCAGTTCTGCTTCGCTCTTTCTGTGGGTTGGGGATCCCTTCTCAACTAAATAATAAACTACGTGAAAAACACGTAGAATTTTTACACTTTCCTGATTTTAGTTGTAGCTCCAGTTTTCTCAAATTTTTCACCAAGTTGCGTTGCTAATCAATTTCTAGGTTTTGTGTCAATTTTCTTTAAGATGTCTAGCTATCAGAAGGCTACATGATTGCTGTGTTTTTCCGTTTTCATCTTCTATCTATAATTCATGTCTCATAGACTCAGTCATTTCAAAATTTTGGTGTTGACGAAAAGTCGTATTTTTTCCACACAAAAAATGTGTTCTTCCTGCTCATAAGCAAAATATGTTTCAGGATATAGAAATGGTATTTGAGCGTTATTCAAAACACAATTTTCCCTTGTCAAAATGGTCTTTTTGCCAAAATGGTCCTGACATTTGGTCTTGATAAAGCTGTTCTAACGAAAGCTTCAAAATGAAATTCAAATGACAGGAAGTTGTTTGGCAGCAACAAAAACCTTTGCTTTTCTAGCAGCTTTATCCATAAAATCAATAGGCTTTGACAGTTTGGAAGCATGCCTCCATGACACTTTTGTCTAAAACTTTAACAACTATAGATAGGTTTTGCATGTTGCTAGGCACCTTTCTGTTCATTCAATCTTATTCCCAGGCTTTCCCTGGGACAGTTTTATCAAGACCATGTTGCTCGAGGATCATTTAGACTTGATGCACTCAAAACAAGGTAGTTTTCTAAGCTTATGTGATCTTTCTTATTCAGGCCGAATGAATAAGGCTTTATTTTAACTTTATATTTGAAAAATGATTGCAGCTGAAGGAAGCTTTCGCGTATAACTCCGGGTGACTTGGGTGGAGGCGCGTGTAGGTTTTCACGAAGGTCACCTCCCTACTGAAATAGTGGCGCCGATAGAGACATCAATTGACATGTTGGTGAAGCACTCCTGTATTTCAGTAGCACCCGTGACCACAAAGAATTATTGAGAAATTGTCACTTCGTGACGACACTTTATGTAATGTAAGATTTTCATACCCAAAACCAAATCCAAATTATTTATATAATCCTGCGCATGCAAAGGGAAGCCGTGTTGAATATTCATAAGTTTCTGAATAACCTTGAATCTATCTAGACAATTGAATAAGACATCGATTTATTGCATGACGGATGCATCTTTCCCTAAAACCTGTCGCTTAGTTCGTTCTGTCTTAAGGACGAGGTAAAGATGATGCTGGGTTGAGGACAAGTGAAGCGAGTAAAAGATGAACTCCTAATCAATAGAAGCGAACGAGTAATCCTACATGTCCGATAATTTCAACATTTCCACATTAGGTATATATATATCAGTGATTATTAGGAGGAATCACTGCTTTCAGATTCTATGAAAATGAAATATCTTGAAATGTTCTCTAGTAGTATGTCCGGTCGCATTCGGTTGAGTTGGAATGATTGAGACGCACTCACTCCGCGGTGGTCATGTCTATTTGGAAATGTGACGTAGTAGCAAATGTTGAGACATCCTTTCTATCCATACTTAATTAGGCATTAATCTATACATGCCGAGACCCCGAAAGGAAACAATTCAAGAGGTGAAAACAAAATCTGACTAAACCTCCAGACATCTACAATTAATGAAATAATTCAAATCTTGTTCTCAGAGCTCGGGTTCAAAAATTTAATTAAGCATGCTGAGAATTAATGTGTGATTATTTGTTGGAATTTTGAAAGACATAAAACTGAACGTTTTTACATGCAGGGTATTTATGAACTTTCAGATACTTGAAATTTGCCGAAATATTTATTTGTTTCAGGTGAAGCGAATCGACTACGGCTGTTATATTTAATTGTGAGATTTCAGCAGCTCAATTTCCACTATAGCGCCAGTTGGTGTAATACTCGTTTAATAGTGGAATATTTTTTGAAAGAAATAAGAATTATACTTTTCCTAACGTTTCGCTCATAGTCTATTGAGCATTCTCAAGGGTACAGACAAAAATTAACGACTGGATTACTTATATGCGTGAATTGATTACAAAATTTGAAAATCATAGAGTGGAAACTAAGCTAAAGGCACGAAACTAAATCTTACATGTCCTAGCTTTATGTCTTTCGTTCTTATTTCTTTCAAAAATTGCTTCCCAAAATTGTTTCATCAAAGGTGGAATAGAACACTAATAAATCACATGGATTCGTAATGTGAATTCGATGATTGCAATTGATGAATGAAAGTTTAGCAATTTTGTAATTCAGTATATTATCTACAGAACCTTAAAGGATTTTTCTTGAAAATTCAATGGGCACTTTTGAAATTATACGACTGCTGCAAACTCACAACTGCTGGCTGTCAACATAGGTGAGATGATAACGCATGAACCTAATGATGACCTTACTTAGGTTGACATACATCGCTGATAAAATACATAACAATCAGGGAAGCGGACTCGGTCGATTTTTTGGACCTTGTCTGAGTCCGGCTTGTACCCACCGAGTCCGGGTCCGATATGGAACCACTAATTTAGAATTATGCATTGTCCTTCTATCTTAGCAGACTCGCAAGCTTTTACCTTACAAAGCATGAATATTTTTCATGCCAGTGACGTTTAATAACCACGAGTATATCCTTGTTTTTTTAGCTCTATGGACGATTATGTGCTGCACTGAGTCACTTTTTTTAATTTTCCCTTGTTATCAGAGAGGTGTGTCGTTTATTAAAAGTTGACATCTCAGCTTTCGGCGCTTTTTAGAGGGAATACGGTTCTTGCTAAGAATTAAATTAACGGATTTCGAATGATAGTTTCCAGTTCACAGTGAGTCCTATATATTTTCATCTGTAACATTCATGCATCTAGATAGGGAATTATCCAGAAAGGAAGGATTCGAGAGTTACTTACTGTACACTCATTTATGATTTCTTGTGCATCTCTATGCTACATCAAAAGGGGCATCGATCTGATTTCATTATGTCAGGAATTCCAGATGTATTATTGACCTTATATGCGATGTTGTTCGAAAATTTTCTCTTATTAGATGACCAAGAAGAGAAATTCAAAGTGCCTAAAACAGAGGAAGAAACCAAAATGCGCACAGCGATTATTTTAGATACTAAAACATTTCTCAACCAGCGTTTGAATGAGGACAGCGACACAATACTGAAATCATTTTGGTGAATGTATCAAGCTACGAATCCAAGAGAATTGATTGCAGCAACATTCTGAGAAAGACATGTCTTCTTTCGCTGAAAGTGTTTGTGAACAGAGGGAGGCATAAGGAGGAACCACCATCGGCATCTTTGATATTTCTAGTTTTATCCTAAATACAAAATATTAAAGAAAGTGCCTGTTGCAGCTTTTGTCATAACGCACGGCCGCACGGTATAGCTACAAAAAGAGTCCTATTCGCGTCCCATTTTTATAAAATTCGTTTGAATAATCTCCTCAGAATGGAACCGACGCTATGACTAATTGTCTGATAATTGCCATGAACGGCGTTGACACTGTGGTGGCGTTGCTTGCAGAGTCCATTATCAGTGACTTGCAAGTGTATAGACCCGAGATAGTAGTGTGTGTGATACTTTTCGTGATAGTGCGTCTTCCACAAAGTTGGACCTTGGGAATGTGATGCAAAACGTGGGTCTGCTGCACTATTAATGCTGCATATAGGAGCTCCACAATTCAAGTTTTTTATTAAAATTGATATTTTGATTTGAATGTTAGGAGAACCACATGATAGGAGCACAAAGTTCTGATTTTTTTATCAAAATCCCACTCAATTCACAGAAAATTTCAAAAATGAAATGCTTGTGATGATTGGATGTTGAATTTTGGGTTTGATAATGCCGCGCATTAAAAGTTCGCATAGATTGTATTTGTATTTGCTGTACGCTTACAGGTATTTTGCTGCATTTGTACATATTAAATTTTTATATATTTCATATAGTTTCACCCTCAAACTTTCTGCGATAGCCGACATTTATCAAAAAATGAATTCATTCCAATTTCGTATTCTTAATATGTTCAACCATGCACTAGCTACGCAACTCCCATATATTGAGTCTGTTTGTATTTCTAAATTATAAAATGAAAACAATTGTTGAGTTATGAGCAATGTGTAATTCAATCATAATTAATCAAAAATCTTCAATTAGTCTATATCAGTGTAGGATAAATTAAAGGAATGCTTTATAACGTGATGTATGTACTTAGGCTACTAATTACAGTTCTTGCAATAAAAATCGTTTCACACTGATACAACCCTTCTCATGGGCCCAATAGGAATTTTGACCCATAGAAGAATCTTCATGTCAGCACAAAGTACAAAGAATGCACTTTATATACTTGATTCTACTCTTTTTATTGAAACTTAGTTTTGGGTTTTGGCTTTAGTTTTGGGTTTTGAACCAAGTTTTTGCCCAACACTTGTATTGGGTATACCCAATGCAAGTTTTTCCACAGCCTTGTCTTTCAGCTTCTAACTTAACTGCATTTCATAATGATTTTTGCTGGCATATATGATTAATGCAGGGTGGTATATGAAACCCTGTTTAAACAGATGTATAAACATAGGTGAATCTGTTATAGAAAACCAGTTTGGATTCCGAGATGAGTGAGTGTGTTGTATTAAGGTCATTAAGGTCATTCATTTGAACATAGGTCATCAATCAGCGACTTGCTGCAACATTTAATAACGCGGTCATCAATGAAACTAAAAGATGACGAAATATTCGATGACGTCATACAATGACAACGTCCGAGAAAGTTTCACCAAGGACAATAGCGTCCGATATCATTGTCAGTTTGACGACACAATGCACCATCCACGACATGACGATTGCTGTCGCAGATTTCTCCCTTCATAAAATGAGACGCGTTGGACGTCTACGAAGGTGATGGCTCCGTCGAGGAGCAGGAGTTGTCGGAGAAGCAGCATCTTGAGACGAACTCGCAGAAATCTGAGGCATACTCGAAGAATCAGCTGGTTGAGCCACACTCGTAGAAACTGGAGACACACTCGGAGAAACAGTAGCCGGAGCCCGAGCCGTGTTCTGTGTAGTGTCCGTGTTCTGCGTGTGGTCGAGTGCTATGTGTGGATGAAGTGATCTATTTCTTGTATAAAGGTCAATAGAGGATATAATGTGTAACTGATCTACATGCCTTCTATGTACCGTACCATCAGATCTGTCCAACACAATACATTCGTTCACCTATCTGCTTAAGTAGTAAACCTTCACTAGGTCTGTTATCGTTACCACGAAAAAATATAACTTCAGTAGTGTCCAGATTAACAGATGTTCGTTAGGTTCTACCTTTAAATAACATAGCAGGACTCTTTCCTGTAGTTGCGTGTCTAGCGTTTCTGTATTGTATTAGAAAAGCGTCTATGCAAGATAATAAGTCGGGGTAAGTGGCAAGTTCGGCGACTCGGATTGCCGTTTTCAAACTGCGAACAAAATTTTCGGCGAGGCCGTTGCTTTGGGGGTGTCTTGGAGCCGTAAAAATAGGTTGGTAGCCAACTGACTTCAACCAAGTCTGTAATTCTGTAGCGGCGAAAGGAGTACCGTTATCGGTGACTAAGACTTGCGGGACACCATCTCTACTGAAACTTCGCTGGAGTGCTTCCTTAGTGAAAGCAGCCGTTGCGTGTGATGTTAAGTAAACTTCTGGGAACTTAGAGTAGGCGTCTTCAAGTCGAATTTTGGAGAAGAACTTAACTGGCCTGGATGCCGGACATCATGTCTTCAACATCTAACGTCGTAGTTGCCATCTGCTGAATGTGTGGGTTAACGGTGACGCGGTAGTCGCCGCAAATACGTGGGGTACCGTTGCTCTTTAGTGGCGTGACAATTGGCGTAGCCCAAGTACTGCTTTTAACAGGTGACAAAATTCCCTCGGACACCAAATCTTTTAGTCCTTGCTCGACTGCGGGTCGTAAACCAAAAGGCATAGGCCTGGCTTTGAAAAACTTTGGTGTTGACGATGCCTCAATGTCTACCGGAGGAATTTTCATCCCACCTTCGTTCAGACTGCAGCGATGAATACGCAAAGCTAGTAACGGTGGCATAGTAATCGATGCGGTGGTCGATGTTGTAACTGGTGCTACGTCGATCGTAGTTGTCGTATTGTACACATTGATTGGTACCTTCAAAGCTCTTAATGCGTCAAGACCCAAAATCGATGGACCGTAGGAAGTCACGATGAGAGTTACTGGAATCGGTTGAATATTGTTAGCGTCGGTAACTTGCGCGTGCACCTCTCCACATACTGCTAAGTCATGTCCGGAGACACCTCGTATGTTAGCAGTGGAATGTCTGATCTGGTCGCTTAGGCGAAGCCGTTGTACCGCAGAGCTCGGCAAAAAACTGACAGGACTGCCTGTGTCGACGATAAACTTATGCGTTCTGCCTGGAGTCAACTGGATGTCGTGATACAGATGCTCGCCGTCGATGGTAAGAGCCAAGAAGTGTTTGCGATCATCCCACTCGTAAGTCGACCCAGTCTCAGGTTGTACAGTAACTGTGTTAGCTTGACGCGTACGCTGTTGTGTAGGTTGGCTACGGCAAACTTTGGCAATGTGGCCTGTGCGTTGGCATTTGTAGCACTTAGCTGACCTGAACTTGCACGTTTTTCTCTCATGCTGCCCTCCACAGGACCAGTCGACTGTTGCTGACGTATAGCTACTGGTTTCGACTGTGGCTTAGGTTGAAAAGTGTTAGCCGGAAGTGGCTTCTTTGTAAACACTAGACTTGGGTGCAGAGTAACGTCGTTGTGCGTTCCTGTTGTACAGCACCTCATGCCTTACTGCCTTGTTTACATTGTCCCACGTCTCTTATCATCTGCCTGGCAACATCGAATGTCAGCTTACCGTGGGCTAGTAGCTTCTTTTGAAAGTCGTTATCGTTTATGCCTGCAACGATACGATCCCTTATTTGTGTATTCAGCTCGACGCCGAAGTTGCATCTAGCAGCTTGCTTCTGTAGTCGTAGCAAAAAGTTGCGACACGACTCCTCTGGACGACGCATCAGGTTGTGGAACTGTGCGCGTTCGGTTGCCTCGAAGTGCGTTGGGCAAATGTGGCTCTCAAGTATTGCTTGTAGTTCTTTAACCGTCTTGGTATCAGGCTTAGTGGGAACGGTTAAGCCTTTTAGTAGACTGTAAGCGCGTCTGCCGATAAGGGTCAGATAGTAGTCAACGTCGTTGGCCGTTGTAATCTTAGAGTTTATCTTGCAGTAGTGACTAAAACGTTCGTGCCATTCGACTACTTGTACAGGGTCGTCTATGTCCAGTTCTTCTAAGCGGCCCTCCATTAGTAAGGATTACGCGAACAAGGTACGTAATCGGTCCTATTAACGTTAATTAAACGTTGTGTAACCGTCCTTATCGTCACGTACAGTAGGCCGATAGATTACGTAAACAGTACGTAATCTGCAACACGTTCTATGACGTCCAAACTTAGCCTTAACGTAGCTTTAGTAAGCCCTCACATGTAATGATTGTGATGTTAATAATACGTGTTTTACTTACGGTGATAGGGGTGTGCAAGTGTGTAATAGTGAACTGCCGACTAAGAAAGACCTGCAGTGAATGTTCACGATGGTACCGGGTAAGGTAACCAATCGTCGTATGTATTAGCTTTAGTTTGGGCTCGAAGAGGCACTTTTCAGGGCCAGCAGGAACAGCAGATCGGCTAGTAGATGCAGCAGCACCTCTCGGGGCTAGTAGAATGGCTTGTAGATGCAGCAGCGCTTCTCGGGGCCAATAGAATGGCTTGTAGATGCAGCAGTGCTTCTCGGGGCCAGTAGAATGGCTTGTAGATGCAGCAGTGGACACGAAGAAGTCCTTTAAAGCAATCGTAGAAGCCTTGTAGATCGTGACGCCAAATTGTTATAGAAAACCAGTTTGGATTCCGAGATGAGTGAGTGTGTTGTATTAAGGTAAAGACAATGTTTATATACAAATCAGAGACAATCAATTATTCATTTGAACATAGGTCATCAATCAGCGACTTGCTGCAACATTTAATAACGCGGTCATCAATGAAACTAAAAGATGACGAAATATTCGATGATGTCATACAATGACAACGTCCGAGAAAGTTTCACCAAGGACAATAACGTCCGATAGCATTGTCAGTTTGACGACACAATGCACCATCCACGACATGACGATTGCTGTCGCAGATTCCCACCGGTATAAACAGGTCACATTATTTTAATATCACTGAATTTTGTATGATTTTACACAAGTTTTACTAGCCCAGATCGACTGGCAATACGTCCGAGACATACTTGCACACACGGAAGGACGCATCAAGACAGCTTTCTGATGAAATGTTAAATTTGCATGTTGCCCTACAGCGAATGAGGCTGTTAAGCGCAAATTCAGTTCGGCGTCACTGAGCCAAACTACATTTAAGAAACACGAGTACACAGACTGTAGAAGTTGCTTCCTCGTCTCATGATGATAAGGAGGAATTTTCTATCATGATGTTTGCTATGTATAGCAAAGTGTGGCAATTCAGTGGATGAAATTGTTTCGGATAAATTGTTGCTAGTACATCTTGTACTTGCATGCAGTGATCAACTACGTTGTGAGTCAAAACACTACTCAATTATCTCTTCGTGTAAGTGTAAGATATCACTATTGTCAGAGAAAGTGCTAGAATTGCTCTTCAACAAATTCTGTTGGCGAAATAACATTTAGTAAAAAGTAATAAAAAAATGCTGCCTGAAGTTTCGTGTCACAGACACATTCATGGGACTCGGGTGTAATGAGCATCACTATGGTTTTGAACATATAATTGCTACTGCCTTTTTTATAGATATGATAGATAAGAGTAGCAACAGTATGCATGCAAATTTGATAGAAAAAAGGAGCTGAAGTTATGGGAAAGATGCGGCTGCAAAATCGCTGCGCCGTCTTTAAAACGAATGCGGTGGCGTACAACCTGGTAAAGTCATGGAATTTCAGAAAATTTCTGAAAATTTGATCCTCAGTGTTATGCAGCTTATTCCTGCTGCTAAGTGCGCGCACTGCATGCAACAATCAAGCACGCAATACAAAAATAATAGAATTCTTCGTTTGTAGCTATTCCGTGGAGTATTAATTATTCTCTTCGTCTATGTGTGACTTATTTCGACTTTCAAATCAGACTATGGGATGGACATGATAGCATCTAAGTTTAATGCATTCATTTCTTATTCCTTTCCTAAAAGTCATCGACGCTGCTTCGGGCTCCCGCTTCATTAAAAAATGTGTTTTCATGTATTAATGGACAAACTAGATGGCAATAATTATCTGGAAAAATATAACTGGTTATTGTGACAAAAGTTGAGTGAATAGCTCTATAGTCGTTGGTATCCGAGCTTCTGCTTTGGCATTTCACTAAGTTTCTCCGACAACTTCACTAGCTGATCAGTGATAATCAGACTTGTGTCAATTGCTCATGAAATGTAATTGATAACAATTACTGATTACACTTCTATAAATGTATGCATCTAAGTATGGAAGCGCGTCATCGACAAGGTTATTTGAACTGCGTGCTCTATGAACATTTAACAACTGATTGTGAAGTAATTGAAATTACGTCTCAATTACATCCATGGCTAAAAATGTAATTGATTATAATTTCTTATTACAATTGCAACACAAGTCTGGTAATAAAATGAATTCCTTTTTGTTTCGCCTAATGAAGACTTTACCTGACAGACTTTCCTCAGTTGCTTTTTAAAGACATCAGTGGACATGTTTCATTCTGATCCAAGAATGAATTACACGTATATATCTACTGCTGCTTTTGAATCTAAAGCATTCCTTTCTCAACTAAATCAAAGTTTCATTCTTATTAAACTATTATTCTAGTGAGCTGCAAAATTTTAGTACGCATCCTACGTTTTTGAGAAATTGAGGTCTGAACAAGTTCCTTTTAAAATCTCACTGCCAAACTTGTTGGTAAATTCAGTTACCGTATATACTCGCCTATAGGTCGATCCGACTATAAGTCAACCACCGACTTTGCCGCCTAAAAATGCTGGTATATTTCAATAGGCCCGCCTATAAGACGAGATGAAAAGGTGACATTTTTGTAGAGTCAAGTTCGTCAGTAGTAGGTTTGATTACAAATTAAATACAATTTAAAAACCATTCTAATTACCCGGTATGCCTACCGGTATGGCAAAATATTGAAACAAAAAGAACGATCACGCTGTTAGCAAAGTCCATAATAACGAAAGCACAATTCAGTCATGCCAGTCGACATCGTCTGGGAGCAGATCGTCGTAGAATGCTCGTTGTCGCTTCGGCATGATTGTGTCTGAGCTAAGTACGAGGTGTATACGAGTACGAGGTGTACTAGTATGAGGAGCAGCCGATGAATATGAATAGCGATGTATTGAGGATTGCGCGCGCACCGGTAATTGCGGTAACAGAAGAAAAATGTTGTAAATTTAATGGGACCCGCCTATAAATCGAGACCCCTACTTTTGGAATGAATTTTGGGTAAAAAAACTCGACTTATAGGCGAGTATATACGGCACTTGTATTTCGTACCGCTACATGACTTCGTAATGCATTTCTATATTTACATAAGTCAGTTCCCTTCAGCTTGTTCGATTAATCATAATATCAGTGAGATACTAGATTGAGTATATAAATCATTCATTTCATCTGCATTCTGAACTCTCAGATTGTTTTGTGTCTTCTCGTGTTGTCAATGTGCATGAGCTTGCGATAGATTGTAAATGACTCATCGCAAGCGTTGGAGACAAAATTACTTGCATCTCTGGACGAGATAATCTTTAAAATGCCCGACGACTTCTCAAGTACTCAAAAATCAGAAAAGTTGCTTTATTCATGTATATGTAAAAACATTACAATTCTCAAGAAACACCACTGTCTGAGTTCTCTGCGGGTAGGAATCATTGATTTGTGGTACCAATTATCTATACTAAAAGTCAGCTTACAGGGTCTTACAAAAGTCTTACTCGGGTTTCAAATTGAGATTTCTCTGTAAGTATTTGCACTACAAACTCAATTTTTCGTTTATACTGTAGAGGAAGAACCAGAATTTCCAAAGAGACTTGCATTTTTACAATGTATGCTGGAAGTGAGCTCCGTTAACTTCATTACAAACTTCATTAACTCTTATTGAAAGTTTTCAAAAGTCTTGTTGATCGTGACTTTCGTCACGGACTGGACTGCTTCTGCAATCTTCACTCGCAGTTCTTCGTTGTCTGTTGGCCTATTCTTGTACACCATTTCCTTGATATGACCCCACAAAAAATAATCAAGAGGCGTCAAATCTGGGCTCCTAGCTGGCCAGTGGATGGGACCGTTCCTGCCAATCCATCGATTAGGGAATTGGATGTTGAGAAATTCTCTCAGATTCAGACCCCAATGAGGAGGAGCGCCATCTTGTTGGAAGACTATCGTGGAAAATCTTCGTAGTCTCTTCAGTTCAGGAATGAAATAATCCCTCAGCATCTCGAGATAGGAGTCTTTCGTCACCGTTGTTTCAAAGAAGTAAGGTCCGATGATCCGGTCGCAAAACATGGCCGCCCAGACCACCAAGCCTTTCGACTTTAGAGGAATCTCGTCACATAAATGTGGATTCTCATAGTCCCAAATCACACAGTTGTGACTGTTAATTTTGCCATTCAGATGAAAGATGGCCTCGTCAGAAAAACATAGCTTGTGGATGAAGCTGGGATCATCACATAGCCGGCTAATTTCTTCACAAAACTGAAGCCTTGGTTTATAGTCGTCTGGCAACAGTTCATGAACACGGGAAATGTGAAATGATTTCATGCCAATTGTTCGCTTCAGAGTACGTCGAACAGTCTCGCGTGGCATGTCAAGCTGATTGGCTGCATCCCGCACCGACGATCTTGGATTGTTCTCAAACTCCTCTTTCACACGTAAAACATCATCCTTATCAAGGGATGGGCGACCACTTCGCTCAGCATCTCGGACAGAACCCGTCTCAGTAAATTTCTTAAACACAAGTCGGAATGTGCTTTCAGAAGGTGGCTTTGATGTGAAATTTCTTTGCCACTCCCGTCGGGCGGTAGTTACGGACTCATGCTTAGCCATAAGCAACACAACGTTGATCCGATCTTGCACAGATAACATCACTGGTTTCTACGATAGAAAAGTGAATATCAGCAGCTATTAAGTACTAAACGGTTTCCGAAATCAGTCTTTTCACAGATATCTATGCCTATGCTTCAATTCAACGACATTTTGACGTCATGCATAACTATTGAGATAATGTAGAAGTTCGATAATTATCATAAGTACCAATCACACATTAATGGAAATGGATAGCTTAGCATTCTTCTTTGTTGTCCTTCTTCATTATGCCTTCGTATTAACTTTCCGCTATTATTTCAATGGACGCATGTGCATTAAGTCTTGTTCACACTTAGCAGGTCACTTGATCAATCAAATTTAATGATGAAGTATTAGCATGTGGTTGTAGTCAATGAGAAACAAATCGTAAGCGGACAATGTTTCATACCATTTGATAAATTGGTTGACCTCCATAAAATGAATGAGCAAGTAGTTCGACCTCCAACTTGATTTTTTTCACAAATTGCGATATGTTACTAAAATTCTGGTTCTTCCTCTACAGTATAAACGAAAAATTAAGGTTGTAGTGCAAATACTTACTGAGAAATCTTGACTTGAAACCCGATTAAGACTTTTGAGTCACCCTGTATATCCATTTTACAGTAGGTATGAAGTGTCATATTAGTGATCCTTTTTTTGCGGAAATTTTATTCCTTAACGTTTGTTGAATTCATGACTAAATCAATTCCGAAAATTTGAGCGATAACTTTGAAAAGTGAAAGTGTTAGTGTTCGTTACATCAATGGCAGAAGACGAAATGAAATGCGTCAGTTATTGATTTTGTTCTTATTTGTCTTTCCAAAAATAGTTTACTACTTTTATGATGACCCCAGAAGTACTCTCCATCATCAGTCAGTGAGCTGATTTCTATAAATTTTCATATACGTAGTCTATTCTATCATTACTGCAACTCTGTATTTTACACGACGTGATCATTATGTGCACACGTATTGAGAAAATGCAACTTAATCATGCGACCATCTGATAAGCTGTCAGTAGTTTAGTTTGTGGACTATGCTTTGAAGATAACTTTATCATTCGAACTTATATGTCTCCGTATGTATTTTGATGCTTGTATCATCACGTATGTATGGAATGCCGTGCTAACTGACATCGCAAATAGATGTCATTGTTTATTCTACCTTTTTAATTGATTGATGCTATATGAAAATGTGGCAACCGCACCAAATGGGTATAAAGCTGTTGACTTGTTACAAATCCACTTGCGAGGCAATATCATAGAAATTGCAGTTATCATCGTATAAAATTCCCTTTCTTTCTGCAATGTATGGTGACAGCATCAACTTCTAAGACATGTTGTGCTATCTGAAAATATAACAGTAAGGACAATCTCCTGCGGAATCAGTGTGCTGTGCACATATACGTAGAAATATAGGTAGACTACTTATGGGTCATCTCCACACCCATATTTTCAAATTTGTCTAAAATCCGCAAAATTTGATCAATCCTCACAAAATTTCAGCTACATGTAGTTTGATATATTTTCTACTCACATACAAAAAAATTCAAATCTGACAAGTACGTTTTGAATTAGAGACAATAGCGTGAAGTGTAGCAATTAGATTGTTCAATATCCAATTCAAAATTGTCACGGGCCGCGCCGTGTGCCTGAGGTCAACTGGCCGGGTCAAGTTTGGGCCTCAAAAGTAGACCGGTTCAAGCTCTGATTGACAAATTCTAGGGATTGTCCGAATATGTGCTATTCACAGCAGAAGCAATAGAAGTCAGACATCCAACCATTTGGTCATGTCGAAAAAGATGATGATGTTTTAGCTTGCAACACATGCTATACCATGATTTGCAGGTGTTCAACGTTGTAAACGTGTGTGTAAGTGTGCATGTACATGCTCGCCAACTAATGGATTAGCGCCATGATAAGTTCTAACCGCACATGGTGGGCATGCCCTGATAATATTGCTTTTTATTCCTTGACAGAAATTTCATCCGATGATTTACTTTACTGCATCTCCTGAGCTTTTTGGAAAAAAGTTCGTTTGACAATTGCGTAGTCGATCTGGGAGGAGCTGCTCGAAATTAGGGAGATTGTAAAGATGGGAGAGATTCATGACGAAATCGAAGATAGGCGAGCGCATTTCCTAATTCTGTAGGTTTATCAATCACGATTATGTAATCGGTGTGGCTTTGGAAGGTTACACTGGAGCTCCCTGGATAAGTTTGAGCTAATAATTATACAGTGATTGATAATTGCATTGTTGTTTGCACTTACATGACCTTTCTGGTTTTTGCACGAAACAATCGAATCAAGGTCAAAAGTCGCTGACCTGATCTACTAAAATAGTGCGATGAAAACAACACAATCCCTTAAGACAAAGCCTAAATCATAGAACATTCAAAATACACAATATGGCTGTCGATCACTTAAGTTAGAAAATATCATCGATGGCATACTATTGACTGGGTGCGTTTTCAGTCTTTATATCTATTTTTACAATTAGAAATTTGTCAAACGATATTAATCAAAACAGTATTTTTATCTATTGACTGTATTTAGTAAAGAGTATGCATTGCGGGTTATTCTTGGCTGATGCAAAAGCAAACTTAAATTCATAATTCTTGCCAATCATATTATAGGTCAACTCAGAAAAACAAGCATGAAGGTTTGAATGTGCGGCTACAACCGCGGTTAACGGTCGGTTGCGACTAAAAGTACCAAGATAACGGTTAACGGGCCGAGCGATTACGGATAGTCATGGTTCAGTTTTTGCGAGTAGCAATCATCAGCATGTATTGACGCGTACTTTATAAAAGATAGCTACGATTATTATGATTAGCTTTTGCCGTGATTGAAGAGTTAATCAAATGAAGGAAAGATATAAAAGATATAACTTGAAGTATACCATAAGCCAATGGGACATGCGCCTATACACCAATATGATGCGTATTTATAGCCTACAACTACATGTGTATATGACAAACTGTGTCAACCACGAAATTTAGAAGAATAGGGTAGGCCAAACTGTCCCAGGCCTATTGAACTGCTGACAGTGATCATTTTGTCGATCAATGAAGATTGTGATGAAGATGTCCATTGTGTAAGTTGTAGTCTACCAGCAGCAGATTACTGATTTAGGGCATTAATTCTTAGAACCCATGCATTCATACAATTAACAGTCGGATACTGGTCGGATATACATGTGTTTCTGCGGTTAACGAACGGTTGCGGTTGGAAATCTCACAGGTGCGGTTGATTGCGGTTAAAAATCCCACGATTACGGTTATTAATGGCTAAAATTCCCGCGGTTAAGGTTGGTTACGACTAAAAATCCCACGACTACATTTGATTGCGTTTAAAAATCCCACGGTTGCGATGAAAGATCTCTCGGTCACGGTTACGGAAGCTTTACCTCACGGTCGGTTACGGGTAAGAAAAAATTGATCACTTACGTGATTGTGAAAATGATTGCTATACTCGTAGAAATCTTCTATTCTTCTGATTTTCTAAGTACCGTAGATCATGGTCCTGGGCATGACCTTAAACTGCGTCCACTATGTAAGTCTCTCTATTTACTCTGTTGAGCTATGATTGATTTCAAATTATATGTCGCTGTGTTATCAACCCTGAAGATGGGATGCGGATTCGTCCCGAAATATATAGGTAGAAATGCATTTTCAAATACTTTTTAAAGTGATTTTAGTCAATCGGCAAGGTTTGGTTGACGAGTGCAGAGTACTTTCAGAACTGTTCACTTAATAGCCCCTTCAACCCATTTTTCTCATAGAAAAGGGCGTTTTCGTTTAGCAGACACAAAAAACACGTGCCATTTGTCTCTTTTTTGGCATTTTTCCAACCGCCCACGCGCCCGTCTCGTGCGCCTTCTCGTCCCCCCCCCACGAGTCCTCGTAAGTCCTTTCGCTTGTCTCCTCGAGTCCTAATGAGCTTTCTCACTCGTCTCCTCGATTCTTCTCTCTTATTTCCCCGATTACGCATTTTGATTGAACACGTTTTGAGGTTCTTGGGAATGCTCTGACTAGAGTTATAGTTGAGTTTCTTGCATCCATGCACGGAATGTCTGGTCCACATCCACCATGTCCCCGCGAATGACTGCAGTGTTGCAACACAGGATGTGCTCGGGCGTTTGGGACTTTCCACAGAAACAGCGATCGTTTTAGGAAAGCCCGATGTTCATGAAATAGAATTATTCCAGATAATAGGTGATATCACATGTCGCGATTCTAATTAATGCGGGATAATCTGGTTTCCTGAAGTTCGACAGGTATATTAAAAGTAATCGGGGTAAAATCACAGATACTAAGTTATCGTGAATTCATGGCTTTACAATAAGACTTTACCTAATTCATGTGATGGGACTCATCTATTTCCTGTTAGGGTTGAACAACAATTACGCGCATTATCACTGAGGCTTAAGAAAAATCAACAGCGCCGACCGGATCCCCTTTTGTCCTAAACAAAAGCTTAACACGTCAAGTGTGAAGAATTTTTGCTATCGCCATGTCTCTCCTTGTAGCTTGTGATATTTTTTATTATGAAACTTCTCTTCTTTTTTTTCAGGGCTCTGGTCAAAGCAATCATAAGCTACAGAAAGCGTTTGAACACAAACCGTGATATTGTGATTTATCCTCCTCAATACTTTAATCCATTCAGCTGGAAAAAGAATAAAGTGAAAGCGTGCAAGCATTTCAACCTTATGAGTGATAAAGACTTGGTCGCTTGTCGAAACGCTTTCCTCAATACAAGCTACGTTGTGCAGTATCATACACATACATGGGGTGGAGGAAGAATTTTGTGATGACAAGTGTTTGCTGTAGGAGGAAACAAATGAAAAAACAGTCTGAATTGAAGGTCAGATTCAGTCAAGGAGACTACCTGTTTGACTCTTCATCTAGACTGTCCGATTTTCAGATCGCGTTTTACTTGTGCTTGCCACAAGTAAGAGTGTACACTATCTGGACGGCAAACTTGTTTCTAGCGTTCGTCACGGAACTTCGTGACATCGGTCTTATGTAACTTGACAAGCTGTTTGCTTGTCACGTCGGCTAACGGAAAGCTGAATTCTCTCTTCTTTATGTACGTACATTGTATAATTAGGGTTGCCATAAAAGGGTTAAGGTGACAACAATCTTCTAGTATAGTTCGCAATTATTGAAATATGATGACTGGTAAGCATCACTAACATTGCTCTTTTAACAAATTTGCTATGTTGGAAAAGTGCTGACACTATTCGTAGCTCTTGAATAAACAACCTGACCTGATAAAGCAAATTTGAAGCGATTGACAGAATTTGAGATCAATTTGATTGAAATTTGAAATTTTATGAATAAACAGGTTATTTCAAATCTGATGATTTGTCGTTATTGTTGGGGCCATGGGTTGGTTTGAACTAGCAACGTTGGAACATAATGCAAAAGTACACCTTCTGTAATTTGCCGAATCATCTATTGATAGCGGAATTCAGACAGTACGGAACTATACATTCCTACACACGAAGAGCAGCACATTAACCAGTGTTTTACAGAACAATTCTGGCTCCCTACGAATGGACCGGTGGCATTGTGGTCAGAAAATAAGCTTACATATTCTCTAGTTCTAACTTCAGTGATTCAAACATACCCACGAATGATGAGGCTCTCGTATTGTTTCCATATGACATTTGCATCGTTGATAATAATTCATGATGAAATTCTTCTCTATAAGAAAACTGTTCAAAAAGTGCTGATTGATTGATTGTATCTACCAAGTACTTATGGCAACCCTTTGTACAATCCAATATACTTCTATCAGTTTTAATCCTTGATTTTTATAAAATTAATCTTTTTGAGTTAAGGAACAAAATGTAGTGGTCTATTACGGAAATTCCCACAAAAAAGAAACTCTCTACGAGATGTAATTGTGTTCGCGATGAAAGCACATCTTATTCTGTATTAACACCTAAGCCTCATCAGTGAGATATTTTTGAGTTTTATTCAGTGTTTTGCTAAATGACCAATGCAGATGCTGTCGATGAAAAATCGTCTACTGTTGAGTACGTGACATTCCTGCCAAGCAAAATTTGGCTAACTTATCTCCTTGCTCATGTAACTTGTTGAAGAATTCCATCACATGTCAGCTATACGCTGAATTGTCGATAACCTGGACATCGTTTATCAACACTGGCCGAGCTATATCAATGACACATGCATTGACATAATATGAATAGCATGGATAGTTACTTAGCTTGGTCATGTTGTGTCTGAGTTTGAACAATCGAGTGACAGAAGAACTGATAATTAGGGAGGACCATCTATAAATTGATGCAAAGTAGGAGCAACCTTGCTTCATCATCAACCTGTTACCAAATGTCATGATCTGTAACTACCCATTCCAGGAGTTAGATCAGAGTCTTAATTCCACTTCCTCAGATCACCTCAGGCCATGTGCAATGACAAGAGCTGTTGCGTATTTAAATTCCATCAGTTGAATTTGCCAAATTAGCAATGCTTTAGGTACAAATTCTAGCATTAGAAAATGAAACATTAGAATGTTTCATATATGTGTTGAAGATAATTTTTACCTTGTCTAAGAGGTAATGGGAACTGATGGAATGAATCATTTTTCAAAACATACCAGTTGAATGTGTTTTTGAATGTTCAAGGCATGTAGTTGCCCGTTGAATCCTTGATATAGTCTTATCTTGATATATATCCTTCATTCGGTGAATCCTTGATATAGTCGCACAATCCTTCGAAAATTGAAGTTGTACTTTTCTGTTTGCTAGACAAAAAGCGATGACATTCTAATTATGATTGAAATTTGACCAAATATTCCCGATATTTTCAATTCCAAAGACATTCAAGGTTTTAGAGTTTATCTGACATATCCACTTTTCGCTCCCGGCGGTAATGATGTATTTTATGATACATTGTCGCACTAACCATTTCACTTTTCTTGGTAATTGCATTATGCTCTTCAAGCAAGACTATTAGTGCGAATCTCGAGAAAAGTAGGCATCAGTATTTTCATCAAAAGTCATCGTCGATTATATTAAAAAATGCAATGGTATTAGGACACATCCTTCCACTGTATCAAGAAAATTGTTCCTGTATTTCTAGATGAAATATACGTGTGGAAAGTAGCCACATCATCTTTCCATGTGTGCGGTAGTCAATTTGTCATTTTTATCAGTACATGAGCGTGTACAACTTAATTTGTCATTCCTTCTTTTGAAATTTTTGCTTGTATACTTTGGCTTTCATTGTTGCAATTTTTTTAATACAATGAATGATTTGATAAAATATTTGATTTTTCTTGATGTTTCAGTCTTTGTTAGACTGATTCAGAAGCAAAGTCTGACCAAAATATGCAGACCTAAACTGTAAAGTAAGGTATATTACAAATGGATCATTATTGGAATTCGTTTTGAGAATTATGAATAATTGATTATTGATGTGTCCTTAACAGGGTGGCGCTCAAGCCAAGAAAATCGCCTTTGGAAAATAGTGCGATTATATACTACTGAATATCAATGAAGTAAATGCAATAAGAATTGACCAGACTTAGATTTATGCAATTATCAAGTCGACCGACTTAATGCAGACTTATTAACATGTATCAAATATATAGCTTTTCTCATTTCATACTCGTTGCAGCATTAATATAAATTATTTTACTATCATTCAATCAAAGAGTCATCAAAATAGCATTTGTACATCAAGAATAGTAGCCTAATAATGCCGCAAAGCTTTTGAAGCATTTTTCAATTATTTAAGTTTTATGAAAAAGCAATCATGTATTGCTAGAATAATCGGATTGATGCGCATGTAAATTTATGCATGCATTTATGAAATTGACCACGACTCGGTTAAAAGAAAATACATCCAACATCAGCGCACCTGTATAGAGTCTTTCTACTGAACTCTTTCAATAAAGTAATGATCAATTGCAATTTCATTTAGCATCCTTAGGTGTGGATCAGCGCCAATCAAATCAATCGCTTTTGCGCTATCTGTTCGTATGTTCAATCGTCGATCAAAGAGTACTGAAATGACCTCTCAGTTGAAGACTGAAGTTGCTATAGCTACATGCAATCCTGTAAGCGTCACAAATCTCTTATCATGACTGATGGCAGGCCATGGCATGTAGGACTGCTATTAAGTTCTAATCTTTACGTTGGAAACTTTCTTAAAATACGTAAATCATCGATATTGCTAGATCTCGATGCTTAATAAATATATATGCTGATAATATAACTAGAAGTAAGCTTATAGCAGACAAAGCAGGGATGCGGATCGAGTCGCAGTCCTATCAAATGATAGGACTTCGGACTCCGGCCTATAGCTTATAGACCAGAAGTATAATACAAACAAATTATAGTATATTATCCTCGTGCATAGCTGTCACTGTCTTGATGTCAACTTTCTCCGTCAAACAAAAGTACAGAGACATTGTTGCATGCAAAGCTTGTAATAGTTGAGGGAATGAACCGTGATAGTGAAAAAAGGATTGTCTTTTCACTCGGTGATTTAATAGAGAAGACAAGCCTTCCTAGCCTCGATCACACCTACGCACCAAAGGTCACATCAGACAAAATACTAGTATGAATACTTGAATGAAATACTAACTTGTTTGAGAACATTACCTCTTACCCATACGTTAATCGTGTGTGATGGCTCCTCCAAAGCGCATATTAAAATCGAAAGTATACTCATATTTTTTGAAGAAGGATGGGGATTTCCTGCCTGGTGGTGATTGGAGAAAACCCGTGTGAAGCACACATCAACAAGATGGGAGGAGCCGAGTCGTATGCATCTAACTTAAAGCGACACTTGATAAACTTTCATCGAAAATGATTGAATTGATGCAGCAATGATCACTAAAGATAGGTCTACAATAATGATAATAATGATTGATAATTGATGCAGCAATGATCACTATAGATAGACCTATATAATGATCTATGATATATTACCAGCTTTTTTAAAAAAAGTAGGCTATATACACTTTCCATCCGGAGTCGGAGTCCTATCAAAATGAGAGGACTCCACATCCCTGAGACAAAGTATGTCTAGCAGTAGTGCAAGATGTTTATTTCAAAATAAAAAGTTTTGTAGTGCAAGTAATTATATTATAAATACAAATGCTATTCTGAAACAGTAGTAAATTATAGTAGCAACTATCAATATGAAGTATGGGGTTCCTGTGGGAACGTCGCTCGCTAATATCAAGAGATTATCTGGTGAGTTAGCGATTTTGTGGCTATATCTATTCTTGCTCAATTTTGTAGCAAAATCATCGCTGTGAAAGTCGCCTTCATTACTTTTAGAAGTGCGTCTAAAATCCAAAAGCGATAGGTGGCGAGTGAGTTGCTATAACTAATTAAAAGATGTTTGTTAAGCAAATTTGATCTGATTTATTAATAACCGGCGAAATAGTGAATACCGTAGCAACTAATTAGTGCTGTTTATTTAGTTGGGGGCAGATGTCTTGAATGAATAACATTTCAAAAATGAGCAAGTCAAATTTGGTTTTGCAATGTTTCAGGACTTTAAAATTGCTCATTGACACATTGTTGTCTCCGCTATTTAAATGTGAAATTTTTTCGAACTAATTAGTGGTAAGTAGTAATGTTCGTATATTACCTTCACATGAAGATAAATTGTATATACTCAGTCTGATCTGTTAAAACTGGATCCTTTTTAATTCACGAAAGCTTAAAACAAAAACGCATTTATCTTCCAAAAAGGTCGTAGTAAATACTATGATATTATTCAAATATCTGTTATTGTTGTAAATTATTGAATGTCAAGAGATGTTATGAAAATTGATGTAAGCTGATTCTCTTTTTCTTTATCATTATCAATTAGTGTGATAGTCCGCACTTACTTCTTAGATAGATTAACCATATCTGGGCAATGGTGAGGTGAGGGAGAAAGTAGAGCCGGCTGTAGTGGCGGATTACTAAATAATAAGAGAGAGAAAGTAAAACGTACGTGGCAAACAGAGCGCGAATTCGCGGATAGTCGCCAGCGAATATGCTTCAAATATAACTGAACTGTAGCATGATAGTCTGTAGCTGACATCCGCCAGTCTTTCGCAAGATTCGTTCCCACAAGGATAACTCTCATCGACAAGGAGCCCCCCCCCCAGAAAAAAGAAATTCCTGTGTGCGTCACTGACCAAAACCGAAGCCATCACAAACCAGAAATCCAGTCAACCAAAATCGTTTCAACTACCGTGATGGAAAAAGTAGACCTTATCAGTTCAATGCGAGTTATGAGTACAGTAGGAATAATGATATATTTCCGAATGAAGCTATTGAATATAGTTAGTCACATGATCATTTTGTAGAATAAGTCATGTCTCTACTATCAGTTTATCTTCTACTAACCTAAATTATGATTGTTGTAGTGTTTTCAGCAAATTTTATCAGTTCATGGCACTCCTTATCCTAAATCAAACGTTGATGACACAAAAATCTACACTTTTGAGTTCAGAAAATTACCAATGGGGTGCAGTGCTTCTTGTCGATAGGCATGCGATGCTCGTAATCAGTATTTGATATTTATTTAAATGCTTATGCATTCAACTTAGGTCTTTTCTCATCATAGCATCTATTATTCGATATTTAAAAGGACACTTATTCAATTTATTCAACTTATTCAATTTTTTTTTAAAAGGTACACTTATTCAATCTTGAGCATTTTTGCTTGATAATCGTTTGGCTATTTGCTACTGAAATTATACAAAAACCATTTATTTGTTCTAATGAATTTCTTGTACTTCACAGCGGGAATAATCATGAATATGTCTTATAATGAAGTTCATCCTCCTTGACTGTTTGACAAGTTCATCGATGACTCAGTTGTTATTCTGACTTGTGCTTGCCCGCAGTCATGGAAAATACCATCGCTTCGGTCTTCATTTGAAGTTCGGGCATCGGCCTCTCAGCTTCATCAGTAATTTTTTTCTCGGCAAATATTCTGCCAGAGAGTGACCCTCTAAACAAATCGGTAACAATGTCGAAGACAGCCTTCATTTCGCCGTCGCAGTGGGTGGCATCTTTTACTTGTGTTCGAGTCTTTTAATCTACATTGTAATATACATCAGACACCGCATAGCTTTTTCTCCCATAACATTACCAATATAACACATCGGATCGGTCCATACAGTGCATACATGCAAACAAGTCACTCTGTCTCAGCTCCGTCCGCCTGATGAGATCTTTCTTTCTTGAACCTTTTATATTTGAAAACATATAAATCAACATAATATAGGAATAGTACCCACATTTAATAATGGTTAAAGGAGGATTCATTGATATTTGCTGAAATAATGAGGTCCGATATCTTGTTAAAATTCCCGAGGGCTTTAGCCGAGGGCTTAGGGCCGAAGTCTATGAAGCTTAAGACATCTTAATAGTCTATAGATTTCTATATAATATGATTGTGGGACAACATGGGATTTTCAATAGATGACATGGCTGATCGTTTGGATGTCAATTATTGTCCTGGTTAATAGAGTATGATTGCTCCATTAATCACATCTTGCATGATATTTCGACAAATTTTGTACGACATCTGTGAAAGGATACAGCACAGCTACGAAAATATTATTCACTTCTAGTGGAGCATGAAACATTTCTATGGGAATTCCCACAATTGGAATTGCCATTCCCATCTCATGGGAAATCCCGCTCCCACGATGAGCTTGTCTATGTAGCACATGTTAATATTGCTATGTTTATCTGCTCGCTGTTAATTGATTTGCTTAGGGTCTTCACGCACTTTTAGATGCATTGAAATATATAGTAGTGTCATCAGAGTTTTGATTGTAGACTGCTCAGACACCCAAAAATGCGAATTTATTGCTCTTGTGGTTTCTTCCCTCGAAATCAAATGGCAAGGATGATAAAGAATAATGTCTGGCGTCTATAAATTCATCCTCATTCTATTTTCGATTTCATTGGGACACTGAATAGAGTAGAAAACCAAGCAGTTTAACATCCGCAAACGTCTTAAATTGCTTTGAATCATCATGCAAGAGATTGAACTAAATTTTGGACGAAGCTTTGTGTATGTTAGAAAGCGTCCACATTTATCTGCATCTTCCTAAAGTTTCATGTACATCGAGAATATTAGTGGATTTAGGGAATTTTGCAATCGCATTTTCGTAATCCGACAGATTAAACTTCCGAAAATTTTGTATTTTGGATACTCAAGAGCGACTTCCACTCCTGAGAAACCAGTGAACCGACTTCGCATTCCATTGATAATGCTGATTCAATCATCAACAAACGATACCCTTTCACTAAGTGGCGTAGGATTATTTGAAGCAAAGATATGAATAACAAATAAATAGATTGTGCATCAATAAACAGAAGTATGTCAAAAGTCATGAATATTTGTCGAATAATTGATTTATTTGAAACAATTGAGCTTCACTACAAAGATGCTGCGCAGAATCACCGGTGTCACACAGCGCGACCACATCCGCATCGAAGACATACGGAAACATAACGGCGTAGCGTCGATAACGGAGAATATGCGAGAAAGCCGATTGAGATGGTACATCTCCTACGTGCCAGCGAAGAAACAACAGCCAAAAACACGTTTAATCTCAACGTCCCTGTGAGAAGACCAAGAGGCCAGCTGAAGCAGAGATGGATCGACGCCATTCACCAAGACTGATATCCACAGGTCTTCATCCGCACCAAGCCAACAACCGACAGAAGTGGCGACAACGAGCCAGGAGAACGAACCCTGCAGCAACGCGAGAGTAACGCCGAAGAAGAAGAACTGAGCTTCACGACTGTAAGTCAAATGCAATTAGTTGCACTCAACTCAACGATCCTTGCCGGAAACTCTATCAGGTGTAGCCTACATCTGGGAAAGTTCTGTTCGCGGCATGCTGATCGCCCTTTTCATGATAACTGAATCATCAACTATTTCGCTAGATTACCAAACAAATGATTTTTTAAATGAAAACGTTTTGTTTTGACTGATGATTGGATAAGTTTGGCTAACCTATTCCCACTCTCTGCAAAGCAAGGTTGTAACCGGTTGTCGGTTGACCGGTTGGATTGGTTTGCAGTTTTGCCAACCGGTTAAAAACCGCTCGAGAATCATTAAAAATTTATACGCTTAAAAATAATTACAGTATACACATTTAAAAACGAATGAAGATTTGTTCAAAGGCAGTTCGCATAAAACTTCAAAGTGTAAACCTATGCATGATTGCCCCTCTACGGTACACTCTCGTTCTACTTAAGTGTCGCCTAGTAAAGTGATCTTGCTACAAAAATTTAGTTGCGGTTAAATAGAAGGCCCTGTGAATATCTTTATTTTATGCATCGGTCTACTCTTTTTCATGTTAAACGAAAAATAGATCGAAAACGTAAAATATATATGGTCAGTCGATTTGGTTATGTTTGTGACATTAACTATGAAATTCAGACAGTTACCATGATTATAGCTGGAGACCTATAAGGATGTATGAATGCATGAAAAATGTATGAACATAATGTATGAAAAACCTCTTGTCCTATTATTCCATCAGTCAAGACATCTGAGCGCTGCCATGAATACGGAAATACAATGCAGTGCTACTTCAGTTCGAAGTTTGTTATCTACCGTTACAGTATCTACAGTACAGTTTTGAAACCTTAGTTGAGCTCAAAAAGCTCATATTGATTTTCAATTGAACTTGATATAAGTACCTTGCATCTCCTGTATGTAATCAACAGTTTTCATACTGATTCATAGAACTCTTATAAACTGAATTAGGGCTGTTTCACACATTCAACTTTTTGCAACGCGGAAGTCGTGCGGGGGTTACAGCCAATGGATCTTTGGTTTTTGACCTACCAATGACCTTGTTAACATCATGTTAAACGGAGACCATTTCTGAGTTATATGGCGATTAAAATGCATTCCGAATAGCTAATTTTCGTTAAGCAGAGCCGATTTAATCTGGAAAAATATATTTGATTTCGAAAGTGCTGATGTTCTCGAACTTCGTGCAAATCAATACTATAACCAAATGCGCGTGCAAACGACAATGACTGAAGTAAGTCATCACCGCAAATTTACATTTTGACTTCGTTCTCAGCTGTCAGTGCTTTGATCTTGATGATCTACACACAAAATTGATCCCCACAGTGTGAACAAGTTGATGGCACAGTGCTCATGGCGTCCACCATGGAGAGAAATTCTTGCCTTCGTAATCCCCTTTCCTTGGAAAAATGGACAACAGAGACAATTGAAAAGCTATGTCCATGGAAGACAATAGCATAGTTGCGCGGATTCCAGGGTAGCATTACAGCCTATGGAGCCTTTCACACATGTCGCGCGTTTAAAAAACGGATAAATAGTCGCAAGAATTCTCCCGAAAATCGCGCGATTTTGAGTTTTGACCGATCAGCAATCTAGAACATAGCGTCAATCTGAGAACATTTCTGAGTGTAGTATGTTACGGTGATTAAAACGCATTCCGAATTGACAAATTTCGTTCAGTAGAGCCGATTCTATCACAAGAAATACATTTGCAGTTCGAAAGTGTTGAGGTTATTGACCTTCGCATACGTCAAACAATAGTGCCTTCCATGCGCGTGCAATCGACGATGGCTGAAATCAGTCCAAGTCATCAATTTGCATTTTGACTTTGTTATCAACCGTCAGTGCTCGGATTTTGGTGATTCACACATCAAAATGATTACCAGAATATGAAGAAGTTGATGACTCGCATGGCTTTCGCCATGGAGAGAACTATTTTCATGACATGCAAGACTCCTAGAGGGTCCCTGCCCATGCACAATGTTTTATTGATTGACTAGACTGGAACACTTGCAATAGTAGCGGATATTGACAGTAGATGCAGTAGATTGTGAAAGTTGTTAATTTTCTTATTGATATTATGAAAGTGGTCGCTTCGTGAAAAGTTTTTGACTTGTCCTATGAATGGATGACGCAAACGACCACATTTATCGATGAATTGTTTGGATATGTTGCTGAGATTTCTATGTCTATCAAATGAGCTTGCATGTCCATTACACAGAGTAGACGGCGAGACAAAATTACTGAAACATGAATGTTTTATGATTTTGAATATTATAGCGAACTATGTAATAAATTTTAGATATTCCGATAGCAGATTTCCTACTGATTTCGATGAAAACAAGAGCAAATACAACTGAAGCCTGCCGTCAGAGTAATTTTGGTTCATTGTCTTCTCTAATAGGCTAAGACACATATAGTTTGTCCGATGATTGACAGTCGCAGAAATCGAAGTCAAATGTGAAAGGCCAATTCCAAACTTAAGTGACAATCGCGCAGCAAAAAGTCGCATATGTGAAACAGGCCTCAGACAACGCGTCACGTTGTCATGTGAAATAATGTCTGAGATGCCGAGTGTTTGGCAGACATTGAGATGTTTTCTGACTAGATGTTAAATATTTTCTGCAACGGATATGGAAGCATCTAGCTGCTCTGTCAATATAAAGCTGGCCACAAACAGCACATTTTATCTGGTCTATGATGTTCCTTCGGTGACACTTTTGGCATCTTTCATGGAAAGGTTGTTTTGTTTTTTAGGATACTCCAGTGGGTTCAATTTTCTTGTGAGTCGAATATTTATTTTTGCTTGTCTGATTTTTTCAAAGTGGATGCTGTTATTTGATTGCCGCCTTTCCTGTATATGCGCGGAAATTTGAAATGTATGACGTTGTTATTCATGGAGGAATTTGATTTGCTTCTTGGTCCTCCTAGCTTCCGGTCTTTGATCTTACTTTTAAAAACTTTGAAAGGACTTAAAAATTAATTTTCCATCAAAAACAGAACTGAAAACAACATCAATGAACCTTGACTGACACTGTTGACCACAGGGTACCCTTCCAATCTCAAAAATAAATACAGCAGAAATTTTACTAAGGAAACATAGACTAATGCTTAGGTTTGTGAAGATGAAATTAAAGAGCAAAATAGATGAAATCTAAATCAGGGTCTATCAAGAATTAATTGCATTGGAATCAATTGCAATTCATTGGTCGCAATTAATTGATGACCTCTGTCAAAAAATGCAGTTAATTGATTCCTGCTATCGAATAATTGCATTTAATTAATTGTTGCCATTGAATAATTGCATTAAATGATTGATTGATTTGTACTGGGGAAATATTTCATTGACTGCTTCACCACTCCCCATCGTAGGACAAACATTGCACCGTCAGTGATGTAAAACTAAGCTTAAACATTTCTAATTTACAAACTGATGCCTTTAGGATTCAGATCAGGAAAAGTTTGGTACATAGCTTTTTTAATATCTCTACAATTCTCATTGGCAATACTCAACGTCGAGCTCACAAGATAATCTGTCTATTCTGTCATAATGACTGCAGTTGCTCAAATTCTTCCGGACTTGCATGTTCGCCGCACTGACGCGGCCATTCGTTTGCTCGATGCGATTCAGTGCAATCCACCCATTACACTCTCTTTTTCCCACTCCTGTTTCTAATCGCTCAGGCAGATTTCTTCTACCCAGTTTACGAAGGACTCGCCGTCGCAACACTTTTTCCCTTGCAACGTCGATTACAATTAACTATGTTTTTGTTGATTAATGAGTCTGTGTTTTCTGGAATTCGGTCAGCATTGTTTCTTTACGAACTCCTTCACAAACGTTATGTGCATTCTCCACGTGATATCTTCTAACTCGTCGTATAATTTGTATTTTAAGATTTTAAATGTAGTCTCGAAAATATACGATTACTTGCTTACTTGCTTACAATAGCTTGTGATAACTTATGAAACTCTATTCTATGTTATCTAAGCCCGCTTGATTATTTATTTACTTGCTCTTTAGTGATTACTACAATTATAATGTATGAGCTCAAGTTTTTTAATAAAATTTATCTACAATCACATTCATCAAATAATATAGTTACATGCATTTCATATAGTAGGTATACTCAAGTCGCTATCCTTGAAATGTAGTGGGCCTATGTGGCCTATCACGGTTAAGTTAACAAAGTATTTGACTCGAAATAATTTTATTGTCAAGGTAAAAATTAAAAGTCAAGCCTCGCACAACGTGACGGGTCTTCGCCTTCTTACGGTCGATGGTCAAATGGCATACATATTGCTATTCAAATGGGCAATTTGACCAACGACCGTAAGAAGGCGCTGGACGCCGAAGGCCCGTCACTCTGCACGAGGTTTAACTTTTAATTTTACCTTGGCCAATGAAATTTACTTCGAGCCAGATACTCACTTAACTTCTTCGTGATATGCATTGCTTGACTGGCAAACTGTTCAACTGTGTCTATGTAGCCTAAATCGAAAAATCGAAGTAAAAAGTTAGGATTAGTCTATTCAAATGATAGGGATAAATAATTGCAGGGAATTGGTTGGTGAGACCAATTAACTACAATTAATTGATTGCTTCCTGTTGCAACTAAGCTTAATTGATTGCTTGATTGCTTTGTCATTTCTTTCAATTGATTTTTGATAATCTGGCCTGACCTAATATGCTTGATTAGGAAAACTGATAATTTTGAAAAACTTTTATCCCATCATTAATAGTTTCAAAGCTGACTTGAAGCATTTTGAATTATTTTGACTACGCGTATAAATGATTCATCAGTTGCAGCACTAGAACCCAATCAATCACATAAGTTTTTTTATCAATTAATAGAAGTCGTCAAACGATATTAGAGAATGGGAGAATCAGCTACGATCGGGATTTCGGAATTACAATGCCTAAGTTGCTGGTTATTTGTTTGCAAAGACAGATTGAATTTGTAGGCAAGAAACAAATTTTTTGAGCCCTGATCGAGGACGTTATAATTTGTCTAGTGGAGACTGACTAGGAGCTGTATTAACCAAAGCGAATGGTGATCTGCACGCTGCATGTAAACTGATTTCCACAACTTCAGATAGGAGAACTCTCCCATCAGATATGTCTGCCACAAGCCACCCCAGCCACCCATGGAAACAGAAACTGCGGACCCTGAATACAATTCATTAAAATTACATTGCACCGGGCAACTTTCCTCATGTTCACGTTGTGTACAGCATTCACATTGTGTTCTATATTTCTTTCTTTGAGGATTTTCAAAAGGCTGGATAAATATTGTTTCAGCTTGACACAAATCATAAAGCATAAATGGTGTTGATCCGGCCTTTACTAATGCGCAGAATTTGGTAAATTATTTTCGACAGAGGTTGTTGACAAATAATGTTGTGTTCCTTTGAATAAAAGCAACAATTTTTCAATCGGTATTTTCGTGACATGCCTCTCGTGTGGCTCAAACTTGTGGATATTGTCGACAACAGCGGCGTCAATGTATAATCCATCAACTGTAAAGAAAGTGTTTTACGGCAATAATGTAACAGCAGTTCAAGGTGTATGATTTGAAGAAAGTCTATGATAGTCTTGATTCTTTCGTGATAATAAGAGCTGATCACAAAAAACGGACCACCTATTTTTCGCTTAATTCAATCGTTTCTCATGCCTCAAGATCGTGCCGCACAACAACGTGCCATATATTGTTCAAAAGCTTGTGTCTTCAGCTTCAAAATGAGCTGTGATAGTCTTGTATCCGTTGTTGCATTCACTGAACATTGATCAAAATGTGAAAATCGTTCAATTGACAGATCGCAATTTTTCAGTAACATGTGAGTATATGATAATGAATCAGGCACGGGGGAGAACGACCATTACCTGAGTCGTCTTCTGATATACTTTTCATCATAATTGGTGGACTAGGGAAAAGTCAGGGATATCGTGAAGTTAACACAAAATAATGACTCCTTTGACTGAAAATGTCATATTCTCACTATTTGATCAAAAATATTCATGTTTTGGGATTTTCAGAATCCTTGCCATGTAAGGAGTGCGAATATTTAAGTTCTATTCAAATAAGTAAAATAATTTTTTATCAAAAAGTTCAATTATTTTTTCATTTCCGCTAAAGTACACAAACTATGAAGGTAGACAATCGGCAGTCACTGAGAGAGAACAAAGACATGCCATTGCTTATTGTTTTGTTTTGAACCTTCGTCATCTAACATTGTTTTTGTGTACTTTGGCGGAAATGAGAAAAAAATTGAAGAAGTTTGAAAAAGAACTATAGAAATTGTTTGAATAAAACTTGCATATTTGTTCTCCTTACATTGCAAGGATTCAGAAGATACTAAACATGAACATTTTTGATGAAAAAGAAAGAATATAACACTTTTAGTCAAAGGAGTCATGATTTTGTGATAACTTCACGATATCACTGATTTCCTAGTTCACCTATTTTGATGACCAGTAAATCAAAAGAGAGCTCAGAAAATGCTGGTTCTCCCCGTCACTGATTCATTGCCATACTCACATGTTTCAAAATGCTAAAAAATTGCGATTAGTCAATTGAGTGATCATCATACTTTAAGCACTGCTCAGCGAATGCCCCAACGGATACAAGCACAGAATTAGATTCATTTGCACGGGCTTCATTATCCTAGAAAGGAGGAATCATATATAACCTTAATATCGAAATGGCACATCACAGAATTAGACAACTTGCTCCTTCCAGAATGGATAATTCGTGTATCGCTTGCTATTGGAAATGGCAAACAATAAGCTGTCAGCAGAGGACATCAGAGCCAGTGAGATAAGCGTGCGTGCTGTGATATCACTTCGCACACACCAAAACACACATCGATGCCTGGCTTCGTTTGTATGCACTATACAGTGAGCAATGCCGAGAGGATGTGAAATCATCATGTGAACAAATTTTCGTACGCCTGCCACTTTTTTTAATAATTATCGGAAGGGCCAACATTATGGAGAACTTGTGAGCAATGATCTGAATTCTTCGAATCTGAAGGAATTTTGACAATCGAAGCACTTTGCTGGAACTCACATTAATCCGCAAGCGACGCATGACTTTTTCTCCTATCTCTGTAAGGCAGTGGTGGGCAACGCGTGGCCCGCGGGCCCGCCACCGCTTCTCATATCCAAAGTGGCCCGCGGACATTATTTGAATCGGTGATGTGAAAAAGCCTCACTCCGACTTTGACCTTTAAAAGGTACTTCTAGGCTTGAGGTTGATCGTCTTTAGAATTTGCAGAAATATTAACTAATGACTTATTGAGCAATATGATGGCACAAAAATCCTCATTCCAATTCTGAAACTATTTCCGTTGGCAATGAATATCTTCTCAATATGAAGGCAAGTAACATAGCCATCAACTGCGTGAGAGCAAGTCACATATGATGTTCGATACCTTGTTGAGAATGTACCACGTACATATAATAAGCGGCAGGATTGCATGCAATAGCCTATAAATACATAAAGTAGGCTACGCTTGAAGGAGTCCAACCGCATGAAGATATGTCACAGATTTTAGAATGAAAAATACAGTTCCTTAATAGTCAACAGCTTAGTTGGATGCAATGTTGCTGCATACATTTACAAATACAATTACGTCATGCACTACCACTATGTATAGTACAACAGTCCTTGAAACTACGCTACAAAGTGCTCAATAAAGGAGTTTTCAACAAACATAGTTCCACCTTTTTAAATTGGTGGCCCGCAAGTCCTCTCGCGGGCCACTAGTTGTGGCCCTCTATCCCAGCTTAGTTGCCCACCACTGCTGTAAGGTATAAGGAATTCCTTTTTGCCCACTTAATAGGTTCCTCGATGTGCCGTCGATTTCGAATTAATCACACGTATAGCAAACCGAAGCAGATAAACAAAATATTCAATTCTGTAGATACAAGTCTATCATAGCTCATTTTGAAGCTGAAATTATGTCTGGCACGGTATGCGGTACGATCCAAATGTATGAGAGTTGATTGAATTTAGCGAAAGATAGGGGGTCCGTTTTTTAATGATCAAATCCATATTTTGTAAATTTAATGTCGTTTCATCTATTTAATCGTGCCCTTAGTGTGCACGCTGATTCTTCAATTAGTAATATTGTCCATGTAACTTTTGGCATATGTCAAGGGTTGTTGTTGTTGCTGTTTTACACGGATCCGTCCATCGGATAGTGTGCTTCGTATCAGGACAATACACCCAGTATGCAAATGAATGCATACTGCTGGTGAGAATGCACCGAGGAGGAGATGGCCATTCCGATACCACCGGGTGCTACCATACCCAAGCAAAACCTATTCACACAGGGTGAACAGTATTGACCGAGGAAGGCAGCAACCCCAATGGTCCCACCCTACACCTTGCCTCCAGAGAAGGCGGCGGCTATCGTTGAGGGGACTTTGGAAAGGCATAGCCAGATATAGCTCATTGAGTCTTCATATAGCTCCTTGAAGATCAAAGAGCTTTTCTGCATATCCCAACAGCTAAGATTCGGCTGTCAGGATCTCCCGCAACATCAACTTAGCATAGCCACTGAGGAAGGGCAATGAGAATAAGGCATCAAACTGCCAACACAAGAGCTTCGGTGGCAAAAGGCCCCTTTTAGTCGCCTCTTACGACACGCAGGGGAACGTCGGTCCTATTCTATTCAGTCCCGGGAATCGCACGGGCTTAGTTATGTCAAGGGTCTGTTTTTGTTTAACGCAGTTTGTGGTGGACTCGAGTCACTAAGTTCAGGTTACGTTATTATCAAGTATATTGACGATATAACCATTTGTGTCCCCTTTCACGAAGGCAGCCATAATGAGCATGTGCTCTTTGATCATCAGAATATTGCAATAGGCTGATGAAGTTAAATTGTTTATCAATCACGTGAAATCGAAATGTCTTTTTTGTGAAGAAAATTTTTACTTATGACTCGAGCCTTTTTCCTTGCCGACTTTGTTGATGGTCATACTTTGTTGATGGTGTAACGTGGTTAAGTAATTTGTCATGGAAACCTATTTTGATGACATTGCAGGAACTTTTGTTCAAAAAAAGCATTGTTTCTCGCTAAATTCTTTTCAATCCAAGGCAAGGATATTTATTGATTACAAAAGGGCTGCTAAAATCATTACTGCAGCATTATTTGCCTGTCTGCCTGCCAATCTGAGTGATAATATCGAGATACTCCAGAGACGAGCACAATTAACGTACTGAACGCATCGTGGAAGAGATTGTAATGAAGAGTGTTTTGAACCATTAGATCAATGGTTCCAAACTTTTTAATGTCTCAGTAGGCCCTACCACTTGAGATCTTACACGTTCGCCGTGCACCACTTAGTCTCAAAGAAATTCTTTTTATGTTGATAGAGATATGATTCTTTTTTATTTCAAAGAAATTTATTTTTGCTAACAAAACAAACTTCTCATTTCACAAGACAAACACACGTACGACTAATTTAAAACTCTATGTTTCGAGAGATCGATCATTGAAGATCACGTAGGTATCTACATGAATTTTGTTTCAAGATGTGTCAAAAATCTGCTATCAAACAGGTTGTGTAGCGTCTTTTAAGAAACGTAGCTTGTGAATACTTTTGGGTTGCCCAAGTTGAACCTAAATTTCTATGCCTTAAGCATTTTTGTGTGTAATTATACAGATTGTTTCATAAAAAATGGATCAACCTTAAACATCGCCTTAACTTCAACTTTGTCTAACTCCACCAAACTTGAACGAATTTCTCTGAAATTTGGAAGATATGTCACTTGTGCTTAATAATATCATTGTTGGAGATTTCAAGCATGAATATTGAGTTGTTTTCCTGTTATAGATAAAAAAGTAGCAGATAATTTGATCTTCATTTAGCAATGTTACACAAAATCATACCTCACTCTTATAAAATTACATTTGTTTCCTTTGTTATGTAATATGTTGTTCTACAAGCCAAAAGCTATCAAGCAAAACAAAAATAAAGAAAATCGGTCAATCAGAGCCAGTATAGCACCATTATTCATCAACAATAATGTAACTGCTACATGTGATTAACTGGACTTCATGTTCCATAGCTTCCTGACTTCGTTGCGGTGGTGTTGGCAGCACTCCTGATTGCTTTCAGCTACATATCTATCTCTTACCGGTTGAAAACAATATAAAGCACAAATGAACAATAACGAGATCGCATTCACAAAAGGCAAAGTGTCAGCCTTGCTAGAACTAGGGTTTTCTTTGCGAGCTACAAGCAAGCGACTAAATGTCCCTTACACAAATGTGCATCGATGGCATAATGATGATTTTCGACTCTGTCGTAAAGAAGGCTCTGGCTGTCCACGCAAAACATCCAAACGTAGAGACCGCCTAATTTTGAGATTTGTTAAAGTTGATCCAAGTCTCTCGTTAACTGAGATGGCTGCTCTATAGACTCGTCTAATTCTAAGTCCACTATTCGTAGAAGACTTATTGAGTCGAATTTCAAGAGCTGTAAGAGGCCCTCTCAGATCGAATTATCAGATCAGCATACAAAAAGACGTCTCAGATGGGCAATGAGTCATTGTCACTGGCGAAATCAATGGGATCGGGTTGTCTGGTCTGATGAAGCATCAGTCCGTCTGAAGGATAGTGATGGTCGATTGAGACTATGGATAATATCTGATTAGGAAATTCCGAGACATTTACATCGTCCCCGGGTACAAGGTTGTGCGACTCTACTGATTTGGGCTGGCATTTGGACCAATGACCGCTCTGAACTTCACATACAGCAAGGAACCATGAATTCTGAACGCTATGTGAATGTTTTACGAATGAACATTGGCCAAATGACAGATCAACTTGGTGATCCATCGACTTGGTTATTTATGGATGATAATGCTACGTGTCACAGGAGTAGTAGAGTCAACTTATGCAAGTCTCAATTAGGGCTTATCATAGGGGACATTTATATTAGGGGACATTATCTTGGCCAGCTCGTTCTCCTGATCTGAATCCCATAGAAAACGTATGGAGTATTCTAAAACGTAACGTTCCTCGTTCACTGCTACCTACAGATGGCGTATCACAACTTACGTCACTGTTAAAAAGAGAGTGGAGAAAGTTAGATCAGTCAAAAATCAACGATATCATCGAATTGATGCCTAGACGAATTGTTAATGTCATTGACAATAAGGGTAGGGCCACAAAATATTAGCTTCTTAAGAACCGTTGCTGTATCACAGCCTATCAGATTATATAAGGACATTTAAATATATTAGGGACATGAAATAACATGAAAAATGCTTTCTGTATCATACTTATGTTTTATTTAGTCAAATTTTAGGATGATCCACTTTTTACGAAACGGACTGTACAACAATTGTTTTCGAGATTTAGTTATCAATCAACAGAGCAACTCGAAAGTATGAAATTGCACGCTTGTATATGCACTCACAGACCCTTGCACTAAAATGTTACGACTTTTCCCGTTTAACGTTATCACCGCCGTTAGTTAAACAATTTTTAAGAATGAATAATTAAGTTCATCATTAGCAAAAATATTGAATAACATCAAATTCAATTTATGATGCAAGTTGCATCTAAGCACTTGTGAGAATATCTTATGCATACAATGCAATAAATCTGTTAAGCGATGTAAATATTACTCTGTACACCCATCAAACGTAATTACTTAGTCGTTTTTCTCGGAATCACATCTTTCTGAGTTATCTTTCTAAGTTATCTTTCTACTTACACTGTAAATCGCTGGATATAAAATTTTCATGCAAATTGATGCCAAATTCACATGCAATTTGAAATTAACAATTTTTATGCGAGATTCTCGTATATTTTCAGAGATTTGGCATGTTTTGCATACGAATACTGACTTCTTTCCGCATATATTCGCATGTACGAGTTGTGTAACGACAAGAACAGCTCTTTCTGTGATTGTCTGATTAAAAACAGCTACCAAAAAATATATTGATATCTATCATTCGCATGTGTTTGGTGGTGAGCGGTTTACAGTGCAGCTTGCGAGTGAAGCCTCACCTTCTACAAGAACTAAAATTTTCAGTCTACCGTTTCCGAAAGGGACGGGAGCAAACCAAGAAGATATTAGCAAACGTTTGGAATGCAAGTCTGACATAGAATAGCGTTCAACATTAACCGAATGACCACTACTCATGTATTACTCGACTATAACTCGAATGAAATATCCATGTATTTATAGGGTATCATCATGTAATGATGATTGTATGCCGCTTAATTCAGTTCACTATTTAGATAATAAAATAATCTAAAAACACATAATTACATATTCTTAAGATGCATAATTTGCGTAGACTTACTCATTCATGCTATACTGTAAGATCGACTATCAACGTCTTATGCACCTTCTATAAAATCGGCCTTTCAAATAGCGGAAAGTTTTTCCTCTTCATTGTATTGCTTTCATTAAAAATAATTTGTTGCCATTTGGTCAACAATAGATTTTGTTTTGGCAAATTTACAACTCAAAATAATTCATTGCGATAACTAAAGTTTATCAGATAAGAATAATGTGCTGTATACACATGTTCATTTTCTTATGAGATGAAATCAAAAAAGCTTCATTGACCTACGTACTTAATATTTTGTTCTTGAGAATGTATCCCCTTTGTGTAACGCAATAGCTTAAAAATATAATTACTTACCAATTTTCTGATTTCGATGTATGAATGCTTATAGAACATTCCACTGCTTGTAGAAATGTATATCAACAGTATCTACGTATGTCAACAGTATCTGGTCTTGTCTCAACACCGCACCACGAAGGCACCCGAAGATCAGGGCATATCTTTTAAAAGATTGTATTTTACTCGGATCAAAATATAAATGCGTACGGAGCTACCAATAAATTTGGTTTTTCTCGACAATAGTATCCACGTCAGGTTTGGCCGGTAAAAACCACCAGTTTTTTTCACCTTTTTCCGGCTAAATCTGGCAAAAACTGGCTAAAACTATTTTTCCAGCATCACTACTAATTTTTTTGGGTACATGCAAAGGGATTATTTCTGGGAATAGAGGGCTTGAATCACTTATACTGTTCATTATAGGAAGCCAAAAGCGTCGATGTATGCTTGTTACTGAATTCTTTTTTCTTTTTCCAAAGAGATTGATTACGAGGCCTTTCGGGCGTCACAGACGTCCATCGTCAGGCAATTGAATGTAACTGCAGTGTCGTACACGCGCAATTGCAAAGTTACATTCAATTGCCTGACGATGGACGTCTGTGACGCCCGAAAGGCCTCGTAATCAATCTCTTTGGAAAAAGAAAAAAAGAATTCAGTAACAAGCATACATCGACGCTTTTGGCTTCCTATAATGAACAGTAAAAGGGATTATTGTCACTCCTTACTTTGTTTATGAACGTAAGTCATCATAAGTTCATTTTGCTTTTTATCATTCGATAAACATTTAGGCCTGTAGGCCTATTTTCACAATTTACACCTCATCAATATCATATTTTAATCAAAAATATGTTCCAAGTATAAATGTTTAGAACATGAATTATTATAAGAAATATTGTTATAAAGCTCATGTGCATTCTTTAAAGCATGCACGTGAATGTCACAATTGTTTGTTGCTCTCAAATTCTATTAATAACGATCAATTTTGCAGCTTATTGGAAATGTTCTTTTGTAGAGATTGTAACTCAAGCTGTTCAGACATACACTATACCTCACTTTATCAAGATTGCTGCTGCGAACTATGTTATTTAATTATTATTTGTTCTTCCAAATCATGATTTTCCGCTCCAGTTACAAGCATTAGCACATTTGGTACCGTATATTTCTAAAAAAAAGTAGAAATGCATTCTAAGTGCTTGATTTGAGGAGCTGAGATTTTCCGGTGCCGAGGGCTGTTGACAGAGTGTTCTCTCTACGTTCACGAGACCTCGGTAGAAATCTAGACCTGATGAAACCTAAGCTACTTTGAATACACTTTGAATTCTTGTTGAACACTCAGCACAGAAGAATGACAGTGAGATTATTGAAGCTCGCTCACATGAAGAAACGAGTTTGCTTAATTAAGTTCTACCTGCATAAACCAGTTTTATTCATATATTTATTTTCAGTTTTTTTGGATTTTACGAAATCAGATTCTCTCACCTAAAAGAGATTTCATTTGATGATAATGTTGGAAGTGCCTAGCAGCTTCTCTTACATGAACTAAAAGGCCAAAATGGTGCTGAAGTCTACATTTGTTCTAAAGGCACAAGAAAACATCGCATGTTGTTCGTAATAAAAACATAACCACATGGTTCTATCAGAGAATAAATGTTATATTTTGCTAGAGAAGAGTTCCAATCTCAAACCCGCATGCATAGTAACAGTCGCGTAGCCAGGATTTCATTTCCGGGGGGGACAATAAATGTGGCTTAATTGATATAAGCATATACTTAATAATTTCGTAAATCAGAAGAAGCCCTAATATTCGTTCATATCTGATTTGATTATGATCTGATTTTGTCTTTCATTGATCATTCATGATACACGATTAACATGAAATCATACAGTATATACAGATTTATCGATGACAGCCACAAGCGCAGAATGAAGTCTAGGCTCTAACAATATTGATTTAATATAAATGGCTCATCATTCGATACATGTGTAATTGGAAGCAAAAGCGAAATAGAACAGGCGTCTATACACCCAGTCATGAATGGCCTCTACTTGTGGGTAGCGCAAAATCGTGTCGTGTCCTGGCTACAAGCCATATCGAGACGTCCGTGACAGTATGCAACTAGTATCGACGCCTGACCGACTATCTGACTCACAGAAGTGAACATCTCTCACGGTCATTGCGCAACAGGGGGCATGCGAAAATTAACCAAGCGCGCTACTGTAGGATTTCAGATTCTCACATTAACAACCCGACATAGAATGAGGTTAACATACTCCGTATAAAGCACAAAGATTGTCCCTCGCTCAGATTTCATTTCGGGGGGACATATCCACCTTGTCGCCCCCCTTGCCTACGCCACTGCATAGTAATACTCAAACCACAACTTTCTGTCGATCATTTCGTGAAGAAATAGACTGATTTTTCGGAATTTTAGTTTTAGCCGACAAAAAGTCAACCCTGATCTACGTAGCCTACTATTATGGACATTGAACAATGTACATGCATTATGTACAGTGAATTCAAACCACACATCAATTTTATTCTTTACTGAAGGCGAGCATCAACTTTACATACGCACTTAAGTCTCCCCTATTAACTGATACGTATTCTCCTGCTACTTAAAGTGCTTTGTCCTTGTCTCTGCCGTATTGAGATATTTCATGGCAGCCAATTTAAGGAATAATTTCATCAAAAACAACTAGCACTTTCATTCGTGTTATCTTGTGCTGAATTCTGAATAGATTTTGGCCAGACATTTAAAATATAAATATTTTCGAAAGAGCCAAATTTTTTGATCTTAAAATATTTAATTATCGATAGCGATATATTTCAGCTGCCACCAGCAGCTATCTTCAGGCAACTATTGAAGGAATATCGATACAAGCAAAATTTGAAATTTACACTGATTCAACTGTTGGATAGGAAATAGAAAATAGAAGATTGAGATAGATATAGAAGTGTAAGAGAGAGAAGATAAGAGAGCTATGAGGCAGGTAGTATCGGGTTACATAGTACCGATAGCAAATCTATGACCTGACTGAGGGAAGAGAAGAAGTATACAAAAGCAGTAGACACAGTATAAAAATGTGAAGTCAAATTTAGATGGATGGCAAGTATTCAATGAAAAAGAAAATCACTGTGTATCTTTTTCATTGAATACTTGCCATCCATTTAAATTTGACTTCACATATTTATACTGTGTCTACTGCTTTTGTATACTTCTTCTCTTCCCTCAGTCAGGTCATAGATTTGCTATCGGTACTATGTAACCAGATACTACCTGCCTCATAGCTCTCTTATCTTCTCTCTCTTACACTTTTACATCTATCTCAATCTTCTATTTTCTATTTCCTATCCAACATCCTGGCAGCTGAAATATATCGCTATCGTTAATTAAATATTTTAAGATCAAAAAATTTGGCTCTTTCCAAAATATTTATACCTGTGCTGAATGTTTCAGTGCAACAAAACAGATAATCGTCGATTTGAATTATATCGACTAAAAATCTTCCCATACTCAGAACGGCATGGTAGTTCATGTAGTCATAGGTTGCTTACGGTACCTTTGATCTAGGAATTATCATTTTTTGATGACGAAAACAATGATATAAGTTGAAGAGGACTTACCACTTCGTGGATTCCTGGGAAAACAATGAGTTGTGCAGGCTATCGCATAATTATTTTGTTTCGAGTACTCGGAATCATTACTCGAATATCACTTTGAGGGTGAGTAGGTCTGCTGGAATGCTCATGCCGAACACTATTACCCTAGTCTGTATGTGTGAAAGACTTTAATGGTTTGAGATACCTGGTATTGAAAATTTATTTTAGCATGTGCCCTGCTCCAACATTCTTGTCCCCCTTGACCATAATTCGTTCCGGCATCCGTGCTCTTAGTACCCGCTCTGAACGCTTATTGATCCCACTATTCAGAACAATTCGAAGAAAGACTTCATTTTTTGTGTACATCCTTGTTTTTGTTAAAGAACCGCCTCCATGAGTTTTCTTGACTTCGTAAATGATTTCTTTCATTTTGTGACTTGCCAATGTTACTTTTTGGTTTTTAGTAATACTTAGCGTGGACTTGATCTAATTGGCGGTATGAAATTGAGTTGATCTGTCTACATTCTACATTAATATTGACTTTTTAAACCTTGATGTTCTTCAATCTAAACCGAAGGATTTTGATTCATCGATTAATGTTTTGATTTTTTTATGATTAACAAATTTCATAATCGATTGTGACTTAATCGATCAAACACAGGGAGATTTCGACGCTCTTAAACATTAATTCTGCTGCCGCTATATTTGAATTCCACTCTATCCCGCATTTAAATGCCCCAATGTCATGTTATTTGAATGAGTCCTGATGCCGATAGCAATTGTTGCGATGATCGCTGACGACCCGATGGAATGTCGACTTCCGCTCTCCTTGCACCCCTATTCTTGAGGAAGTTTTATAGGCATTGAAAATGAATTGAGTCACATAAAAATATCATGAAAAGAAACACTTACTGGTAACAAATCTTACATAATATTCCGGAGATGACGTCGTATACAGTCGCAGGTAAACAGCTTCCGGGGAGGCGATGTCGCAGCTCCCTAAATGGAATGCTGTATACATTTCAATCGTATGATGGTATAGCCAGTCTTAGGTCAAGCTCGTGCAGTCACCGCTAGAGAGCTCCGTGACCTACTTGTGAATAATAGATGTTGTCTTTGTACTAGGATTCCCTTCCTCGTGATTTCCAACGACTTTCATATCTGGCCTAATGACAGCCCTTCTTCAAAGTTATTCTTTCAGTCATGCTGTCGAATATTTGTACCACAAGAAGTAAATGAATTTAGTGTTCAGAATCATGCTTTCCGCTAAAAATGCAGTGAATGCTAAAAATGGCATCTTAGCTGAAGAAATGGTTCCATCGACATGATAAATTAGTACATCTAAAAGGTTCACTCCGGATTTTACCTGCAGAATTCATTAGAATCCGCACGACAACCTTCATGACTGTCGTAGAAGATGACAAAAAAACTTTGTTGTAGAATTTGAAGGAAGAAGGCTGACATAGGTATTTGCAAAGTAAAATGTTATTCTTGACCTTTACAAAGCATTCGAAATGTATTTTCAAACATTTCTATTTGAGCACTATTTAGCGCCGCTTAGCTTGCTGTCCCAATGCAATCTAAACATTGTCTTTCCATGTGATAAATGATGAAAGGATGTCGTTTTGCAGGGTAGTCTGCCATCCATTTCCAACAGATATCCAAATAATTCAACATTTTGATTCAAATGGAATGTTGAAATGCTATTTATAGTGACAAGACAACCGAGATGGAAAAGAGCATTTTGTGTGTGATTTTGCAGGCGATTGAGTTATCGGAACATCATATGGGGCGCCCACATATGGGGCTCCAGCAAGTAAACGCAAATATCTGATCAATTTGACGACGTCACAATCAAAATCAATTGATTCTGATTATGTAATTCAATATCATCTAGGAAATTTCATGAACTTCATAATGGAAGTCCCTTCAAGTCTCCAAGGAAAAGTTGAGATCTCATTTTTCTTCTTAGTTGAGATGTCATGTTTTTAATTCAGTTTTCAGCGGCATGATTTTGGGATTCATAAGGCGTCATTTCTTGAATCTGAATTGTAATGCGGCCCCATTAACATATTTTAAAGCTAATGATGATAAGCTACATTACTTAATCATTACAAAGTTATGAAATTGTAGAGGAGTGACTTTATAGATAGAGCATTTATGTCTTCTCACGGTCTTGCAAAATCAATTTATAACAGAAAAGCAGTTTCTATTTTAATAATAGTAATAATAAATTTATATTTCAAAATCGAAAATAGAAAGTCGTTCCTGGTGCTGCAAAGTCATCGTTCAAAGTTATGTAGAGGAATTACTTTACAGTTAAAGCATTTATGTCTTCTTCATTCAGTCTACAAAGAGCATTTAAGCATTCAGTCTTGCAAAAAGGAAGGCGAAGATCTGAAAGCACGCTACGCCACTGGTTTTCATTAGATCAAATAAACACTTGCGAATGAAGGAATGATAAGACGATCGGGGTCGTGTAATCACTCGTGCAGCAGTGGCATTTCTTTCGTTCTTTTCCTTTGAGAATTGATCGTTGGAAGTATGTGTAAATAGAAACATTGACTATGTATAATCAACTTTCTTGGTTTCGAACGTCTTAATTAAATCTTGTGGCGCGGGAATGATTGAATGCAATGTAATAATAGGACAGGCGTCTACTTCTCAATATTGAAAATCGCACGTAACGGAGTTGATATTGCAAAAACAGTTGACATCACTACACAAGAAATTATAGCAAACACAGAAGCTACAATCTTGAGTTTAAAAGATGACAAGTATAGCAGCCACAGTCCTCTTTGCGCTTATATTTTTGTCCAGATCTTTACAATTTTCAGATTTCATCATTTTAAAGAACCTCGACATTCATGTACATAGAAAGCACTGTCACAATTATCGATAATTTGTTGTTCAGTTATTGCTTAAGAAATGATTGATAAGTCGATGACTTCTTCAAAGATAATGTCTGTATTAGAATATGTGGACCTACTAAAATGTGGGAAATGATCGGATATTACCTGTCTGTGAGACAACAATGCATAGACGATGTATATCAAAAAATGACTGATGTGCCCTCGTATTGAGAAGGTTGGATGTGCACAACTCTTTGAAACTCATTTTTGCGTCCTCAGTAAGAATAAGAACACATTATTCTTCCAAAACTATATTCTTAAAATTTCCAGTGTGTCTATATCAAAGTGTTTAAAGGTCTATGTGCTCAGAATTGTGCATGATAAATCCATTAGGAAATTCAGATTGAGCCTACTAAGTGATAGTAATCGCAATGAGGCCACGATTAATAGTAGTAAGGAAGTGACAAACACCAGATAGTGCAAGATGGCCGCCATCGCTGACGTCCCCCCCCCTCTGGAACGACAGTGTCGTGGTGTGCCGGCCAGGTTGGTTGGCGTTCACACAATGTTCGCTGACTCCCCCCCCCTCTGGAACGACCGAGTGTCGTGGTGGACTTGGGCGACCGCCAGGATTAGTCTTGAGGCTATAGTGTGTGATGTTTTCGTGCTGAATGTTGGGTTGTAAAATGCGCTGTTTCGAGTGGAAGGAGTGGTCGGATGAGAAAACGGAGGCCAGATTCGGATTCAGCGTGAAATTCTCTATCTGTATGGTGAGTTTCAAGGCAATCGGCGAGAAAAAATTTTCAATATTTTTCGAAAAAACGACAGAGTTAGAATTTGGGACGTTTTGGTGTGTAGCGCCCAAACGAAGCATCGGATGAGAAAACGGAGGCCAGATTCGGATTCAGCGTGAAATTCTGCATCGGTATGGTGAATTTGAACGCCATCGGAGAGAAAAAATTTTCGCTGACGTCCCCCCCCCCTCTGGACAGCTCGCTTCGATTTTGGCTTCCAGTGGACGGATTTAGTCGTGCCATAGCTCGTTTGAAAGCTAAGAGTGAGACAAATTCACTGAAAGAATCGGCTTGTTCCTATCTGTCTTCGTTTAGATGTGAGACGCCATTTAAGATTTTGGGACATTGGCGAAAAACGACAGAGTTAGAATTTGGGACGTTTTGGGCTGTAGTTTCAAAACGAAGCATCGGATTGGAAAACGGATTTCAGATTTGGAATCAGCGTGAAATTCTCTATCTGTATGGTGAGTTTCAAGGCAATCGGCGAGAAAAAATTTTCGCTGACGTCCCCCCCCCTCTGGACAGCTCGCTTCGATTTTGGCTTCCAGTGAACGGATTTTGTCGTGCCATAGCTCGTTTGAAAGCTAAGAGTGAGACAAATTCACTGAAAGAATCGGCTTGTTCCTATCTGTCTTCGTTTAGATGTGAGACGCCATTTAAGATTTAGGGACATTGGCGAAAAACGACAGAGTTAGAATTTGGGACGTTTTGGGCTGTAGCTTCAAAACGAAGCATCGGATTGGAAAACGGATTTCAGATTTGGAATCAGCTTGATGTTATTGTCCAATGAGGATCATCATCCAATGAGATCAAGCATTTCTTTATAAATAGCGAGCCTTCCACAGTGAGAATCATTCCATCGTTGAATCACACGAGTGACGGACGCATATTTTCTCTCTCTATTCTATTCTATTATCCAACTAAAATGGTAAGTCGCTACTTTTCTCCCTGTCCTCCCTTGAACGTAAACTTAATACAATCTTTTTCATTTTCAGGCATCTACTCCATCTGCTACACTAGTAGGACAAAATGGCGGTCAAACGTTACAAGGTTCGCTACGGTCAGATCATCTACAACTGAGGCCAGTGGAAGAAACAACCAAGGTACATAATCCTACACCGCTACAGCGTAAATTTAAACAAGTCTTGCGTTATGACGATCATAGCGTAGTACTCCAAACGGGAATGCTCCCTTCCACGGATGTCAAGATAATGCGCAATCAGTATGGGGACTACATACTGATCCCCGTGAGTCCGTACATTCGCCGCCAACTTGATATTATTGAGGAGTATGTGACATTAAATATGGACATTCCTACTCCTCTTGCTCAAGAGTGGAGGGCGAGAGATGACAAGGATACTCCCTATAGAAAGATTTGGGATGGTAATCACATTTGCCTACCGGTATCACATTGGTGTACTTACTATAAGAAGGAGGGAGATCAATCAATACCCATCAGATGTGATGAGCTCGGAGAAGGTACTTGGGATATCCTTTTCAAAGTGAATGGGCTATATTATGGTCGACACAAGGATAATAAAATAGCCTCTCTCTCCATGCATATGGAATCCATCCTATATATTCCGAAACCACCCAACGTGGACGACATAATTGATCAAATCCTTAACAGCAGTGGTACGAAGCGCAAGTCGGAGAAGAATGCTGCATCAAAACGCAAATCAAAGAAGGAGAATTGCTAGTCCTTTCCTAACTCTACCTATGACAATTCGCTTATGTGCTTTCAGTGTCGTAGACGTGGCCTTATTAGATACATTTTACTTCTTCGTTGCCATCATATCATTTGTGTATTTTGTCGTGAAAAGCATCGATGTAATTCTTCATTTTGTAATATGTTATAGAACGTTTCCTTAGATGTGTAAATTTCCGTTTTAGGCTTCTATCATCATTTTTATGGATTGTGAGGGTGAACCTGTACAGGAGCTCAGTGCTATTGCTATGAACAATTGGACATATCAGATTGTTAGTGTCTATCATCAACATGCCAACTGCGATCCCAATGTTGATCAATGGGCGAGAAAACACATTCATGGACTTAATCTGAAATATTTGCAAGACTATGGCTTTTCTTGTGAGAGTGCTCTTCTTATTGACTTTAAACGATGGTTAGCTGCTTTCAATGTTATACGCATCTTTTGTAATAATCCTGGTAAGGAGAGGAAAGTATTTCCAAATCTAATCATTGATGATATTTTGCTCCCGCCTTGGGATAGTAGAGTGAATCAACACTACCATGAAGTCACGAAACGTTTTAAGGATTTGTGTGTTCCTATTTTGTCTATTCGTTGTAGTAGCTACGTTCATAACCAATGCTTCTTTCCTCCTTACCTCAACACTGCCAAAGTCCTGTATGGTTATCATTGCTCGCTGTATGATAGTTACCAGCTGTATCTATTTTATCTCTTTCAAACCATTGATTTATAATGCATGCTTGTTATAGTGATTCAATAAATGTTACTATGAGAAGAGTTGTTGTTTTCATGCAATGGATGGGTTAGATAAAGGGCGATCATGTCTTTCTCAAACGACTGCGGAACATTACATTTTTATAGGCAAAGTTTAAAAGGAGCTGTTCAAGATTATGTGATAAATTTTCATAAAGATGAGACCGACATCGAAGCAGTGGTCGATGATGCTAGCACTCTATTTCTAGAGTTAATGAATACATTCTCTGACAGCATTATCATGGCGCGATTAGTTGCGAAAATTAAGTTTAGTCATTTTGGAAAGGAAGAGGTGGAAAGTCGCTCTTTCCATTTTGCTTCTTACTCAATGGAAGTGGTAGATTACCCCCAAGAATTTTTTAAAAGACATATGATAAAAATTGCTGAACGTCTTAACGCATTTAACCATCATGGTAGCAGTCTAGTGATTGAAGCGATTTCAGATATTCACATTCAACTTTCCATAAAGAAAAATTGAAAATGCAGTGGTACTTGATTGTGGCACAACTGGTTTTCGAGCTATGTCTGCTCACTCTCGAAGTATATTCCTTCTGTACATGCGTCTATTATTTAGAAAAGGCTAGCAAATTCATATCTTCAAAAAGACTTGCTATAGACATCAGTAACGGTGAAACTATGTGTTGCGATGTATGTAAGCGAAAGGATGGAAATGAAAAGCGCATCTTCAAGAGATGTAAGCATGCTTTTTGTCAACGCTGTTTCATACGTAATTGCATTCAACTTTGCCAATGTAACCACTGTGATATTGCTCATTTCGAGTGTCACTTATGTCGCAATAGTTAGTACCTATGCAAATGTGGTAAAGATAGGTTTTAGCAAAGACTAACACGGAAAATGGCGAAACGTAAAGTGACGAAACGTAAAAGTCAAAAGTTTTCTTCAGCCATTCAAGCTCTCCGACGAATGAAAGCAAATCAGCGATACAATGCTATACGACATGCTAACGATAAATTCATTTGTGAAATTATTTCTCATGTGAGGAAGTTGAGGACGAAGAAATTAGCGCCAAAACAACGAAAGTTACTTAAGCGATATGCTACGAAATTGCGTTTCATCTCCAATCCTAAAGTCACCCTTCAAAGAAAGAGGAAAACTCTAACACAAAAGGGCGGTTTCCTTTCAGCAATACTTCCAATGATAGCTCCTGCCGTGGGCAACCTATTGGGTAATATCTTTGGCTCTAAGCGTTAATTATGCAAATATTGAGTCTCAAAGTAATAAAATGGATTTCAGACTTCAATGTGATAAAGTTCTGACTGTATCAGGTCCATCTCATGCAGGTAAAACTGTTTTCACGCTGAATTTATTGGATAAAAGAAGGGAGTTGTTTAAGGAACCTATCAATCGAGTGATTTGGTGTTATGGTATTTATCAACCGTCACTGTTTCAGGAATTACAAAGTCGCAACTTTATTCGACATGAAGGAATTATTCCAGTGGATAAACTTCAGTCTAATGATGTTGTTGTATTGGATGATTTATTAAAAGAAAGTAAGAATTCAAAAGATGTTACAAATATGTTCACTCGCGCAGCACATCATAAAAGGTGCTTTATCATCTATATCACACAAAATTTGTTTCCTGATGGAAAAGAAGCTCGTACACGAAACCTGAATACACACTATTATGCTATTTTCAAGAATCCGCGAGATAAAAGTCAATTTGAAATTTTAGCGCGACAAGTTGCACCCAGAGGATCAAAAGCCTTAATTGAAATTTTTCAAGCAGCTACTGAAAAACCATACGGTTACTTATTCATTGACTTTACGCAAGAGTGTCCGGAAGAATTTAGATTTCGAAGTGATATTTTGAAAACTCCCATGATTATCTACAAACTATGAGTTCTTATTCTCGCATGATTGTTATTCCTTAGGATGAATATGTACAATTGACTGCCATGCAGCAAGTAAAGCAACCTCTTGCAAATCAAATGTATAGGAAAGAAATAGATTATCAGCAAAATGTTCACATCAAAGATCCACATCGTGCTGTATTATTACAATCGGAAACTGTTGAGCAATTAAAAAACTTGAAGAATAAGATGCGTGACTCTGTATCGACTGCTACACCTTTAGCATCTCGCGCACATGCCATATCTCTTTTCAATAGTATTGAACCCCATCTCAATGTAAATGATAGAGGAGAAATCATTACAGATGAAAATAAAGTGATTGATGCTTCACGTTATGAAGACTTGATTCAGTATGCGACACGTAGAAAGCGCCGTCAGGGCTATGTTCCACCTGGTTGGTCATACTTTCTTAAACTATTGAAAAAGCATAATGTACCAAAATTTGCTTTAAATAATGAGACATTGAAAGAACTTGATTCAACAGTGGCTACTGCTCCAATGCTTCAGACGATGAAAATGCCAACAAATTGGTTTAAGTCGTCACCTGCTACATCCCCTCCCACACTCACTAAGCAAACAAGAGGAAGAACTCGACGTAGATCTACATCACCACTAAAACTAGTAAAAGGAAAACGTAAAACAGCTCCTCCCAGGAAATACATGTTCTCAGACTATTAATATGAAGCAGATGTGTTGCTTGCCATGTAATGAGCCACCAGAGGTGAATGTCGTTGTCACTTGCACTTGCTGCGCCAGCTCTCATAATGAAACCCCTAAGCAATGTGAACACGATCGCAAAACCGCTAAAGCTAAATGCTGTAGTTGTTGTAAATGTAGAAAGGCAAGAAAACAAAAAGATGAGAAGGAGGAAAAAGAGTCAGTCGTCATCGACTGAACGTTTGAAGTCAATCTATTATGATGTAAAACATCCGGCAGGATTTGCATCTATCAAGAAATTATCAAAAGCGAGTGGTCTTCCACAATCACAAGTGAAACGATGGTTAAAGGGTCAGGCTACCTATACACTCCACAAACAAGCGAAAAAGAAGTACCGCACCCGCCATTATATTGTTCATGACATCGATGAACAGTGGCAAGCAGATTTGTGCGATGTCGCCTCCATTTCAAAACATAACTCGGGCAATAACTTTATTTTAACCGTCATTGATATTTTCTCGCGTTATGCATGGGCTGAACCTTTAAAAACTAAAGAAGGGAAAGGAGTAGCAAAAGCATTCCAAACAATTTTTCGAGAAGGTCGCATTCCAAAAAGAATTCAGAGTGATCAAGGAAAAGAGTTTGAAAATCAGCATGTGACAAGATTATTTGAGAGGCATGACATTGAGTTGTTTAGTGTAAAGAGTGCTTATAAAGCTGCACTCGTTGAACGTTTTAATCGTACATTAAAAAATCGCTTCTGGCGACATTTTACTGCCAACTTGACACAAAATTGGACAAAGGTTCTACAAGATACACTCCATGCCTACAATCACTCTATCCATCGTTCTATTGGACTCAGACCAGTAGATGTAAATGCTGACAATGTAGATAAAGTGCGCGAATCATTCCAACGTAAACGCACTCATGTGAAAAGTGATGTGAAAATTGGCGATAAAGTTCGTATCTCAAAAGTGAAAAGTGTTTTTGCTAAAGGGTACCTCCCGAATTGGACAGAGGAGGTATTTACAGTATCAAGGATTAATCAAAAAGACTCTCCGACCACCTACAAGTTGAAAGATTACGATAATGAAGAAATTGAGGGTAGCTTTTACCGCGATGAGATTGAGGTAGTCACTGAAAGTGAAACATATTTGGTAGAGAAAATCATTCGATGTAAAAAACGACAAGGTGAAGAATGGTGTCTTGTTAAATGGACTGGTTATCCTTCAAGTATGAACTCTTGGATGCGTCGTGCCGACATCTTTCATCTAAGTGATCGACAGTGATTCATGCAAAGTTGTAACTAACAATGTTTAGGGTTTGAGCTATGAATCCAACTGCCTCATTTTATTCACGACCCTCCTATGTAAGTGGCGGAGGACAAATTTACATCGGTGCTCGCCGCCAACGTGGAGGTAGCATACTTGGTGCACTGAAATCTGTTGTAGCACCTCTCATATCCAATGTCGGTAGATCTTTAAAACGAAATGTTTTAAGTAATGCCGTTGGCTTTGCTGGTGATGTTGCTAGTGATCTTTCCAGAGGTAGAAGTTTTAAGAGCAGTTTGTTGAATCGTGGGAAGGAACGCGGTTTAAAAACATTGAAGCAGACCATTGCTGGTGTTACTCAAGGAAAGAAATCACCTAAACGAATGAAAAAAGGAAGGAGGAAACATCGCGGAGCTGGTAAGGTGCGATCTTCAGTCAAAAGGCATTCACGCAAACGTCGCAGAGGCTCTAATCATTCATCAGGCGCTAAACGACGACGCTGCTATAACTTCTAATCATGGAGTGTAAAACTTCCGGTTTTTGTTTGTTCGATCAACAAGCCATACAGACAGATATTCTTAGTTCAAGTATTGTAGATTATCATCCTTGAACAGCTGAGAATGCTGGCCCCATTGAATTTGTATTCCTGGTGGTAGTGATGACTACATAGATTTGAGTTATGCGATGCTTGATTTGAGGTTTAGAATTCAGCAAGCAGATGGAACTGCTATTGACGATGCACATAAAGTTGGACTGAACAATTTACCATTGACTACATTACTTCGCGATGTTTCTCTAACGATTGGAGAGCAGCAGGTGGAAGGTGGTCAAAGCGATTATCCCTATAAATCATATTTCAATCATGTATCACAGTTTCATCCAGCAGCACAAAAAAGTCATATGGAAGCCATGGGATGGTACAGAGATGAAGCAGGAAAATTTGATGTTGAAACAAACAGTGGCTTTGTAAAGCGATCTGCTATGATTAAAGATAGTAAAGTATGTCAGCTATATGGTCCGCTGAATTTAGACTTCTTTAGACAGTCAAAGTTTTTACTCTGTAATACCAGCATGCGACTCAAGCTGACATTGAATAAGCCTGAATTTGCGCTGAATGCATTTGCTAAAGTTGACAATTTTAGAATTCATGTGGAAGATATTGCACTTTACATTCGTCGAGTAGTACCGAATCCAAGTGTCATTAAAGGGCAAGCTGAAGGCCTTAACCGCCAAAATGCCATTTACCCCATTCAGCATACAAAGCTTCTCACCTTTACAATTCCGAAAGATCAAAAGAGTTTCATGAAAGATGGCCTCTTTCCATCGGAAGCACCGAAGCTCCTCATGGTGGCAATGGTTGAAAATGATGCATTTAATGGTAATATAAAGAAGAATCCTTTCAATTTTAAACACAATCAGTTAAGTGAAATTGCTTTACGTGTAAATGGTGGTGTGAGTCATCCTGGTCCACCCTACAAACCAGATTTTGCTTCGGATCAATTTATGCGCAGTTATGTTGATTTTATGGATGTCTTTGGCTTTTACAATACGGATGATACCAACGGACTGACTATGAAAGAGTTTAAGAGTGGATATACTATTTATGCATTTGATTTGACTGCTGACAGCGATATTAGTGCACCCTATCGTCAAGCGAACGTGCCTCATAATATTCGTTTGGATTTGACGTTCAAAAGAACACTAGCTGAGACGATCAATGTATTAATTTATGCAGTCTTCGATTCAAATATTGAAATTACAAAGTATCGTGACGTGATTCTTCAGTATAATCGTTAATGAGTTGGTTGACTGCTGACGATATTAAGACTAAAGTGCAGCGTAATGCAGACGAAGCGACGTTGAAAGCTTTCGATAATGTCTATTCACTCGATACCTTACCACCTGCAGTAAATCACTATCCCATCTTTATTGTGCTAAACACTCATTCGCAGAATTTAGGCGGTGAGCATTGGAAAGCGATCTTTATTGGAGAAGACCGACGTGGTGAACTATTTGACTCTCTTGCTCAACCTCCAAATATACCAACACAGCAGTGGTTGAGAAAACATACGCGTCAATATCAGCGAAATGAACGCATACTACAACATCCACTTTCATCAACGTGTGGTGCTTTTGTACTGTACTTCATCTTAAAACGTTTACATGTATCTCGATTTGCATCTATTATTCAAAACTTTTCATGTAATCCATCCTCTAATGAAAAAATGATTTGTAAGTTCTATCATGATTTGAAATAAAAACATCATGTTGGAAAAATTGTTTTTTATTTTACAATCCGCTGGGTACGTACATACTCAATGAGATAGTCTAGGATCACATTTGCTTGTACATGAGATTTTAGTCCAGTAATGATCACTTTACTATTATGAAAGATTGCCACATGCACAGGTAACCAACAACTAATGAGAGCTGCAGGAAAAAGTTCGGGTTCATAACACAAATTGTAACTGCTGGTACGAATCTTCAAAAATGATACACTTTCACTCAATTGAGTAGAGATCACCATATTGTCCACAGTCAGATTCGACATCACACACCTCTCCCTCTTCCATATCCGACGTAGTAGTCTCTGTAGCTCTAAGCGCATTGACTGCGCCGATGAATGAGAAAGGGCGCCGAGAATCTGTACAGTCCCATTTGGGAAGAGTTGAAGATTCCGTGAATTGTTCATCTTCACCACTAACATTTGAGGACGGCCCGGGTAATACTTGCTGTTTGGAAGCTGTTGGTGTAATGTTGTGAGATCGATTTTGGTGTAGAGTCTGAAGCGACGGAGAATGTTGACGATGGTGTAGCGATGGCGCTTCATGATGAAAGAATGAGTAAATTGAGCGATGTACCTTCCTTTTATACTTTTCCCAAATACCTTGATGAAATGTGAAGTTAGTATGAAGTTGGGAATGATAGAGTTGAATTCGCCGATTGTTGACGCGCAGCCAGATGCGATTTCCAATACGTGAATGTCTTTTCATATAGAAGTATTTCAAGTCCTTCATGATATGATGTAGAGATTGAAAATGACGATAAGATAAAGCAAACTCTCTTCTCACATTTCCAGTTGAATCTTTGAAATAGACGTTTCGATCATGATCCGTTTCAATACGTTGTAGGGAATCTAATTTCCAACTCATGATGTGTGGTAGTCATGTCTGATTAAGATTTGCATAGTAGGGCGATGAACTCACGACGAATAAATGTCATGATGGAGCGATGTATGTATCTTCTATACTTCTCCCAATTGTATTTGCGAAATGAGAAACAGTTTGCGGAATGAGAATGGTAGATTTGAATTTCATTTCTGTAATGTTGAAGCCAAACTTGATCACCCAAGGAGATGAATCTTAATGTTTCAAAATATTCCAAATCCCTCATGATATCATTGAGGTTGACAAATTGTCGCCATGTTAATGTAATACCTCTTGATGTATGACCATGAGAATTTTTGAAATGTACGTTTCCATCACGATCAACTCTGATATATTGTAGAGAGTCCAAAATCCAAGTCTTCATGATGTTATGCAAAGTCGCAGATCAGCAATATAAAAATGTCGTTTTATCATATTTTGCTTAGCAATGCGGCTACAAAGAGATTTGCTAGTAATCGAGCCGCACTCTTTTCTACTCCCATTGATCATGTACAACAGCTAAATGGAAATTGGGAAGTGGGTGTCACTCAACTTGTTTATAGCAACTGTGTCTATACTTTTGATCATGAGGTGATGACTATTAATATGAGACGTACAGCTGCTTATCAATGTGAAAAGGGGTGCCGAGTATACATTCCACAGTGGCCAAAGAAAGATCTCTTATCATGTAAAAAGTTTATATATGATTTCTTGAATAAAGCGAGTAAACATATTGTCCAATTTACTCCGCACAATGATGATTATAATTATGTACATCATATAGTTGAGAAAGATTGGATTGTTGGTTTAAGTCCAAGTTGAAGAAATGATTTAGGTTACCTCGCTAGCGCCTTAACAAGCTATGATAATTTTAACGTTAATTACCACATAAGTGGTCATAAACAGTTAATATATCGAGAGGAAGCTTATTATGTAGATCTTATTCCAAGAAATGAGAAGACGTTGGTGAAGAAGATTGTGATTAAGCCAAGAAAGATAAACATGACTCCTGAAACATTATTGAAGAAATTTAATTATCTCCTTCGAGTTGATGGTAAACAAGTGGCAACATTGACTTATATTAAATCATCTAATCATATTGCAATAAGCAAATTAAATGATGATGATCTGGTATTAGTTTGTTCAAAAGATTTTCATCAGTTCTTACGACATCGTTCTGCAGCTGTTCATGGAAAATCTGATATGCAACATTTGCCATGTGAAAGGTCAAATCAATTTGATACAGAATGGACCGTATCTTTATACAGAAAGTGTGTAGAGCCTTTAGGTGGTATCTTACATGAAACAAGAGTGTTGATGCCTCGCATTATTACTTCGGTTAAATTGGTTGTAGATTATTTAAATGAAGTGATTGATGAGCAACATATTTCATTTTCTGAAAAAGAAGGTACTTTGTCTCTCACTATAAGTGGAAAAGGTATTGAACTAATTATGGATAAAACTCTAATGGACATTTTGGGTTTTGATCAAAATATCTTTAAAAGTGGTACTGTAACCAAAGCTAACGCAGACATGTCGCTATCGCGTCGTATTAACTATTTTCAGATATATTCCAATATTGGTGAAGATGTACGTGTGGGAGATGTTGAAGCTCCATTGCTAGCAATGATACCATACCAGCCAAAAAGCTGCAGTATTTTATCTGAGCATACTTTCAAGAAAGTGCATTATACAAAGCTGAAATCAAACTACATCCCACAAATTGATATTGCCATTTATGACGATGCTGGTGCGTTGATTCCTTTTCATAAAGATGCTGTGACAAGTATCACACTCCATTTCCGAATGAAGAGTTAATGCAAAAGTATGCTAACATATTTTTCCAATGTGAATAATATGGAAAGTGAAAATAAGGACTCGTTTCTAATCTACTTGCCCAGTAATGCTTCTATGAATAAATTTCCCAAAAATAAACCATCAGACTATCGAGTAGAATTAAATCGGCCACTGCATTTAGAAGGTGAATGGGAGGTTGGCGTTTCTAGTATTTGCTATGATAGCAATATTCAGAATGTGAATGATTTGGAAGAAATGATATTGACTCCTCGCACCCATGATGGAATAACGATGAATAATACATTTCAGTTCCCATACAATTTAACATCAGATGGAAAGTGGAACTATGAATGGATTCAGATAAAATCAGATTCTTATGAACCATTTGGGAATGAGAAAATTATTAAGGCATTCAACAGTGGTAATACTTCCATCATGAAGAATAAAAATCAGAAAGCTTATGAGTTTACTATCTATCATTGGAGTGGGAGACAGTTCCTCCGCTTTCATTCTTTTACTAAAGGTCTTACGCTGAGGTTGGATAATGAATTCTATCCACATCTTGGTTTTGGTCATGGACTACATCTAACATCAATTGCTACTGCAAATGTTAAAAAAGTTTATTCAAATCGAATCAACAAATTTCATTATAGATTTAAAATATTTGATGAAGATGTTGTAGAATGCGAAGAACGCATCATTTTGAAAAAGCGTGGTGTTCAACCTTTATCACTTATTGAGTTAGTAAAACGATGGAATGAGACTGTGGGTAAGAAGTATGGAGAGAAAATTATGGCGAACAAAAATAAGTTGGTTATTCAGAAATATAATGACAAACTTACAGTTTATTTCTCTCCAACCTTGCGTCATTTTGTAAGACATTATACACCTATTATTGGAAGCGGTGTGGTGTATGCTTCTCATGAATATCACACTAAAGCTGATTCAGTTAATGATGAATGGTGGGTGGACATCTATGGCGATCGCATCAAGAAAATTTACCAGTCTTATGAAGAATCTAAAGTTGCTATCAATATAATGCCGCGTCTATATCAGACAGTTGAAAGCTTCATTCATGTAGTAAATCCTTATATACAACAGAAGTTGAAGCATGTGATGAAAAGTAAATATGATGCAAAGACACACCACATTTCGTTTTCAATTGAAAATCAACGCGTTGTTCTGAAACTGGGTGATGACATTCAATGTCAATTGAGTAAAAATTTGAAAAAACTCTTTGGCTTTTCAATGCTACAAACAGTGTTTGCTGCTGCGCATACGATTGGTATAGAAACACCAATGACACTTGATAAACATGAACAGCACCTTTACATTCAAAGTGATTTGATTCTACCTATTTCTGTTGGTGAGAAAAAAGAATACATTTTACGTGATTTCATTCATGATAAAGAGGCTTCATATGGAATAGTCGAGAAGATGTTTGAATCTATTTTCTATCATCCCGTCGTCAAACAAACTATACCCTCTATTGCTATCAAAATTACCAATGGTTTACAAGAGTGCATCCATGTGAAAGATACTAAATCCCTCGTAACTTTAGTGTTTCGGAAAACAAAGTGAAGTCTTTATACAACATTTATTGAAATATGTACATGAATGTGAAGCAATAGACTTTATACAACATCCACTGAAAATATATACATGGGCGCACTTCAATAAACATTGCTATATACAAAAAGTCTTTTTACTTCGTGAAGGGTGGAAATATACAGGGATAGGAAAAATGTCTTTCAGTGGAAAAGTCATCACATGGGGAATGTACAGATGTGGACACATATTCACAAGGAAAAAACAATCTCATGCGATACATAAAACAACAATGTTTATCTACAGAAATCAACATCAAAATACTAAGTTAAGGATGATTATGCTAAGACGTCTCCTGAATGTGGTAGTGTGGGTTTAATTCTTTTGGGTGGAGGTATGCCTGTATCAGGATGTCCATGTGGAAGAGATATGTTGTGTTCTAACCAGCACCTCTTATCCTCCCATGCTGAAAGCGCCCGTTTCTTAAAAGTATGCGTTTTGATCTCATGCGACTTAGATTTTAAGATTGTCATATTGACAAACGTTATATTTTTATTTCTATAGGCTTTCCTGAAATTCTTATGTTTCATGTTTTGCACAATGGATTTTGATATGCCTTTAGCGCGCTTAATGCTATCATCACTATCCTTTAATTTCATAGAATACATTTTAGGGCGGAGGAGAATCATTTCAGCTATCTCCTTCCTTGCTGTTTCATCCTTAAAACAACCAAGTTTGGCCTTATTTTTGATGGAGTATAGTGGATGATCAGCAGGATAATTTGATGTATCAAAATATCTTTCTAAAGATTTTCCTACTTCATTAAAATTTAAATCTTTTTGAGTGGCAATACCTAAAAAGAAACTATCTGTATCACCACCCAACAAACGAACCTCTTTTACGAGAGGACACGGTTTTAGTATTTTATAGAAGAGTTGATACATTTCAAGCTTGGAGTAATTTTGAACAGCTTGACCAATATAGATGGGTTTGCACAACTCAACTTCAGATTTTATCATTTTAATACCTACAAGATCCTCATCGATTATGTCTCTATCGATGAATAGAGGTGATGAGGTCAATTTCTTAAATTTTGTAACATCATTGACTAGTTTATAGTTAACACGTTTTCTAACATCCTCCATCGTCTTACCAAATAGACTGTTGTTCTTATATTTATAAAAATCTTTTTCAAAATTATTTTGGGCTAGTGCACGTGTCTGGCTGTTACTATCTATGTAGGGTTTGAGGAAGGCTTTCTGTCTAAATTTAATAATGCGGTGAACTCTTTTTAAAATCATGCCCATTTCTAAATAAAATTTTAAGATGCTAAGTGGACTAGATAGTTTTCTTTATCATATTGAGTGAGCAAACGTTTGCGGCAAGGCTTATACTTGGGTTGTCCACATGATTCTAAATCTTTATGAAATTGTTTCATAAAGTCGGAAAACATATCTTTACTCACTTCACCTGATTCGGGTGCGAGTGGAAAATCTACGGTTTTATGTTTAATATTATTTGGATAGATTAGATCTATCTCAAAATAATATCCCTAATCACCTTCATCTGGAATTGCTAGTATGTTAGAAGGGTTGGAGAAATGTTGAATTTCACTATCATCTAACCAGCTAAACTCAGAGTGAGGTAGCGGCTTGGATAATGAACTACCATACAAACTATTTTGGTCATAATACTTAAGATGGATATGATCATTACATACTGTTTCAGATTTTAACCTATGTTTATTTACAAATGTGAGACCACCGCGAATTCCTCGCTCAAATAAATTATACATCTCTGGATCTTGTAAGAGATGAATGGTCTCACCAGTCATTTTAAAAGCAGACTTAAATGACATGGCTGGTAGACTGACAAAGTGGACGGGATCTAACTTATCTTCTTCTAATGCCACTCGTCGAAACTCTTGGAAAACGTCAGCCAGCAAAAACACATCTAACTTAAGATAGGCAATCATATATTCACCAAATGTATGGCAGTCAAATTTTATCCATGCCTCTTGAGCATGATCATAATCTTCGGTCTTACATTCTGCGCCGGTCAAATCATTTTTAAATTTATCTATGGGCGGAAGAGAAGTCTCGCCGAGTTTACTAATCGCATCAAAATATGCATATGGAAAGACTCCTTTCCGTGTGATGACTTCATCGGTTAGATTTGGATATTGTTTCTTAAGATTTTGTGTTAGTGGAAGAGACTTTAGATTTTGTACGAGAGAGGCCAGTGATGCAGTCATAAATTGGTAGGAATATAAAAATTTTTATCAAAATAGACCGTCTTATTTTCTTTAGTTTTATCGACAGGCACTTTTGCTGTCATGGCCATAAACTTCTCTCTCGTTTGTGCTATTACATCAAGCTTCCACTCTTTCATTTAACCTAAACCTCCTTTTATTATCATATGGCTGTCGTAGCCCTTGAAATTATGGAAAATGACGGGTAATGTACGCCGTTTCATCCTAAGTGAAAAATTGCATTTTGAACAGAGTGCGTTTCTAAATTTACCAGTGATGTGATCATGGTCGCGCACTTTCTTAATCTTATCATCGTCAAATGTTTTCCTACATTTGGGGCAAACGTTGCAACTATCAAATTTTGCTTGATCATCTGCTGTCATATGCAATGATCTGCGATAGAGTTCACCATCATGTTTTTGTTGAAATTTTACAGCCTGTTCGAGGAATTGTAGGAATTGGTAAATACAATCCTCACCTTGCCAGACGTGCATTTTATTTTGCCTACTCCTAAAGTGATCATGCCATACTTCATAGCAGGAAATGGCTGCTGGCTTGTGGATGATATCATCGATATAGCATTCGATGTCAGCATAGATGACATGAAGAGGACTTAGTTCATCGCCATTCTCTCTATATGAAAACTCCTTATCTTTGGGCATGCGCTCCATTTGTAGTTTACCTCGCTTACACCATTCGTAATGAGTTTCAAATTTAGTTTTCCTACTAAAGTGGCGAATACATCTGTCGCAGTAATATAACTCTCTACTAGAGTTTTCTGAGTGGTGGTATAAGCGAGAGATTTTGGGAATACCGCAGTAGTGCCATTCCTCACTATCATCCTGTTTTACTAATAACAGGTTTACTGTACGTACATAACAACTCGAACGCGAGTTGTAGCGCACACCCTTCAATCCTTTTTCCCAAACATGGAGAACTATTTTGATGTTGTTCAATTTTTCAAATTTTTCTATATCTTTAATTTTCATATCGTCACTATTACAGTCATCGAAGTTTAATTCATTCTCCCACTGCCTATAGCTATATGTGCGATTTCGATTCGCATTGATGTCATTATAGTGGAGAATGGAGAGGACAGCATATTTAAAACATTGCGATTCGCAATCGACATTGATGACTGCTAGTAGTAAATAAAACTCCACTTCTGGACCGCGCAAGATGGCCGCCATCGCTGAGTCCCCCCCCTCTGGCACGGCAGAGTGTCGTGGTCGGCCGCCGTGGTGCTTCGTGTCTGAGTCCCCCCCCCTCTGGAACGACAGAGGTTGTGGTCTGTCGTGGTGTGCCGGCCAGGTGGATTCACGTTCACAACATGTTCGCTGACGCCCCCCCCCTCTGGAACGACAGAGGTTGTGGTCTGTCGTGGTGTGCCGGCCAGGTGGGTTCACGTTCACAACATGTTCGCTGACTCCCCCCCCTCTGCAACGACAGAGTGTGAGACTCGGGTGAGTTGGTCCGACCGCCTGGTTGACGTGGGCGACCGCCGGGATTAGTCTTGAGGCTATAGTGTGTGATGTTTTTCGTGCAATCTGCTGAATGTTGGGTTGTAAAATGGGTTGTTTCGAGTGGAAGGAGTGGTCGGATGAGAAAACGGAGGTCAGATTCGGATTCAGCGTGAAATTCTGCATCGGTAGGGTGAGTTTCAAGTCAATCGGAGAGAAAAAATTTTCGGCTGACGTCCCCCCCCCTGGACAGCTTGCTTCGATTTTGGCTTCCAGTGGACGGATTTTGTCGTGCGATAGCTCGTTTGAAAGCTAAGAGTGAGACAAATTCACTGAAAGAATCGGCTTGTTCCTATCTGTCTTCGTTTAGATGTGAGACGCCATTTAAGATTTTGGGACATTGGCGAAAAACGACAGAGTTAGAATTTGGGACGTTTTGGGCTGTAGCTTCAAAACGAAGCATCGGATTGGAAAACGGAGGCCAGATTTGGAATCAGCTTGATGTTATTGTCCAATGAGGATCATCATCCAATGAGAATCAAGCATTTCTTTATAAATAGCGAGCCTTCCACAGTGAGAATCATTCCATCATTGAATCACACGAGTGACGGACGCACATTTTCTCTCTCCCTAGTTCCCTGTTCTATTATCCAACTAAAATGGTAAGTCGCTACTTCCTTCCCTCTCCTCCCTTGAACGTAAACTTAATACAATCTTTTTTCATTTTCAGGCATCTACTCCATCTGCTGCACTAGTAGGACAAAATGGCGGTCAAACGTTACAAGGTTCGCTACGGTCAGATCATCTACAACTGAGGCCAGTGGAAGAAACAACCAAGGTACATAATCCTACACCGCTACAGCGTAAATTTAAACAAACCTTGCGTTATGGCGATCATAGCGTAGTACTCCAAACGGGAATGCTCCCTTCCACGGATGTCAAGATAATGCACAATCAGTATGGGGACTACATACTGATCCCCGTGAGTCCGTACATTCGCCACCAACTTGATATTATTGAGGAGTACGTGACATTAAATATGGACATTCCTACTCCTCTTGCTCAAGAGTGGAAGGCGAGAGATGACAAGGATACTCCCTATAGAAAGATTTGGGATGGTAATCACATTTGCCTACCGGTGTCACATTGGTGTACTTACTATAAGAAGGATGGAGATCATTCAATACCCATCAGATGTGATGAGCTCGGAGAAGGTACTTGGGATATCCTTTTCAAAGTGAATGGGCTATATTATGGTCGACACAAGGATAATAAAATAGCCTCTCTCTCCATGCATATGGAATCCATCCTATATATTCCGAAACCACCCAACGTGGACGACATAATTGATCAAATCCTTAACAGCAGTGGTACGAAGCGCAAGTCGGAGAAGAATGCTACATCAAAACGCAAATCAAAGAAGGAGAATTGCTAGTCCTTTCCTAACTCTACCCTATGACAATTCGCTTATGTGCTTTGAGTGTCGTAGACGTGGCCTTATTAGATACATTTTACTTCTTCGTTGCCATCATATCATTTGTGTATTTTGTCGTGAAAAGCATCGATGTAATTCTTCATTTTGTAATATGTTATAGAACGTTTCCTTAGATGTGTAAATTTCTGTTTTAGGCTTCTATCATCATTTTTATGGATTGTGAGGGTGAACCTGTACAGGAGCTCAGTGCTATTGCTATGAACAATTGGACATATCAGATTGTTAGTGTCTATCATCAACATGCCAACTGCGATCCCAATGTTGATCAATGGGCGAGAAAACACATTCATGGACTTAATCTGAAATATTTGCAAGACTATGGCTTTTCTTGTGAAAGTGCTCTTCTTATTGACTTTAAACGATGGTTAGCTGCTTTCAATGTTATACGCATCTTTTGTAATAATCCTGGTAAGGAGAGGAAAGTATTTCCCAATCTAATCATTGATGATATTTTGCTCCCGCCTTGGGATAGTAGAGTGAATCAACATTATCATGAAGTCACGAAACGTTTTAAGGATTTGTGTGTTCCTATTTTGTCTGTTCGTTGTAGTAGCTACGTTCATAACCAATGCTTCTTTCCTCCTTACCTCAACACTGCCAAAGTCCTGTATGGTTATCATTGCTCGCTGTATGATAGTTATCAGCTGTATCTATTTTATCTCTTTCAAACCATTGATTTATAATGCATGCTTGTTACCGTTATTCAATAAATGTTACTATGAGAAGAGTTGTTGTTTTCATGCAATGGATGGGTTAGATAAAGGGCGATCATGTCTTTCTCAAACGACTGCGGAACATTACGTTTTCATAGGCAAAGTTTAAAAGGAGCTGTTCAAGATTATGTGATAAAATTTCATAAAGATGAGACCGACATCGAAGCAGTGGTCGATGATGCTAGCACTCTTTTTCTAGAATTAATGAATACATTCTCTGATAGCATTATCATGGCGCGATTAGTTGCGAAAATTAAGTTTAGTCATTTTGGAAAGGAAGAGGTGGAAAGTCGATCTTTCCATTTTGCTTCTTACTCAATGGAAGTGGTAGATCACCCCCAAGAATTTTTTAAAAGGCATATGATAAAAATTGCTGAACGTCTTAACGCATTTAACCATCATGGTAGCAGTCTAGTGATTGAAGCGATTTCAGATATTCACATTCAACTTTCCATAAAGAAAAATTGAAAATGCAGTGGTACTTGATTGTGGCACAACTGGTTTTCGAGCTATGTCTGCTCACTCTCGAAGTATATTCCTTCTGTACATGCGTCTATTATTTAGAAAAGGCTAGCAAATTCATATCTTCAAAAAGACTTGCTATAGACATCAGTAACGGTGAAACTATGTGTTGCGATGTATGTAAGCGAAAGGATGGAAATGAAAAGCGCATCTTCAAGAGATGTAAGCATGCTTTTTGTCAACGCTGTTTCATACGTAATTGCATTCAACTTTGCCAATGTAACCACTGTGATATTGCTCATTTCGAGTGTCACTTATGTCGCAATAGTTAGTACCTATGCAAATGTGGTAAAGATAGGTTTTAGCAAAGACTAACACGGAAAATGGCGAAACGTAAAATGGCGAAACGTAAAAGTCAAAAGTTTTCTTCAGCCATTCAAGCTCTCCGACGAATGAAAGCAAATCAGCGATACAATGCTATACGACATGCTAACGATAAATTCATTTGTGAAATTATTTCTCATGTGAGGAAGTTGAGGACGAAGAAATTAGCGCCAAAACAACGAAAGTTACTTAAGCGATATGCTACGAAATTGCGTTTCATCTCCAATCCTAAAGTCGCCCTTCAAAGAAAGAGGAAAACTCTAACACAAAAGGGCGGTTTCCTTTCAGCAATACTTCCAATGATAGCTCCTGCCGTGGGCAACCTATTGGGAAATATCTTTGGCTCTAAGCGTTAATTATGCAAATGTTGAGTCTCAAAGTAATAAAATGGATTTCAGACTTCAATGTGATAAAGTTCTGACTGTATCAGGTCCATCTCATGCAGGTAAAACTGTTTTCACGCTGAATTTATTGGATAAAAGAAGGGAGTTGTTTAAGGAACCTATCAATCGAGTGATTTGGTGTTATGGTATTTATCAACCGTCGCTGTTTCAGGAATTGCAAAGTCGCAACTTTATTCGACATGAAGGAATTATTCCAGTGGATAAACTTCAGTCTAATGATGTTGTTGTATTGGATGATTTATTAAAAGAAAGTAAGAATTCAAAAGATGTTACAGATATGTTCACTCGCGCAGCACACCATAAAAGGTGTTTTATCATCTATATTACACAAAATTTGTTTCCTGATGGAAAAGAAGCTCGTACACGAAACCTGAATACACACTATTATGCTATTTTCAAGAATCCGCGAGATAAAAGTCAATTTGAAATTTTAGCGCGACAAGTTGCACCCAGAGGATCAAAAGCCTTAATTGAAATTTTTCAAGCAGCTACTGAAAAACCATACGGTTACTTATTCATTGACTTTACGCAAGAGTGTCCGGAAGAATTTAGATTTCGAAGTGATATTTTGAAAACTCCCATGATTATCTACAAACTATGAGTTCTTATTCTCGCATGATTGTTATTCCTCAGGATGAATATGTACAATTGACTGCCATGCAGCAAGTAAAGCAACCTCTTGCAAATCAAATGTATAGGAAAGAAATAGATTATCAGCAAAATGTTCACATCAAAGATCCACATCGTGCTGTATTATTACAATCGGAAACTGTTGAGCAATTGAAAAACTTGAAGAATAAGATGCGTGACTCTGTATCGACTGCTACACCTTTAGCATCTCGCGCACATGCCATATCTCTTTTCAATAGTATTGAGCCCCATCTCAATGTAAATGATAGAGGAGAAATCATTACAGATGAAAATAAAGTGATTGATGCTTCACGTTATGAAGACTTGATTCAGTATGCGACACGTAGAAAGCGCCGTCAGGGCTATGTTCCACCTGGTTGGTCATACTTTCTTAAACTATTGAAAAAGCATAATGTACCAAAATTTGCTTTAAATAATGAGACATTGAAAGAACTTGATTCAACAGTGGCTACTACTCCAATGCCTCAGACGATGAAAATGCCAACAAATTGGTTTAAGACGTCACCTGCTACATCCCCTCCCACACTCACTAAGCAAACAAGAGGAAGAACTCGACGTAGATCTACATCACCACTAAAACTGGTAAAAGGAAAACGTAAAACAGCTCCTCCCAGGAAATACATGTTCTCAGACTATTAATATGAAGCAGATGTGTTGCTTGCCATGTAATGAGCCGCCAGAGGTGAATGTCGTTGTCACTTGCACTTGCTGCGCCAGCTCTCATAATGAAACCCCTAAGCAATGTGAACACGATCGCAAAACCGCTAAAGCTAAATGCTGCAGTTGTTGTAAATGTAGAAAGGGAAGAAAACAAAAAGATGAGAAGGAGGAAAAAGAGTCAGCCGTCATCGACTGAACGTTTGAAGTCAATCTATTATGATGTAAAACATCCGGCAGGATTTGCATCTATCAAGAAATTATCAAAAGCGAGTGGTCTTCCACAATCACAAGTGAAACGATGGTTAAAGGGTCAGGCTACCTATACACTCCACAAACAAGCGAAAAAGAAGTACCGCACCCGCCATTATATTGTTCATGACATCGATGAACAGTGGCAAGCAGATTTGTGTGATGTTGCCTCCATTTCAAAACATAACTCGGGCAATAATTTTATTTTAACCGTCATTGATATTTTCTCGCGTTATGCGTGGGCTCAACCTTTAAAAACTAAAGAAGGGAAAGGAGTAGCAAAAGCATTCCAAACAATTTTTCGAGAAGGTCGCATTCCAAAAAGAATTCAGAGTGATCAAGGAAAAGAGTTTGAAAATCAGCATGTGACAAGATTATTTGAGAGGCATGACATTGAGTTGTTTAGTGTAAAGAGCGCTTATAAAGCTGCACTCGTTGAACGTTTTAATCGCACATTAAAAAATCGCTTGTGGCGACATTTTACTGCCAACTTGACACAAAATTGGACAAAGGTTCTACAAGATACACTCCATGCCTACAATCACTCTATCCATCGTTCTATTGGACTCAGACCAGTAGATGTAAATGCTGACAATGTAGATAAAGTGCGCGAATCATTCCAACGTAAACGCACTCATGTGAAAAGTGATGTGAAAATTGGCGATAAAGTTCGTATCTCAAAAGTGAAAAGTGTTTTTGCTAAAGGGTACCTCCCGAATTGGACAGAGGAGGTATTTACAGTATCAAGGATTAATCAAAAAGACTCTCCGACCGCCTACAAGTTGAAAGATTACGATAATGAAGAAATTGAGGGTAGCTTTTACCGCGATGAGATTGAGGTAGTCACTGAAAGTGAAACATATTTGGTAGAGAAAATCATTCGATGTAAAAAACGACAAGGTGAAGAATGGTGTCTTGTTAAATGGACTGGTTATCCTTCAAGTATGAACTCTTGGATGCGTCGTGCCGACATCTTTCATCTAAGTGATCGACAGTGATTCATGCAAAGTTGTAACTAACAATGTTTAGGGTTTGAGCTATGAATCCAACTGCCTCATTTTATTCACGACCCTCCTATGTAAGTGGCGGAGGACAAATTTACATCGGTGCTCGCCGCCAACGTGGAGGTAGCATACTTGGTGCACTGAAATCTGTTGTAGCACCTCTCATATCCAATGTCGGTAGATCTTTAAAACGAAATGTTTTAAGTAATGCCGTTGGCTTTGCTGGTGATGTTGCTAGTGATCTTTCCAGAGGTAGAAGTTTTAAGAGCAGTTTGTTGAATCGTGGGAAGGAACGCGGTTTAAAAACATTGAAGCAGACCATTGCTGGTGTTACTCAAGGAAAGAAATCACCTAAACGAATGAAAAAAGGAAGGAGGAAACATCGCGGAGCTGGTAAGGTGCGATCTTCAGTCAAAAGGCATTCACGCAAACGTCGCAGAGGCTCTAATCATTCATCAGGCGCTAAACGACGACGCTGCTATAACTTCTAATCATGGAGTGTAAAACTTCCGGTTTTTGTTTGTTCGATCAACAAGCCATACAGACAGATATTCTTAGTTCAAGTATTGTAGATTATCATCCTCGAACAGCTGAGAATGCTGGCCCCATTGAATTTGTTATTCCTGGTGGTAGTGATGACTACATAGATTTGAGTTATGCGATGCTTGATTTGAGGTTTAGAATTCAGCAAGCAGATGGAACTGCTATTGACGATGCACATAAAGTTGGACTGAACAATTTACCATTGACTACATTACTTCGTGATGTTTCTCTAACGATTGGAGAGCAGCAGGTGGAAGGTGGTCAAAGCGATTATCCCTATAAATCATATTTCAATCATGTATCACAGTTTCATCCAGCAGCACAAAAAAGTCATATGGAAGCCATGGGATGGTACAGAGATGAAGCAGGAAAATTTGATGTTGAAACAAACAGTGGCTTTGTAAAGCGATCTGCTATGATTAAAGATAGTAGAGTATGTCAGCTATATGGTCCGCTGAATTTAGACTTCTTTAGACAGTCAAAGTTTTTACTGTGTAATACCAGCATGCGACTCAAGCTGACATTGAATAAGCCTGAATTTGCGCTGAATGCATTTGCTAAAGTTGACAATTTTAGAATTCATGTGGAAGATATTGCACTTTACATTCGTCGAGTAGTACCGAATCCAAGTGTCATTAGAGGGCATGCTGAAGGCCTTAACCGCCAAAATGCCATTTACCCCGTTCAGCATACAAAGCTTCTCACCTTTACAATTCCGAAAGATCAAAAGAGTTTCATGAAAGATGGCCTCTTTCCATCGGAAGCACCGAAGCTCCTCATGGTGGCAATGGTTGAAAATGATGCATTTAATGGTAATATAAAGAAGAATCCTTTCAATTTTAAACACAATCAGTTAAGTGAAATTGCTTTACGTGTAAATGGTGTGAGTCATCCTGGTCCACCCTACAAACCAGATTTTGCTTCGGATCAATTTATGCGCAGTTATGTTGATTTTATGGATGTCTTTGGCTTTTACAATACGGATGACACCAACGGACTGACTATGAAAGAGTTTAAGAGTGGATATACTATTTATGCATTTGATTTGACTGCTGACAGCGATATTAGTGCACCCTATCGTCAAGCGAACGTGCCTCATAATATTCGTTTGGATTTGACGTTCAAAAGAACACTAGCTGAGACGATCAATGTATTAATTTATGCAGTCTTCGATTCAAATATTGAAATTACAAAGTATCGTGACGTGATTCTTCAGTATAATCGTTAATGAGTTGGTTGACTGCTGACGATATTAAGACTAAAGTGCAGCGTAATGCAGACGAAGCGACGTTGAAAGCTTTCGATAATGTCTATTCACTCGATACCTTACCACCTGCAGTAAATCACTATCCCATCTTTATTGTGCTAAACACTCATTCTCAGAATTTAGGCGGTGAGCATTGGAAAGCGATCTTTATTGGAGAAGACCGACGTGGTGAACTATTTGACTCTCTTGCTCAACCTCCAAATATACCAACACAGCAGTGGTTGAGAAAACATACGCGTCAATATCAGCGAAATGAACGCATACTACAACATCCACTTTCATCAACGTGTGGTGCTTTTGTACTGTACTTCATCTTAAAACGTTTACATGTATCTCGATTTGTATCTGTTATTCAAAACTTTTCATGTAATCCATCCTCTAATGAAAAAATGATTTGTAAGTTCTATCATGATTTGAAATAAAAACATCATGTTGGAAAAATTGTTTTTATTTTACAATCCGCTGGGTACGTACATACTCGATGAGATAGTCTAGGATCACATTTGCTTGTACATGAGATTTTAGTCCAGTAATGATCACTTTACTATTATGAAAGATTGCAACATGCACAGGTAACCAACAACTAATGAGAGCTGCAGGAAAAAGTTCGGGTTCATAACACAAACTGTAACTGCTGGTACGAATCTTCAAAAATGATACACTTTCACTCAATTGAGTAGAGATCACCATATTGTCCACAGTCAGATTCGACATCACACACCTCTCCCTCTTCCATATCCGACGTAGTAGTCTTTGTAGCTCTAAGCGCATTGACTGCGCCGATGAATGAGAAAGGGCGCCGAGAATCTGTACAGTCCCATTTGGGAAGAGTTGAAGATTCCGTGAATTGTTCATCTTCACCACTAACATTTGAGGACGGCCCGGGTAATACTTGCTGTTTGGAAGCTGTTGGTGTAATGTTGTGAGATCGATTTTGGTGTAGAGTCTGAAGCGACGGAGAATGTTGACGATGGTGTAGCGATGGCGCTTCATGATGAAAGAATGAGTAAATTGAGCGATGTACCTTCCTTTTATACTTTTCCCAACTACCTTGATGAAATGTGAAGTTAGTATGAAGTTGGGAATGATAGAGTTGAATTCGCCGATTGTTGACGCGCAGCCAGATGCGATTTCCAATACGTGAATGTCTTTTCATATAGAAGTATTTCAAGTCCTTCATGATATGATGTAGAGATTGAAAATGACGATAAGATAAAGCAAACTCTCTTCTCACATTTCCAGTTGAATCTTTGAAATAGACGTTTCGATCATGATCCGTTTCAATACGTTGTAGGGAATCTAATTTCCAACTCATGATGTGTAGTAGTCATGCCTGATTAAGATTTGCATAGTAGGGCGATGAACTCACGACGAATAAATGTCATGATGGAGCGATGTATGTATCTTCTATACTTCTCCCAATTGTATTTGCGAAATGAGAAACAGTTTGCGGAATGAGAATGGCAGATTTGAATTTCATTTCTGTAATGTTGAAGCCAAACTTGATCACCCAAGGAGATGAATCTTAATGTTTCAAAATATTCCAAATCCCTCATGATATCATTGAGGTTGACAAATTGTCGCCATGTTAATGTAATTCCTCTTGATGTATGACCATGAGAATTTTTGAAATGTACGTTTCCATCACGATCAACTCTGATATATTGTAGAGAGTCCAAAATCCAAGTCTTCATGATGTTATGCAAAGTTGCAGATTAGCAATATAAAAATGTCGTTTTATCATATTTTGCTTAGCAATGCGGCTACAAAGAGATTTACTAGTAATCGAGCTGCACTCTTTTCTACTCCCATTGATCATGCACAACAGCTAAATGGGAATTGGGAAGTGGGTGTCACTCAACTTGTTTATAGCAACTGTGTCTATACTTTTGATCATGAGGTGATGACTATTAATATGAGGCGTACAGCTGCTTATCAATGTGAAAAGGGGTGCCGAGTATACATTCCACAGTGGCCAAAGAAAGATCTCTTATCATGTAAAAAGTTTATATATGATTTCTTGAATAAAGCGTGTAAACATATTGTCCAATTTACTCCGCACAATGATGATTATAATTATGTACATCATGTAGTTGAGAAAGATTGGATTGTTGGTTTAAGTCCAAGTTTAAGAAATGATTTAGGCTACCTCGCTAGCGCCTTGACAAGCTATGATAATTTTAACGTTAATTACCACATAAGTGGCCATAAACAGTTAATATATCGAGAGGAAGCTTATTATGTAGATCTTATTCCAAGAAATGAGAAGACGTTGGTGAAGAAGATTGTGATTAAGCCAAGAAAGACAAACATGACTCCTGAAACATTATTGAAGAAATTTAATTATCTCCTTCGAGTTGATGGCAAGCAAGTGGCAACATTGACTTATATTAAATCATCTAATCATATTGCAATAAGTAAATTAAATGATGATGATCTAGTATTAGTTTGTTCAAAAGATTTTCATCAGTTCTTACGACATCGTTCTGCAGCTGTTCATGGAAAATCTGATATGCAACATTTACCATGTGAAAGGTCAAATCAATTTGATACAGAATGGACCGTATCTTTATACAAAAAGTGTGTAGAGCCTTTAGGTGGTATCTTACATGAAACAAGAGTGTTGATGCCTCGCATTATTACTTCGGTTAAATTGGTTGTAGATTATTTAAATGAAGTGATTAATGACCAACATATTTCATTTTCTGAAAAAGAAGGTACTTTGTCTCTCACTATAAGTGGAAAAGGTATTGAACTAATTATGGATAAAACTCTAATGGACATTTTGGGTTTTGACCAAAATATCTTTAAAAGTGGTACTGTAACCAAAGCTAGCGCAGACATGTCGCTATCGCGTCGTATTAACTATTTTCAGATATATTCCAATATTGGTGAAGATGTACGTGTGGGAGATGTTGAAGCTCCATTGCTAGCAATGATACCATACCAGCCAAAAAGCTGCAGTATTTTATCTGAGCATACTTTCAAGAAAGTGCATTATACAAAGCTGAAATCAAACTACATCCCACAAATTGATATTGCCATTTATGACGATGCTGGTGCGTTGATTCCTTTTCATAAAGATGCTGTGACAAGTATCACACTCCATTTCCGAATGAAGAGTTAATGCAAACGTATGCTAATATATTTTTCCAATGTGAATAATATGGAAAGTGAAAAAAAGGACTCGTTTCTAATCTACTTGCCCAGTAATGCTTCTATGAATAAATTTCCCAAAAATAAACCATCAGACTATCGAGTAGAATTAAATCGGCCACTGCATTTAGAAGGTGAATGGGAGGTTGGCGTTTCTAGTATTTGCTATGATAGCAATATTCAGAATGTGAATGATTTGGAAGAAATGATATTGACTCCTCGCACCCATGATGGAATAACGATGAATAATGCATTTCAGTTCCCATACAATTTAACGTCAGATGGAAAGTGGAACTATGAATGGATTCAGATAAAATCAGATTCTTATGAGCCATTTGGGAATGAGAAAATTATTAAGGCATTCAACAGTGGTAATACTTCCATCATGAAGAATAAAAATCAGAAAGCTTATGAGTTTACTATCTATCATTGGAGTGGGAGACAGTTCCTCCGCTTTCATTCTTTTACTAAAGGTCTTACGCTGAGGTTGGATAGTGAATTCTATCCACATCTTGGTTTTGGTCATGGACTACATCTAACGTCAATTGCTACTGCAAATGTTAAAAAAGTTTATTCAAATCGAATCAACAAATTTCATTATAGATTTAAAATATTTGATGAAGATGTTGTAGAATGCGAAGAACGCATCATTTTGAAAAAGCGTGGTGTTCAACCTTTATCACTTATTGAGTTAGTAAAACGATGGAATGAGACTGTGGGTAAGAAGTATGGAGAGAAAATTATGGCGGACAAAAATAAGTTGGTTATTCAGAAATATAATGACAAACTTACAGTTTATTTCTCTCCAACCTTGCGTCATTTTGTAAGACATTATACGCCTATTATTGGAAGCGGTGTGGTGTATGCTTCTCATGAATATCACACTAAAGCTGATTCAGTTAATGATGAATGGTGGGTGGACATCTATGGCGATCGCATCAAGAAAATTTACCAGTCTTATGAAGAATCTAAAGTTGCTATCAATATAATGCCGCGTCTATATCATACAGTTGAAAGCTTCATTCATGTAGTAAATCCTTATATACAACAGAAGTTGAAGCATGTGATGAAAAGTAAATATGATGCAAAGACACACCACATTTCGTTTTCAATTGAAAATCAACGCGTTGTTCTGAAACTGGGTGATGACATTCAATGTCAATTGAGTAAAAATTTGAAAAAACTCTTTGGCTTTTCAATGCTACAAACAGTGTTTGCTGCTGCGCATACGATTGGTATAGAAACACCAATGACACTTGATAAACATGAACAGCACCTTTACATTCAAAGTGATTTGATTTTACCTATTTCTGTTGGCGAGAAAAAAGAATACATTTTACGTGATTTCATTCATGATAAAGACGCTTCATATGGAATAGTCGAGAAGATGTTTGAATCTATTTTCTATCATCCCGTCATCAAACAAACTATACCCTCTATTGCTATCAAAATTACCAATGGTTTACAAGAGTGCATCCACGTGAAAGATACTAAATCCCTCGTAACTTTAGTGTTTCGGAAAACAAAGTGAAGTCATTGTGATATGTTTATTGAAATAAAAATATGTATATGAAAAAGTCTTTTCACAGATAAAGGGGAATGGGCTGACTGTAGGCATATATTCACAAGGAGGAAACGATCTCATGCGATACATAAAACAACCATGTATATCTACAAAAAGCAACATCAAAATACTGAGTTAAAGTTGATTATGTCAATACATCTCCTGAATGTGGTAGCGTGAGTTTTATTCTTTTGGGTGGAGGTATGTTTGTGTCAGGATGTCCATGTGGAAGAGATGTGTTATGTCCTATCCAACACCTCTTATCCTCCCATGCTGAAAGTGCTCGTTTCTTGAACGTGTACGTTTTCACAGTATGAACTTGAGATTTTAAGATTGTCATATTGACAAACGTTATAGTTTTATTTTTATAGGCCTTCTTATAGGACCGATGTTTCATTTTATGAACAATGGATTTTGATATACCTTTAGCACGCTTAATACTATCTGCACATTCTTTTAGTTTCATGGAATACATTTTAGGACGGAGGAGAATCATTTCATCTATTTCCTTTCCTGCTGTTTCATCCTTAAAACAACCAAGTTTGGCTTTATTCTGTATGGAATAGAGTGGATGAGTGGGATTGTAGTTAGATGTGTCGAAATATTTTTCTAATGACTTGCCTACTTCATTAAAATTTAAATCTTTTTGAGTGGTAATTCCTAAAAAGAAACTATCTGTATCACCACCCAGCAAGCGAACCTCTTTTACGAGAGGGCATGGTTTTAATATTTTGTAGAAGAGTTGATACATTTCAAGCTTGGAATAATCTAAAACGGCTTGCCCAATATAGATGGGTTTGCACAACTCAACTTCTGATTTAATCATTTTAACACCTACAAGATCCTCATCGATGATGTCTCTATCAATGAAAAGAGGTGATGAGGTCAATTTGTGATATTTTTGTTCATCAACGACTAGTTTGTAATTCATACGTTTTCTAACATCCTCCATGGTCTTTCCGAATAGACTGTTATTCTTATATTTATAAAAATCCTTTTCAAAATTATTTTGGGCGAGTGCACGTTTTTGACTGTTACTATCTATGTAGGGTTTGAGGAAGGCTTTCTGTCTAAATTTGATAATGCGGTGAACTGACTTTAGAAGCATGCCCATTTCTAAATAGAATTTTAATATGCAGAAGTGTGCGAGATAATTTTTCTTATCATATTGGGTGAGTAAAAGTTTGCGGCATGGTTTGTACCTTGGCTGTCCACACTCTGTTAAGTTATTATGAAATTGTGACATGAATGGTGAAAACATATCTTCAGTCACTTCGCCAGATTCAGGTGCAAGTGGGAAATCAGCAGTTTTATTTTTAATACTATTTGGATAAATCAAATCCACTTCAAAATAATATCCCCAATCACCTTCATCTGGAATCTTCAGTATGTTTGAAGGGTTGGAGTAATACTCAAGCTCATCTTGATTTAACCAACTAAACTCGGAATGAGGTAGTGGTTTAGACAGTGAACTACCATATAAATTATTTTGGTCATAGTACTTTAGGTGGATATGATCATCACCTACTGTTTCAGATTTTATATGATGTTTATTTACAAATGTGAGACCACCGCGTATTCCTCGCTCAAATATATTATACATCTCCGGGTCTTGTAAGAGATGAATGGTCTCACCAGTCATTTTAAAGGCTGATTTAAAGGACATGGCTGGTAGACTGACAAAGTGGACAGGATCTAATTTGTCTTCTTCTAATGCCACTCGTCGAAACTCCTGAAAGACATCAGCCAGCAAAATGACATCTAATTCTAAGTAAGCGATCATATAATCGCCAAACGTTTTACAATCAAATTTTAACCATGCCTCTTGAGCATGTTCATAGTCCTCTACTGGACAATCTTCACCCGTCAAATCGTTTTTGAATTTGTCAATGGAAAGAAGGGTTGTTTCATTTAGTTTAGACATTGAGCTAAAATACGCATAAGGAAAGACTCCTTTGCGAGTGATTATTTCATCCGTTAAGTTTGGATAGTGTTTCTTCAAAGTTTGACTATGGGGAAGAAACTTGAGATTACGAACGAGAGAAGCTAGTGACGCTGACATGAATTGAAATGAATCTAAAAATTTTATTTCGAAGAAGACTGTCTTATTTTCTTTAGTTTTATCTACTGGTACTTTTGCTGTCATTGCCATGAATTTTTCTCTCGTTTGTGCTATTACATTAAACTGCCACGATTTCATCTGGCTCAACCCTCCTTTTATGAGCATATGACTGTCATAGCCCTTAAAGTTATGAAAAATGACGGGTAGTACACGACGTCTCAACCTAAGTGAAAAGTTACATTTGGAGCAGAGTGCGTTTCTAAATTTACCAGTGATGTGATCATGATCACGCACTTTCTTAATTTTATCGTCATCAAACGTTTTATGACATTTAGGACAGGATGTGCAACTTTCAAATTTTTGTTTGTCTTCATCTGACATATGTAGTGACTTACGTTGCAATTGGGAATCATATGATTGTTGAAATTTAGCAGCTTTATCGAGAAATTCTAGAAATTTTGAAATGCAATCTTCACCTTGCCAAGTATGCATTTTGTTTTGTCTATTCCTAAAGTGGTCATGCCATACTTCATAGCAGGATATGGCTGCTGGCTTGTGGATGATATCATCAATGTAGCATTCTATGTCTGCGTAAATGACACGCAGGGGACTTAATTCGTCACCATTATCCCTATGTGAAAATATTTTATCTTTGGGCATGCGTTCCATTTGTAATTTACCTCGCTTGCACCATTCATAGTGAGTTTCAAATTTATCTTTACTCCAAAAGGAGCGGATGCAGCGGTCGCATACAAAATGTTCACCTCTTTTAGAGTGCCCCAAGTGAGTGTACAAGCGAGAGATTTTGGGAATACCACAGTAGTGCCATTCCTCGCTATCATCTTGTTTTACTAATAAGAGGTTGACTACACGTTCATAACAAGTTGAACGTGAATTATAGCGGGCACCCTTCAACCCCTTCTCCCACACGTGAACGACAATTTTAATCTTATTATGTTTTTCGAACGTTTCTACATCTTTGATTTTCATGTTGTTACTATCACAACCTTCAAAGTCTAGTTCATCCTCCCACTGTCTATAGCTATAGGTGCGATCTCGATGCGCGTTGATATCATTATAGTGAAGGATGGATAGGACTGCATATTTGAAACACTGTGATTTACAATCAACATTGATGACAGCTTTCTTATTATACAACGTTTTTGGTAGTTTAAATGTGCCTCGAGCTGCATGACTTTCTAATAGGGAAATTTTGAATATGGCTGAGTCCACACCATCAAAAATGAGAGCGCTGTCGCGTTGATTGAATTTATCTACATTTGATTTTAAACATTGAATGTGAAAATTTAGCCAAGACTCGCAGTCTACAACTTCGGTTGCGGAAGAGGAAGGAACATGAAACTGTATTCTCTCCGTCACTTGACCCGTTTGAAAATCTATTTTAATATATTTTAGTTTAAGGTAGATGATCGCCTTCATTCTAAAATTGTCTAAATTGTTGAAGAGCGCTTCGATAATGTTTGAATTTTGAAGGAGCCACTCAGGAAAATCTACTATTTGAGTATTGGACTCCATGCAGTAGTCGCGTACTAAATTATTATGGGAAACATTAATGAGGGAGATGGTAGAGGTACCGTTGGTGTAGTGATCATTTGCATGCGTGTGTTGAAGTCTGTGCGAAGATCGCTGAAAGTGACTATCAAAAGAAAGAGGGCACAAATCGCAAGGAAAGGAGATGTCATCGTCAGAATCAACTTCACCTCCGGAGATTGACGCCGCTTTGCGTTGACACACACGTTGTTTGATGTGTCGAAGGAGACTGTGCTTCCTTGTAAACATATGTCCGCAGTCGGCACATTCCCACTCGTTGCCTTGTCGCGAGAGTCCTGAGCTGGAACTCACATCACCTGAAAGAGAAATCATTCTATCATCTCTGTTCAAGTCTCAGTGTATTGTTACAACCTACTTTGACTCAACAACTCTAAACTTTCCTCGAGAAGGGAGGGTGTTGGTGATGAAGTTGATGCCTGAAATTGAGGAAGATGCTATTAGCCACACGTTTGAGGGAGATGAGTGAAGAAATTTTCAACTTACCATTTCAACGAAATTATGTTTAAGCTTGATACTTGAACATGATAGAGACTTCACTCAAATAATACGTCTCAAATTTGGAATTCACTTGTACGCCTCAAATAATAACAGAATTCGCTAGACAACCGTTCACTTATGCGTCTCAAAGACAGAGTGAAATGACACGAATGTCACTTTGCTTATATACTTTCATTCTCTTCATTCATTGGATGTTCATTCTGATTGGCTGCTTGTGTATACTTAAGAATTAGAAAAATGTTAAAGTTATCATTATTCAAAGTCAGCATTTCAAAGACAACATGACAAGTCCTCCAACAACACCAAATACCGCATTGGAGTTCTCCTCTCCATGTACATCAGCAAAGGTGCTCGTTACACCAAATGCACCAAGAAAGGCGAAGGTGGAGAAGGTGTACCGACTGGACAATATACGAAAGTTATCATTATCGGAGGAGGATGAAGAGGAGTTGCCCGACCTAACAGGCATACGGTGGAAATATTTACAATATGATGCCGAAGGGGTGATGGAGATGACCAGCAAGTCGCGCTTGCATCAAATATGGGAGTGGTACACCCCTAACTCCCAACCGCGAACCGTGGCGGAGTGGGCGTACATTGAGAAAGTGAGGGACGCTGCAGAAGAACGTTTAAAGCAGCTGAACTGTTTTTGTGATCTATGTGAAGCCAGACTCTGGGACGATATTGACGATGAAGACCTTTTGAAATACATGCCATAATAAATGTTTATTTCGTATTATCTTTGCTTTCATACTGACTTACTTGAATGGGGTTTTAGTGAATAATTTAACCATGTATACTTTTTCATTTGGAAATAGTAGCACGCTTAGTTTAACTTGTAAATCTTATAACATTTCATATGGGTGATAATGGTAGATGAAATAGTGTCAAATAAATTAAGATAGCTTACACTTCTGATACAGGGATAGCAATCGACTGCGATCCATGTGTAAAGAGCTTGTTAGACTACGGATGGGCTTAAGTGGATGATTTAACCATGTATACTTTTTCATTTGGAAATAGTAGCACGCTTAGTCTAACTTGTAAATCTAAAAACATTTCATATGGACGATGATGGTAGATAAAATAGTGTCAAATAAATTAAGATAGCTTACACTTCTGATACAGGGATAGCAATCGACTGCGATCCATGTGTAAAGAGCTTGTTAGACTACGGATGGGCTTAAGTGGATGATTTAACCATGTATACTTTTTCATTTGGAAATAGTAGCACGCTTAGTCTAACTTGTAAATCTAAAAACATTTCATATGGACGATGATGGTAGATAAAATAGTGTCAAATAAATTAAGATAGCTTACACTTCTGATACAGGGATAGCAATCGACTGCGATCCATGTGTAAAGAGCTTGTTAGACTACGGAAGAGAGAAGTGTGTTATGTTGCGTGTGGCGCGTGAGTGTCCTCCCATTTCATTCCATTCATCAATTCGTCTCATTGATAGAGACAGGTAGAACTCATGGTTCTCATAACGTATGCAATGGAAAGTTTTAGGCAACCTTCGACAGTTGGCTAAATGTCGCCCTGGCGCGAATGCATACTACGTTGAGACAGAGGCAATCACTTGCAAACATGACGCAGAGAGGTTTAACAAGATTGACCATTGCCGAATGTCCCTTGCGGTATACATAGCTACGGGTTTCACCGCCGCCCTTTACAGGAACGCCCGTCGAAAGGAAGTATTACACCGAACTTCATTTGCAACGTTCAAGTTGACTGATAGCAGATTCAACTTAATGATAGTATTCGCCAGTCCGAAGACTGCCCAGGGCAAACCGCGAGGAGGTTCTATCATGTCTTGCCCCATGGTGGCCCTTAAGAGAGCCGATGGTTCGTTCTCGGGGTGTGAATTTAAGTTGACTATTGGCTGGAATAGTCAATGGGTATGACGCTTAGGTTGTCGTATACCCTATACCGCCTAAGCCGTGGTGGTGCATCTGGCACCTTTCGGATGCGAGTGGTATTTGGAGTCCACACTCCATCCGCCCAAACGATCCTCTTGATCTTCCCCTTCTTCTCATCCTCCTCATCCCACTCGTCGAGGATGACGAACTCGGGAATGCCGTTGTCTTCATCAGTGAAGACGGGAATGTTGTCGGCAGATGTCGCTTCCATCGTGACTTCAAATTGAATGAGAAGCGCTACAATCTTCTAGCTTATATAGGGTTTTCAACAATGAATTGCTCAACAGCGAATCAGAATGCTTCAGGGATAGCAATCGACTGCATAATGTTCAAGCTGACTGATAGCAGATTCAACTTAATGATAGTATTCGCCAGTCCGAAGACTGCCCAGGGCAAACCGCGAGGAGGTTCTATCATGTCTTGCCCCATGGTGGCCCTTAAGAGAGCCGATGGTTCGTTCTCGGGAGTAACGTCATCTTACACCCTACCAATTCTGCTGAGAGAGTCTTTGACTCTCTCTTTGGTAGCACTGTCGACTTCCACACTAACTGGCACATGACTAAAAATTGGAATGTAGCGCCATTCCGTTGGATTGACAGCAGTTGCTGTCATCGGATTGCCAATCCGAGCAAGATTATTAAAAACTCTGTCTTGCTCCTCTAGCCTGACAAACTCCTCAAATAAATTTCGCGGCCTTAACTGTGGTCCGCGAGGAGAGCTGACTTGACTGTTCGGCGTCTGCATGATTGAAATGAAATGAAATGAGAGGCAGTGGTTTATATACCCCTCTAACGCGACGCAACGTTCAAGTTGACTGATAGCAGATTCAACTTAATGATAGTATTCGCCAGTCTAAAGACTGCCCAGGGCAAACCGCGTGGAGGTTCTATCATGTCTTGCCCCTAGGTGGCCCTTAAGAGAGCCGATGGTTCGTTCTCGGGAGTGACGTGATGGGGTGGTGAAGGCGGGCAAAGATCTGCAATGAAAATGATATGTATTAGAATAGGATATACTATCTTATTTACTTTTTCACTTACCAAGTTAGTCATCCTTTGGCAGTCTCGCGCGTTTCCGAATCGAGAATTTATGTAGGTGACCGCGCATTCTCAGGCTGGCATGCAGACACTTCTTGCTCGGATGACCATTGTAACATACTATACTTTCGTCGAGGCTTTGATTTACCAATACTTCGCCGGCCAAATGATTATCCCGAATAGGGATGTGAAACTCAAACAAACGATCCTCATTCACACGTTCCCACTCATCCCTCATGCGCTCCAACTTCTCATACGCCTGCCTCTCATCACCCCGCCGAGCCACAGTCCTCTCCAACTCAACATTCCTCGCTCTCAACACACTCATCTCCTTCATCATCTCCTCAAACTTCGCCTCTGCATCTCTCATTCTTCTCTCCGCAGCACTCGCCCTCTTCTCACACTCATCATTCTTCTCTTCCAACTCTCGCGTCTTATTCTTCAAATCAGTCACACAACGCCTCATTCTAATGTTTTCATCCGCCACCTCCTTCGACTTCAGTTCCTTCTTTTTTAACTCATCCAACTCCTTCACAACTTCATCCTTCACTTTCTTCAAACTCTCATACTTATTTACCAACAAATCATGCGCCATCTGCTGCGAAACATGCTTCTTCTCTTCATCCTTCAACCACCTCGCCGACTGCACACGAATCCCACCACTCTTCACTTTTGGGGAAGATGAGCTCTTCGGGGGGTCGGTGATGACAATGTTTGACACCTCCGATGACGAAGAGCTCAACTTCCTCACACGCTTCCTCACACGCTGCCTATCTAAATCCACATCATCCTCATCATCACTCTGAAGCACTCTCTTTCGCTCAATCTCACGCTCCAACGACGCAACCGCTCTCGCCAACTCATCATTCTCAACAACATTCTCAACAACATTCTCAACCTTACCCTCTCGCTCGATCGCCAACATTCGCTCCCTCTCTTCCACAATCAACTGCGTAAATCTCAAATCAGTCACTAAACCACCACTACAGTCAGCATGCACTCTGTAGAAACGCGCCTCATCCTCATCACCCTTCAGCACTCTACACTTCACGCACGCAACCCTATTCAAGATAATCATGTGGCCGGTGCCCGCCTTCTTGACGTGAGCCTTGGCGTCCGCACTGCGATTTATACGACCGCACACACACATTTTGATATGGTATTTTCTATTCTTGTCATTAGCCATGCCTGATTTATCGTTAGCTGTAAGATAATGAAATTTGTATAAGTTTGGAATCATGTAGTACAGTCATATTCCTAAAGAGTGTAGTGAGTGGCACTCGATCCCGTCGACAGCCCGAAGGCCTTGTACTGATCACTAGGGAAGTGAGAGATCTTCCCCGATACCCGCTCTTTACAGCTGAAGACATCATTGTCACTGCCCCGAAGTGGTAACAGGAACGCCGAGTCAAAGGTAGTGATCAGTAGCTGGGATCTAACCCCTCAAAGCTGCCTTAGACTTAGTTAAATTTCATATCTGATAGCATATTTGAACTCAGGATACTTGAAAACCTTAGTCTATATGTTAAAACTTTGAAAAAAAGTGAAAATTAAGAATTTTTAAAAAATTCCGCATTTTACTACTCATACTACTTTTAAAAAATTTTATCAGTAGTAAAGACACTATCAAACTCTATCATACAAACTTTGAAGTAAGAAGATAGCTTGCCTACTTCAAAAGATAGAGTCCTTTGAAACACCCGATATCGGGAGCTCAGAGCGACGACCGTCGCTTACCTCGTCTTTCGATGAAGTGATCAGACTTACGTTGTCGGGGGTTTATATATGCTCGGAAGAAAACTTAAAATGGCTCTATCTCCGAAAGTATTCATCGTAGCGACATGCGGTTTGTTGCAAACGATTCGTCTCATCATTCTTTACAATATGACACCTGAACCATTCTCATATGACCACGGGAAGTTGGTCCGTCAGCACATATGCATGTAACATGCCACAAGTGAAAAAATTCCTAAGTGTGAGAGCTCCAGTGTGGTGAAAATTTTGAAAAATTTAAAACTTCCGAATTTCGACCTGGGACCTTTACCAAAACATTTTTCATCAAATTTCACTGACGTCCCCCCCCCTCATTCACAGAAATTTGATGAAAAATGTTTTGGTGACGGTCCCAGGTCGAAATTCCACACTTTGGAAAATTTTCAAAATTTTACCCATACAAAGTCACTCTGACACTTAGGATTTTTTCAGGTAAGCGAGCTCCGACCTAAAATTTTGTAACCGCTCTAACTTTTGAACGAAGACAGATAGGAGCAAGCCGTTTCTTTCACTGAATTTGTGTCACTCTTAGCTTTCAAACGAGCTATCGCACGACAAAATCCGTCCACTAGAAGCCAAAATCGAAGCAAGCTGTCCAGAGGGGGGGGAGGTCAGTGAAATTTGATGAAAAATGTTTTGGTGACGGTCCCAGGTCGAAATTCCACACTTTGGAAAATTTTCAAAATTTTACCCATACAAAGTCACTCTGACACTTAGGATTTTTTCAGGTGAGCGAGCTCCGACCTAAAATCTTGTAACCGCTCTAACTTTTGAACGGCTGGTCCGATTGACTCGCAACAAAAAATGTTGTCTAGCAGTTTTTTCTCCTCTTTCAAACGAGTAGCTGTAAGACAAAATCCGTCCACTAGAACCAAAGTTAGAAGATTGCTGTCGGGGGGGGGGGGTCAGTGAAATTTGATGAAAAATGTTTTGGTGACGGTCCCAGGTCGAAATTCCACACTTTGGAAAATTTTCAAAATTTTACCCATACAAAGTCACTCTGACACTTAGGATTTTTTAAGGTAAGCGAGCTCCGACCTAAAATCTTGTAACCGCTCTAACTTTTGAACGAAGACAGATAGGAACAAGCCGATTCTTTCACTGAATTTGTCTCACTCTTAGCTTTCAAACGAGCTATCGCACGACAAAATCCGTCTACTGGAAGCAAGCTGTCCAGAGGGGGGGGACGTCAGCCGAAAATTTTTTCTCTCCGACTGACTTGAAACTCACCCTACCGATGCAGAATTTCACGCTGAATCCGAATCTGACCTCCGTTTTCTCATCCGATGCTTCGTTTGGACACTACACACCAAAACGTCCCAAATTCTAACTCTGTCGTTTTTCGAAAAATGTTGAAAATTTTTTCTCACCGATTGACTGGAAACTCACCCTACCGATGCAGAATTTCACGCTGAACACGAATCCGACCTCCGTTTTCTCATCCGACCACTCCTTCCACTCGAAACAACCCATTTTACAACCCAACATTCAGCAGATTTCACCAAAAACATCACACACTGTAGCCTCAAGACTAATCCTGGCGGTCGCCCACGTCAACCTAGACGGTCGCCCACGTCAACCAGGCGGTCGGACCAACTCACCCGAGTCTCACACTCTGTCGTTGCAGAGGGGGGGGGAGTCAGCGAACATGTTGTGAACGTGAACCCACCTGGCCGGCACACCACGACAGACCACAACCTCTGTCGTTCCAGAGGGGGGGGGGCGTCAGCGAACATGTTGTGAACGTGAACCCCCCTGGCCGGCACACCACGACAGACCACAACCTCTGTCGTTCCCGAGGGGGGGGGGACTCAGACACGAAGCACCACGGCGGCCGACCACGACACTCTGCCGTGCCAGAGGGGGGGGGGACTCAGCGATGGCGGCCATCTTGCGCGGTCCAGAAGTGGAGTTTTGCTTACTACTACTGCTGTTTCGTTTTTTAAATTTTTTGGAAGTTTAAAGGAGCCTCGACCACTATGATTTCCTAATAAACTGATTTTAAATAAGGCGGACTCAATTCGTCAAAAATGAGACGCTATCGCGCTCGTTATAGTCTACAACCTCGGTTGCAGGAGAGGAGGGTATGTGAAACTCCAACCTCTCTATTATTTGTCCAGTATGGTGGTCGATTTTTACATATTTTATTTTAAGATAGATGAGCGCCTTCATCCTAAAATTGTCTAAATTGTTGAAGAGCGCACCAATCAAAGATGAATTTTGATGAAACCATTCCTCAAAGTTAGCAATGGTTTCTGAGGAGTCCATCTGGTAGTTCCTCACTAAATTATTTATGGACACTTCAGTGAGTCAGATAGAGGAGGTACCGTTGGTGTAGGTATCGTTCGTGTGTGTATGTTGAAGTCTGTGCGAAGATAGTTCAAAACGTGTCTCGAAAGACTGAGCGCACAAGTCGCAAGAAAAGGAGACGACGTTAACAGAATCATCCCCACCTTCGGAGATTGATGCCGGCTTAGGTCGACAAACACCTCGCTTGATGTGTCGGGTGAGATCCCATTTCCTCGTGAAGATGTGCCCACAGTCAGCACATTCCCACTCGTTGTCATGTCGCGACAGTTCTGAGGTGGAACTCACATCACCTGAAAGAGAAATCATTCTATCATCTCTGTTCAAGCCTCAGTGTATTGTTACAACCTACCTTGACTCAATAATTCTAAACTTTCCTCGAGAAGGGAGGGCGTTGGTGATGAAGTTGATGCCTGAAATTGAGGAAGATGCTATTAGCCACACGTTTGAGGGAGATGAGAGAGGAAATCTTCAACTTACCATTTCAACGAAATCAAGTTTAAGGTTGATACTTCAACAAGATAGAGACTTCACTCAAATTTGGAATTCACGAGATAGCAGTTCACTTGTACACCTCAAATAATAACAGAATTCGCTAGAGAACACTTCACTTATACGTCTCAAAGACAGATCGAAATGATACGGATGTCACTTTACATATATTACTTTCATATTCATCATTCATTGGCTGTTCATTCTGATTGGTTGCTTGTTGATACTTAAGAATTAGAAACATTTCAAAGTCATTATTCACAGTCAACATGACAAGCCCTCCGACAACACCAAACACAAAATTCTCTTCTCCATGCTCAACACCAAAGGCGCTCGTTGCACCAAACGCTCCAACGAAGGGGAAGGTAGAGAAGGTGTTACCGACTGGACAATATCAGAAAGTTATCATTACCAGCGGATGACGAAGAGGAGAGTGTATGTGAGAAGGAGTGTCCCGACTTAACAGACGTGAGGTGGAAGTATCTCCAGTACGATACTGACGATGTGATGGAGATCACCAGCACGAAATTCCTCCACCAATTATGAGAGTGGTACACCCCTAACTCCCAGCCACGAACTATGGCAGAGTGGGAGTATATTGACAAAGTGAGGCTCGCAGTGGAAGAACGATTAAAGCAGCTGAACTGTTTTTGTTGTCTATGTGAAGTCAGACTCTGGGACGATATTGACGATGAAGACCTTTTGAAATACATGCCATAATAAATTTTTATTTCGTATTATCTTTGCTTTCATACTGACTTACTTGAATGGGTCTTCAGTGGATGATTTAATCATGTATACTTTTTCATTTGGAAATAGTAGCACGCTTAGTCTAACTTGTAAATCTTATAACATTTCATATGGGCGATGATGGTAGATGAAATAGTGTTAAATAAAATTAAGATAGCTTACACTTCTGATACAGGGATAGCAATCGACTGCGATCCATGTGTAAAGAGCTTGTTAGATTGCGGAAGAGAGAAGTGTGTTATGCTGCGTGTGGCGCTGTGAGTGTCCTCCCATTTCATTCCATTCATCAATTCGTCTCATTGATAGAGACAGGTAGAACTCATGGTTCTCATAACGTATGCAATGGAAAGTTTTAGGCAACCTTCGACAGTTGGCTAAATGTCGCCTGGCGCGAATGCATACTACGTTGAGACAGAGGCAATCACTTGCAAACATGACGCAGAGAGGTTTAACAAGATTGACCATTGCCGAATGTCCCTTGCGATATACATAGCTACGGGTTTCACCGCCGCCCTTTACAGGAACGCCCGTCGAAAGGAAGTATTACACCGAACTTCATTTGCAACGTTCAAGTTGACTGATAGCAGATTCAACTTAATGATAGTATTCGCCAGTCCGAAGAC